>ML787346.1:468887-479434 GCA_009831015.1 Picea engelmannii | reverse complement strand
CAGTGATCATCTTCTGGTATCCTAGATGACCAGAATAGGGTCTTTTATGTAGTTCATCCAGTATGAACCTCTTCAAGTCATCACAATCTAGAATATAAAATCTGTTTCTGTAAGTGAGAAGACCTCCTTCAGTCATCAAGTAGCCTTCATATTTGACTCCGACGGATTCTTCCTGCAGGTATAAGGTCACGGTCTGAATGAAGGGATCTGTTTCTTATGCATTTATGATTCTTTCCTTGACATCTTTCTCATAGGTTCTCACCGCTGCCAGGTGAATTGTTTTCATGCTTCTGCTAAGGGCATCGACAACCCTATTTTCTTTTCCTTTAATGTGTTTGATTTCGAAATCAAATTCGCTAAGGAGGGCCATCCACCTAGCCTATCTGGCGTTGAGCTTTGGTTGATCAAACAGGTATCACAATCCACAATGATCTATCATAAGTACAAATTTTCTTCCCAGGAGGTAATGCCTCCACATTTTCAAGGCATGCACTATGGCAGTCAGTTCTAGATCATGGGTCACGTAGTTGACTTCATGCTCATTCAATTTTCGGGATTCATAGCAGATCACACTTCCTTTCTTCATAAGGACTCCTCTGAGCCCTTCCTTATAGGCATCTGTGCACACGAGGAAGTCAGCTTCTGGGTCGACGATTTTCAGCACGGGTGCATGGGTCAGTAGATGTTTCAGGGTTTGAAATCTTTCTTCACATTTCTGTGTCCACCGAAATTTTGTCCCCTTCTTCTGGAGGGCAGTGATTGGACAACCAATCTTGGATATTCCTTCTATAAATATCCCGTAATATCCCGCTAATCCCATAAAGGATATGATATCTGAAACATCCCTTGGTGTAGGCCATTCCATGATAGACCTGATTTTGTCAGGGTCCACTACTACCCCTTCTTCGGACAGAACATGACCCAAGTAATGTATTTGCTTCTGGAAGAAGTCACATTTGCTGAATTTAGCATAGATCTGATGCTCTCTGAGTACTTGAAGCATAAGCCTAATATGTTCTTCATTCTCTTCTCTATTCTTAGAGTGAATTAATATATCATCAATAAAAACTAGCACAAATTTATCTAGAAATTTACTGAGTGAATTGTTCATCAAGCACATAAAAGTGGTAGGGGAATTGGTCAACCCAAATGGCACTACCACGAACTCATAGTGACCATACCTCATCTGAAAGGTAGTTTTATGGATGTCTTCACCCTTGATTCGGACTTGATGGTATTCCAACCTCAAATCGATCTTTGAGAAAATAGACACACTCCCCAATTGATCGAACAGGTCATCAGTCTTGGGCAAGGGGTACTTGTTCTTTATGGTTACATTATTGAGTTGCCTATAATCTATACACAGTCTAAGAGTACCGTCCTTATTTTTCACAAATAGGACTAGTGCTCCCCACAAAGACACGTTGGGTCGAATATAACCCTTATCCATCATTTCTTTTAATTGCAATTTGAGTTCAACTAACTCGGGTGTGCTCATCCGGTAGGGTGTCCTAGACACCGGCACCACTCCCGGTGCAAGTTCTATCGAGAAGTCTATGTCTCTTCTCGGAGGTAGACCTGGTACCTCTTCTGAAAACACATCTCTATATTCTCTCAAGGTAGGATGATCTTCAGAGCTGGGTTTGTCACCTTCTATGGTTTCTGACACCTGTATTGCATATAGGGGACATCCCTTTCGGCAACACCTTCTCATTTGTAGAGTTGATATTTGTCTCACTGAGACAAGTTTTCGGATCCCTTGAAGGGTCATCCTTTTTCCTTGTTTGCTCACACATTCTAAGGTTTTATGGTAACATTCCAATCTGGCTTTATGGGTGGCTAGCTAGTCCATACCAATCAATAGATCGTACAATCCGAGGGGTAATACGTTAAGGGTTGCTTGGGTGGGAAATTCACCCAACATCAATTGGCAGGCCGGTATGACCTCTGCTACCCTTCTTTTGGTGCCAGTGGATAACTATACCAACCATGGCTTGGTATGTTTTTGTGGCTATAGTTTACACTTATCAACAACTTTAGGGGCTATATAACTCAAATTTGAACCAGGGTCAATCAAAACAGATACTAGATGGTTGGAAATCATACCTTCTATTTCCACCACTGAAGCTTGATGGTCAGCTTGGTTATTATCCAAGGCTGCATAAATCTGCGGCACACTCCTAGCCACATCATTGACTGTAGTAGCTTCCTGGATGTTATAAATCCTCCGACTATTCTGTTGTCGGTGTGGACAGTCTCTCAGGAGATGTTCTTCTCCACAACCCCAACATTTCAAAGGCTCTCTCTTCGGGTTATCAGTCTTCACTGATATGGGTCCAGAAGTCTTATTTCCACTGAAGGAGGGAAAATTCTGCTAGTGCATACTTCGGGCTGGGAAACTCATCCTTGGGTTCTTCTTATAGTTCTTAAATCCTGGGGATTTAATTCCCCTTTTCTGAAATTTTGAACTATTCTTTTGTTTCCATCCTTCGTGAGGTTTTGCTCGATGCCCAAGTTGTTCATGACAATAGGTTGCCTTTTGAATAGTGCCTTCTAGAGTCTTTGGCTCATCAAATTCAATTATGTTCCGATAGTCCTTAGGTAGTCCATTGATGAAGCATTGCACCTTTTCCTTTTCTTCTTTTATATAGGGTACATACCTCAACAAATCGAGGAACTTGTTGACATATTCTTCTATAGTGAGTTGTCCTAGTTTGAGTTCATAAAACTCTTTGGTATTTTCGTCGAAATATTTTTCTGACAGATACTTCTTCCAGAAGTATTTCTCAAACCATTCCCAAGACAGGTCCTCTTCACGAACCCCTTTCACATTCTTAAGGTCTTCCCACCAAATGGAAGCCTTTTCGTTCAAGTTGAAGGTGGCTACTCGGGCCTTCATATTTTCTGAAAAGTCATGGACTTGGAAATACTTCTTTAGTCCAAGCATCCAGGCCTCTGCTTCTTCTCCCTTCTTTATTTCACCGTCGAAGGAGGGTGGTTTGGCCTTTCTAAATTCTTCGAATTTTCGACCTTTGGAAGACTTTTTCTTCTTCTGTTTTCTTCGGGGATAGGAACTGGTTCTGCTGCTAGAAGAGCCCTTTGAATCACCAGCTTCCTTCTCAGAGGAATTGTCCGACACTCGTCCTTTACCTCTGGGGTTAACCTTTTTCGAGGTGCTCCTCTCAGTGTGGCCACTGATATGACCATGTTTCTGAGTTTCAGGTTCATGTTGCATTTGTCTTTGTAGATCAGATAAACTCTACAGTAAAACTGCGTTAATTTCTATTTGTTTTTCTTGTTCTTTCATCATCCTTTCATTGTCGGCTTTACAGCTTTGTAATTCGACCATGAGGCTCCTCACAGTCTTGGCTAGATCTGGAGGGGTCCCTACTGCCCTTCTTTCGTCAGACTCTTCATCTCTATTGTGGGAGCCTTCTCCCACTTCATGGTGAGTCACCATACTATGCGTTGATAATTTCCCACGGTTGATCTTCCGCTTGTGTGCAAAAGGAAAAACGTTGGTTGTTAGTCAATATTTACATTTATTTATAACCAGTACATAATTCATATTTTCACATGTACATACACACAATAGGGCTTTTTCATTCTTAACTTCGTCTTTTGATTAGGAAGGTTAAGACAGGGGGGTTTACTCTTTTTAAGAGTGTTCCGAATGGAGCTTCTGCGCAACTCATTCATGAGCCCAAGTAGGTTGAGTGTTGTAACCATGCTCTCATACCAATTTGTCACACACCCACTATGGCATAGTAAAATTTTCACTTTTCCTCAAGGGACAGAATCCCCGAGGTCCTACGGGGGCCTAGCGCAGGCTAGTTCTTCCCTGTTCACCTCCCTGTGATCGTGGGTTAGGACCACAAGCCAAATAAATCAGGTGCCTTTTCATGTTTCGTGACTCAGTGATACAAGTGAGTCCAATCTTAAAGGTAGGATGGCGAGGGGGCTTCAAAATGAAACCCTGGCTGTAGATCTGGGTGCGCAGATTCTGGTCGTCCAGATCTACCCGCTGCTTAATGACAAAGCACTAGCTCCCTTTTTTTTAGTCCCTATCTCGATAGGACCACATACGTGCCTAAATGCAAGCACCTTTCACAACTCGTGGCCTCACGACTCGGGAGTCGAAGACCCTCAAATTTTCTTCATCAATCGCCGATACCCGAGATTCCGATATGGTATGGCTCCTCCTTATTAGCGCTCTCCACGTGTGACCACCGGCTAGGGATAACTACTAGCCTTGCTCGCAACTCGCAAGTTCGCAAGTTGAGAGGTTGAACCTTTGGGCCCTTCCTTTATGAAACCCCGAGACATGAAAGCCAGGGAAGGTTTGACTCCTTCCGGGCTTCTCGAAACTCGCAACTTCGCAACTTGAGTTGTTGGGCCTTTGTGCTCCTTTCTTACGAGAACCCAAAGTACAAGAAGTCAACAGGATGTTGACTCCCGTTCCAAATGACACGTGTTCACCACCTGTCACCACTTCTCCCTCTCTCTGGGCATCTTATCATTACACCACTTGGGACCCACCAAGCGGACGTGCCACGTGTTGCACAATCTCTCGCAACTCGCGAGATCGGGACTTCTACAGTCAAAACTGATTCCCCTCAACCTTCGAGACCCCGATATGAAATATGGCGAGGAGTTCCTGACTCAATGGTTGCTCCTACTTCTCGCTATTCGGGACTTTAGGACTCCAAGGGTGGGGTCTTCCACCTCCAAACTCACGAATCCCCAATACGCGATATATCAAGACATCAGATCCCACGACTATCCTTCCTCTTTGATCAATGGCCCAGATCACGTCACGATCTCACGACTCGGGACTTCGTGACTCCAAGAGTCTGATCTTCCACCTCCAAACTCCTGAATCCCCACTACGCGATATATCGAGATGTTAGATCCCACGAATTTCCTTCCTCTTTGATTAATGGCCCAGATCACGTCGCGATCTCGCGACTCGGGACTTCGTGACTCCAAGAGTATGATCTTCCACCTCCAAACTTACAATTCCCCGATACGCGATATATCAAGACGTTAGATCTCTACCACTTGTCCTCCAACATGAACGGTGTCGATGTCTTCGGGACTTTTAGGATGTAGTCAAGTTCACTCTCCCACCTAAGTAAAGGTTAAGATCGACGGCTTATAGAGCTTCGATAGGATCTACGGTCCAGGATCCCATCGCTATTTGTGAAGTATAAAATGGCGAGGTGTTAACGCCTATGCTCCTTCTCTAGATCTGTCAGTGTTGATAGGCTTGGGGTATTCTCGAAAGGATTCTGACCATTCATTTACCAAGAGATAGGGTATTTTCTTTCTATATTTGAATCTCGCTATCCCTTTTGAGCTTGATTCACGAAGTTCAAACTCTCGGAGCTTCAAGCTCCCATGACCTCGAGACCTTAGAAAGCTACTAATTCTTGCATAAGGGTTCCAGACCTGGATGGCATGAACCCTTAGACGGTTCTCGGGCAATTATCCCTGATCTTAATTGAGTCTCTGGTAAGGTTCAGTACGGTTACAAGGTCCATGGGGTAATTCTCGGAAAGGAGTACTCTCTAGGGGCCTTCCCAGAATATTACGAGAAACTAAGCAAATAAGACGATTCTCGGTGGAATGAACTCATGCCCCAGACTTAATCATTTGTGAAGAAAACAACTATGGCATGTAAGCATACACATGCATCCATTCTATCAAATCAAACGTTAGGTAAACACCTCTATTCAAAACTATTTACAAGCACATAAAACTGACAATGCGATTATGGCATTAACTTCAAATAACACTTATCAGAAATAACACCAGAGGAGATGAAATTACTGAGAGGGGTGTTCGTTTCCACCCAACCGTAGGCTCAGAGACTCCCAATGGATTTACCACTAGCCACCCCCGAGTTGAGACCACGATGCTGCGAGACTGTGTCTCGGTTTTCCAGTGACCGAGAACGAGGGTTACTCTCCCCCTTCTCTGCTATCACTCACTCTGCATATCTCTAGAGTTATTCCTCCTTCCCTCACGTCTACCCCCTTCGCGCTTCTCCCTCACGCATTTTCCTCTTGTGAGGTTGCGTGTGGTGCAACTTTCCGCACACTGGTCAAGCCCGAGACTCCTACGGATGGGTGGTTCACCTCCCCCATCCCTCATTAATTTCTGAGGATCCCTCTAACTACCAGCCCGTGAGACATTAAATTTGGGCCAGCGAACCGCTCTTGGTTCTCAGGCCAGTGAAGTCAAAATACGGTATTGGTTTCGGTGGAATTTAACGCCACCTTTCCAAGTGCCTTCCACCACCTTTCTTCAGCCATCGTGGTCTCTTTTCCAGCATATCCCCTCTCAACAGTCCTGCAATATATATATTCATAATATTATTCACATTCATTGACCTTTTTCACAAGGTCCATTTACATCACACATTCACATTTTTTAGTTTGCCACAGTTCTTGGCCAGTATAGTTATTTTTACAAACTGGGGGAAATAGGGTGTTACACATGTACATAGGAATAATATATGTGTTGAATTCCAATGAGCTGGAAAATGCAGTGTTGAGGGAAATGCACAAGGTGCCATATATTGGGCACACAGGATATCATAAGACAATTGAAGATGTAATAAGCCAATACTTTTGGCCAGGAATGAAGAAAGAAGTGGCTAATTATATAGCCAAATGTCTTAAATGGCAGAAGTTGAAAACATAGGATAGGCATCCATCTAGGTTATTGCAGTCATTTCCCATTACATAATTGAAGTGGGAGGTATCCATAGTGGATTTTATTACAAAGCTACCCAAAACAGTGAAGAAACATGATTCCATCATGATAGCGGTGGATAAATTGACTAAGGCAACACATTTTATTCCTATGAATACAACACACAAGACAACAAATTGTAGAATTGTGGTGAAACCTACAGAAAGAATCTAGCTAACAACAATTCGTACAAAGCATGTAAAATACACTTGATACACTCTACATGGCTAAGTGATGTTACCATAGTAGTGATCTAGAGAGATCTGGACACTCATTGATAGAAACCAAAGTAATCTTCCACATAGTCTTAGTTAACTTATCCATGCAATTATCAGTTAATTGAGTCACATGTGTGGAAGTGATAGAAACACATGCAATTGTTGGTGATAAAATTGAGGTTTCCATGCATAAGTGACTTCCACTAGTCTAACTAAGTAACTGAGTGTAACTATATCTAAATTGAAGAGGATACCCCTATTTTGTAGGGGAATATTCTCTAGACAAAATATTCTCATCTAATAAAGAATTTTCAATATTGGACTATAAACCTTAGGAAAATAATTACCTAGGTGAGTGTGTAATGTCTCCAACACCACCCCCCCTGAACACTACTAGGGTGTACATGATGAATGGGTCTCGACAACCAAGTCCATGATAGGTACCCATTGTACAATGCATTTAAGAATGAAACACTCAAAAAAATGGAGGAAAGAGGGAAAACCCTCCTCAAAGTACAATGCATAAAAAGGAAGAAGAAATTACAACTAATAAGAAATTACAACTAATAAGAAATTGTGTCCTTCACTCCAAGATGATCATGCGGGAAGTGAAACTTCTACTCAGTGAATGTCTTGGTGAATATGTCTGCAATATTTTCGGTGGATGGACAATACTGTGAATCGATGATCCTTTCATGTACCATCTCTTTGATGTAGTTCACATGGATCTCAATGTGTTTGGTCCGTTTTCACTGCATTGGGTCTCTACAAAACTTGAGACTGCTTTTATTGTCACACCAAATGAAAATCGGATGAAGAAACTGGATGCCAAGCTCAGTGAGGAAGTTATGAAGCCAAAGTGTCTAAATAGTGATGTTGACCGCTCCTCTGTACTCGACCTCTGTTGACGATAGAGAAATAGTTTACTCCTTTTTTCTCAACCAACAAATGGGACCATAACCCAAACTAAGCATGTTCCCAAATGTGGACTTGCAATATGTGCTATTACCAACCCAATCAGAATCGATGAAGCCCATGAGATCCAATGCAAAACCTGTTACATAGTGGATTCCATAACCTATGGTGCCATGAAAATATCTAAGGATGTGTCTGGCATCCTTCCAATGTAGTTCACGTTGCTCCTACATGTACCTGAAAAATACCCCTATTGCATATGAGAGATTCGGTTGGGTGTGGGTGAGAAATAGAAGTCTCCCCACAAGTTGTCGATACAAGGTGTTTTCCACCATTGATGTATCCATGCCATCCTCAAGATGTACCCCAGACAAAAAGGGTGTGGTTTTCAACTTACAGTCGGTCATGTGGAATCTAACCAAGATATCACTGACATACTTAGTCCAATATAGCTTGATGCTTGAAGAATCCTAACTAATCTCAAGACCAAGGAAATAATGCAATGGACCCATGTCCGTAATAGAGAACCTGTCATGCAAAATGTATTTGACCATAACAATTTTTGAGGCTGAACTTCATGTGATCATGAGGTCATCAACATAGAGAACCAATATCAGTAAGGAGTATGAGGTCCTAAGCATGTAGAAATTCAGATATGATTTTCATTTGACAAAGTGTTGAGAGATCAATTAGACATCCATCTTCGCATACCATGCTCTAGGCTTTTGCTTGAGGCCATAGAGGGATTTCTTCAGTCGACATACTAAGGATGATTTATGAATGAACCCCTACAACTGCTCCATGTAAATATCCTCTGAGAGATCCCCATGAAGAAAATAATTCTTCACGTCCATATGGTGAACTTCCCACCCCTTGGCTACCACAATGGCAAGGGCCAATCAGATGGAGTCCATATTTTCCACAGGAGCAAAGGTGTCATCATAATCTATCTCATGGATCTGCTGAAAGCCTTTGGCAACTAGTCTTTCCTTATACCTGCTCACTTGTCTGTCTGATGCATTCTTGTTCCTATAGACCCATTTGCATCTAAAAAGATTCATGTCTAAAGGAAGTGGATCTAGATCCCAAGCCTCGTTCTCGAGAAGAGAGCTATACTCCTCCTGCATGGCGAATTTCATGAAGGGATTCCATACATCCTCTGCATAGGTCTGCAGTTTTGAAGTTAGAACCATATATCAATGCATGGAAATCATTGGTTCAATAGAGATGAGTGCATGAGGAGGATCCTCACACTGATACCTCATCCTCCTCTGATCTATTGGATCCACCAAAATCTCTCCTACTCCTTGTAGGGTGGTTTGTGGCCACTTGGGCATCTGTGGTGGCTCAACATCTACATGCTCGTCATCTTTCAAATTAGATTCAATGCTCAGATCTGAACCATGATCTGAGTGAGTAGACTCATCATGACTAATGTATGGTGTAGGAAGTGGTACAGAGGTCTCTGCATGTAGCTCCAATGGTGTATGAAAGAGAGTTTCCTCAAACCAAACACTGCGCTCAATGATCATCCTGTCAGTAGAGGGATCAATTAACCTATAACCCTTCATACAATTTGGATATCCCACAAATATGCATGTGGTACTTTGCAAATCTAATGTTTTCCACTTTTCAGAGGGTACATAAGCCCATACATGTGATCCAAATATTCGGAAGTGAGTGACTTTCGGTCTTCTTCCACTCCATTCCTCAAAGGGAGTCCTATCCTTGACAAATCTTTGAGGAGATATGTTTTGAATGTGGTTGGCATAGTTAAGTTCCTTGGTCCAAATCTTGGGCATTATAGAGCTTGCATGCAACATGAATGTGGTCATCTCCTTGAGGGATCTATTCTTCCTCTCAACTACTCCATTCTGATGTGAAGTGTAAGGTATTATGTGTTGCAATTGTATACCTACCTCTAAAAAAATTTGTTGGACATATCGGTTCACATATTCCCTCCCATTATATGTGCAGAGGATTTTTATCTTTCTCCTAGACTGAGTCTCTGCATGTGCTTTGAAATCTTTGAGATGTTCAAAAACCTTAGACTTCTTCCTGAGAAAATACACCCAAGTGTATTGTGAGAAACCATCAATAAATGTAAGCATGTACCTTGCTTTGTTGATGGACGGATGAGGAAAGGGTCCCATCCAATCACTGTGGATGAGCTCTAAAGGAGAAGAGGCCCTCCAAGTCTTCCCTTTCTCAAACTTCTCTTGAGGATGTTTTCCAAGAACACATCCTTAACAAACTCCTTTTGAAAAGTGTATGTTGGGAAAGTAGGTGACCATATCCTATTTGCATAGTTGTTGCATGTATTTGAAGTTCAGATGGTTGAATATATCATGCCATAATCTACTAGTATCATTAACATGTGTCGGTAGTGTTAGCGACATTTCTTGTAAAGGGGGGTAAAAAGCGAAGGAATGGGTTAAAAACCCACTTTCCCTAAGTTCGGGACGCAAAATGCGCCTGTGGTTAAGCGGCAAGCAATTCTGGATGGCAGGGATCTGCACGCCCGGATGAACGGCGCACATTGGATTCTAGAGCCCCCCCGCCTTTCTACCTTTAAGCGGAGGGGGGGGTCTGGAATCAAGGGCGCACCTCTCCAACGGCTGCAATCGGAGTGCCCAGATCAACAGCGTGCAATGT
>ML787346.1:381304-443787 GCA_009831015.1 Picea engelmannii | reverse complement strand
TCCTGTTCAACCTGTCTTCATAATTTTTCAAGGAGCCAACCAACTCATCCATAGAATATTTAGTCAAATCTTTAGATTCTTCAATTACTACAACTATTGCATCAAATTTTATAGGCAAACTTCTTAAAACCTTTTCTACAACCCTCTGATCTACTAGCTCATCACCATTTTGCCTTATTTGATTAACCAACTCCGTAACATGATATGTAAACTGATCTATTGAATCAAAATCTTTCATTTGCAAGTTTTCAAATTCCCTTCTAAGTGCATGGAGTTTGGCGATTTTTACCTTGCTAGTGCCTTGATAAGCTGTCTCTAGAATGTCCCATGCTTGCTTGGCTGTAGTGGCTGGTTTAATCCTTCCAACAACCGAATCGTCCAACGCTTGTCCAATTATCTGCAAAGCCCTTTTACTCTTTTGCCTATTTTCATCAAGCTTTTTCTTTTCATCAACACTCAAAATAGACTCATCTTGTRGTTCAGTATAGCCATTCATTACTATATCTGTTAGCTCATATGAATCAAATGCTAATTTCATTCTAAATGCCCAATTATCATAATTTTTCCCAGAAAATGTTGGAATCATGAGCTGCTGAAATGCCATTTTCTTAAAAGAAAATCAAGCCTCCAAAAGTACTTTCAGCAAAATTTAAGCTATACAATAGCATTCACACAATGGACAACTATTGTTGTAGACTTTCCTCCAAACACATGCAGATGGGCAGTTCCTCCCTCAACTTGTATTCAATCCTTCATTAAATTACACACATCAACCAAAACAGCAATAAAACACAACCTTTTGTTTATCAAACAAATGACTCTGATAAACTCCACAGTTCTTTTATTCAAGAAATATCCGGCCAGAGATTGCATACAGTTGCCTATAGCTTTTGTTTTGAAATGAGAAAGTAGAAGCCTATTATAAACGAAGCTTACTCGCACTCGTAATTTGTCTAGTGTTCCTCTCTAATCGAAACCCTCTTTCTCTTTTTCGCGGAGAAATGGAATCTGGCCTGTGTTCTTTGTAGGGAATCGACCTGGAGATCCTTTGCGTGGGTTTCTCCTGCTGCAGCATTTCCTTGGACCCTCGACTATCTTCTCCCTGCAATGACAACAAAAAAAACATCAACAAAATCGCTTTCTTTACGCGGGCTCCACTGAACTGGGCGCTTCTCTCAGCCATGACAGTTCTTTTCTCACGGGTCTGAGCTCTTCTCCCGAACTTTCTGCAGCCCTCACAACTCTCACGACTGACTTGGAAGCTACGGCTTCCTCTCCAACTATCACAGCAATTAGCTCACCTCGCTCTGATACCACGATGTGTGGGCAGAGGCAAAGAAACAACTAAATACTCAGAAACTGACAATTCTATTGCACACTTGTAGAATTGTTACATTGAGTTTGATTTTATAGAGGGAGAGGAAACTTCTGGAGCCTCCCGAAACAATCTGGAGTGTCGGCAGAGTGTTCTGGAGTGTTCACGACAGGCGGTGGAAGAATAGTGACGGCGGTTGAGTAGAAGCTTCGGTTTTAATGTTGGTAGGTAGAAATTATTATATGCCAACATATATGTGAGGCGATTTGATCCCTCGGGAAATTTATGTGTGCAGGCACTTGCATATATGTTTATTTGACTATTTGATCTGCTGAATATAAACTGGTCATATAAAATAAAAGAATGTGATTTATCATAATCAGCAATTGAGTTACCTATCTCTAAACTTTATACTAGTCCGATCATTTGTTTATTGGTGTCAAGCAACGAAGCCCACATACCGGCCACTTCAAGCTCCTTTTGTTCCTTGGTGCACTGTAGTTCCAAAGCCAATTTTATTCATGGATGCGTAACACAAAAACAGATAAAAACAGATGGTTAGAGAATTTACATTGTTACTATATAAATTTAAGTTAATTACTTATAAATTTAAGTTAATTATCTACGCTTGTACAAGACATATTTTTTTCGAGCACGTTCTAGTTTTGGGTTTTTTTTGGCAGGAATTGATCGGAATCCGGTGATGTAAATTTGGACAAAATCTCTATTTTCTGTTGTTTAAATTGTCTTTCTGAATGCATAAATGGATTCTAGGTGCTGAAAAACCCTTAGGACACTCGGATTATACAAACTTAACCACTCAAATCTGCAGATCCAACCATTCATCACCAGATTTCGAGCAAAATCAAACTGAAAAAGTGACCAAAAAACCCCCAAAAGATAGAACGTTTAGACTACTGCTCCTGTTACGGAGAAGTCTGTCCAGTGAATGCTATGTTGTTATTGACACGTGCACAGCAAAATTTTGCTTTACAAGAGTATCTTGATCATCTACTCTTGTACAAAGCCTTATCTTCTTGTACTATTTGTTAGCAGAAGTAAATGTAAGCTTTGATTAAACACTCAAAGAGAGTTCGTATGATCCTGATATTTGGACTAACAAAAGCAGAGTGACTATACTCTCAACGGATTTTAACCTGCTTCGAAAAAATTCATTATTTTTATTAGCCAAGTGACCTGATAGTGAACAATTGAACAATTTACTGATCATATTGTAGCCATTTTTTATTATGAACGCCATGACATGCCATATATACAGCTCACGAATACCAAAATTTGATAACGGCCTCCTGTTTAGGGATGCATGACATTCAAAATTTCATGTAGGACTGTTAATGCCAGTCAAATAAATCTATCAATGCAAGCGCCTGCGATCCCAAGTATATGTGTCCCTTGTATCATCATGCATCGGCCATATCAACCCTTTGTATCATCATGCGTCTGCCATATCAACCCTTCATAGGCTCCTTCCAACTATGCAAACTCCTCAATTGTTTACCTCAACACACTTTCTCGATATTCTTTTTTGGAGCTGGCCAAAGCTCATTTCTGTGCTTCTCTCACCCTTTGCATTGTTCCACATTTTGAATGCATCTTAGGACCATCTTTTTTCATCAAAGACTCTTGCATGGTCTGTATTTTTTTCATTTCTCATCACCACCAGCTTTCTATAATCTCTATGCACTTTTGCTATAGCATTCACTGTTTTCTTTCAAGATCCGCTGCCTTTACCACTGTCAAACTTTCAAGCCTATTATTACACCAACTCTGCCATTAGGTCTTCCTACTGTTCCGCCTCCCACACAGGGATTATGATTCCATCTCAACGGGGCTTTGCATCATACCCCGTTCGGCTATCATCATCTTTATCCACACAGGAATTTCCTCAATCAGTCTTCTGCACGATCCTTTTTCAAAAAATTCTAACACCTTGGTTAAAGACTGATGATATTACACCGCAAATTCAAGAGTGTATCCTTCCACAACACCTTGAAACCAAAAATCAACAGCTTGGGTTAAATTATGGCCATATCTATGGATCTTTAACATGTTCTCATTGGTCCACTCAATTCTTTACTATGGAACCCAAAGCTGACGCTTCCCCACAACCATTTTCAGCCATTCATACAAATTGACTCAGAATTCAGCCCAAAAGATTGAATGTAAACACTCAAACAAGTGCTTATTTTTCAATATTGTGAATCTCTTCCCCTAAATATGCACTTTCTTGGCATGCAAACTTATGAATCCCTCCTTCCAGCTAGTCTTAAATATCAGCCTTCACCAGCCTCCAGTGCATTTCTATTACTTTGTATTTGTTAAACTCCTAGAAACAGAACCATGTTGTTCCAGCTAGTCTTAAATATCATCCTTCAGCAGCCTCCACTGCATTTCTATTACTTTGTATTTGTTAAACTCCTAGAAACAGAACCATGTTGTTGGCTCTATGACAAACCCAAGGTCCATAGAAGTTGACCAACAAAGATTTGCAGTAGTATAGTATGCCAACATATTCAACCTTTCAAAGGAAAGAGGTCTCACTAGAGTAATGTTTGATAGTTTCCAATTAATTAATGTGCAAAGTATTGAAGATTTAGTGGGGGTGCAGGATCCATTAGTGAACCTTTAAT
The DNA here is from genome assembly GCA_009831015.1 of Picea engelmannii. Taxonomy (NCBI): domain Eukaryota; kingdom Viridiplantae; phylum Streptophyta; class Pinopsida; order Pinales; family Pinaceae; genus Picea; species Picea engelmannii. The sequence continues at coordinate 439,821 of ML787346.1, read as the reverse complement.
CACATTCATTTAAGCTAACATAACTTAAAGCATACACAGTAAATACAATAATGTAAACATCATTCAAATACATCACAAGCACATAAACATGAGCAGAACAATCTTGCATTGTATTAACATGACAAGCATTACATCTTATACTAGGAACATACTATGCGTGTAACATCCCCAGCCTGGGTGGCCGGGTCATGCTATTCCAGAAAACGCTTTCATTTTCTGATACCATACTGTAACATACCCATCATCCAATTGAGCTATGCCACATAAATTTTTCGAACTGCATCCAATTAAAACATATACACAGAGAACTCTTGTAGAACTTTATATATAAAACGTAAACATACAAATACATTCTATAAATGCACGGATTCATATTGAAATAACAGTAAACATATACATGCAGCATATACAGGCAATACCCATAAATATAAACACAGTTATAAACCACACATAGGATAAACCCATAAAAATAAACACATAAATAATTATGTAGCATGTAATTTATTACACAATTGACACTTATCTTGGTAAGAATATCACCAACTGTGTGCAGACCTTCCACGAACCTCCCAGCCTTAGACCACACTGCTCATCACTCTCAACAGTGGGTCACCCCTAAGTTGGGACTAAACTCTACCCGAGTAAAGGATTCCTAACTAGGATGATGTATCACAGACAACAGGAAAGACTTCGTCACAGGTTCCAGCTCAAACTAACAGCCTACAGTCTCTCATTCCCCACATGCCTGTCCCACCCCAGAAAGTGTGCCCCTTCTCTTCTCAACATTCCTTCGGCTACCCCACTTCCTTTCCGGGCTTCAACAACAGGCCGGACAGGAAGTCTCGGAGCTTTGTAGCTGCAGTTTAGCACCTTCGGAAATCAATTCCTAGCAATTCTCTCACCTTGAGAGATTGCTCGCAGGCCTTACAACCCACCTCTTCAATATCCCACGGGCCTAACAACCCGCTTCTTCAGTCCAGCTCCTAAGCTAACCAGGTACACAAATAGGTATGGGTACGGATACAGGTTCAGGTACAATGACAGGAACGTACGGAGGACAACTGACTGAGTGAGTCAAAGATTATGGAATGGATGAATGGATGACTGAATGATGCAAAATGAACTAATTCCAAACTATATGTATGCATGTTCCCAACTTGACACTTGTCATGTTGGGAGCTACTTTGGCCCACTTGTCCCCATCCTTAGAACTTAGGATAAAATAATTATCCATACTTTATACTTTAAGGAAAATTAATATAATATTAATTTTTGGCTTAAGCTCCCTAGCTTAGCCCTTTTCCTTTAACGTTTATCCCTTTCAAATCTGATTAGTACATGCTAATGGATGTAGCATGCAATTCATGCACTCTTCTGCTGAGTGCATCAACCACTTTGTTCTCTTTCCCCTTGATATGCTTTATATCAAAGTCATATTCACTAAGAAATTCTAACCATCTGCTTTGCCTAGCATTTAAAGTTGATTGATCAAAAAAATATTTCAGACCATTATGGTCTGTCCTCAACTCAAACCTTTTTCCCATGAGGTAGTGTCTCCATTTCCTCAAGGCATGCACTATGGCTGCCAACTCCAAATCATGAGTGGCATAGTGTCTTTCATGCTCCTTCAACTTCCTTGATTCATAACATATAACAAACCCATTTTAACTGAGGACTCCACCAAGTTCTTCTTTACATGCATCTGTGCATACAATGAAGTCTTCATTTGGGTCTACAATCCTTAGTATTGGAGCACTTGTTAATAATTGTTTCAAGTGTTGGAAACTTTTTTCACAATCCAATGTCCACTGAAACTTCACACCTTTCTTTTGTAAGGAAGTGATTGGGTGTACAATCTTTGAGAATCCTTCAATAAATATCCTATAGTAGCCTGCAAGGCCCATGAATGATTTGACTTCTGTCACATTCTTTGGCACGGACCAATCTCTAATGGCTTCTATCTTCTCAAGATCCACTGCTATCCCATCCTCTAAAATGATATGTCCCAAATAATGAATTTGCTTCTGATAAAATGAGCACTTGCTCAATTTGGCATACAACTGATGCTCCCTTAATACTTGCAACACCATCCTCAAATGATGTCCATGCTCTTCTTCTGATTTGGAATATACAAGTATGTCATCCAAAAAGACAATGACAAACTTGTCTAAATATTCTCGGAAAACACCATTCATTAAGCACATGAAAACAAATGGTGCATTTGAAAACCCAAATGGCACCACTGTGAATTCATAACGACCATACCTTGTCCTAAAGGCGGTCTTGCTGATATCTTCCTCCTTAATCCTTACCTGATGGTATCCTGACCTGAGATCTATCATTGAAAATATCTTTGCATCCTTCAATTGATCAAAGAGATCATCAATCATTGGCAGATGATACTTGTTATTTACAGTCACTTTATTCAACTGTCTGAAATCAATGCACAATCTTAATGTCCCATCTTTCTTCTTCACGAACAAGACTGGGGCACCCCAAGGTGACACACTTGGGCGTATATACCTCTTCTTCAGAAGTTCTTCAAGCTGCATTTGCAACTCCTTCAGCTCTGGTGTACTCATTTTGTAAGAAGTCTTTGACACTGGAGCTGCTCCAGGCATTAAATTTATAGAGAAATCAATATCTCTCTTTGGGGCTAGTCCTGGTACCTCCTTGAACACATCTTCAAAATCTTCCAAGACTGCATGATCTTCCAAATTTGGCACCTTGTCTTTAGGTGTCTCTTCCATATGAGATGCAAATATTTGACACCATTTTCTGTAACATTTCTTCAGCTGCAATGCTGAAAGTTCTCTGATGGTTACTGCCCTGAAAATTCCCTGCACTTTCCTTAGGTTCCCTTCCTCATCCAAGCAAGTAAATGCATTGTTATGGCAGTCTAGGATAGCATGATACTGGTCCAACCAATCCATCCCAATTAGGCAGTCATAAGAACCTAAAGGAAAGATGTTCAAGTCTTCCATGGTGTTCAGTCCATTCATGTCCATAAGACACGAATTAACCATCTCATTAACTTTTCTTTTGGCTCCGGTAGCTAGCTGCACCAACCAAGATTTTCCATGCTTGCTTCTTGGCAAATGCAAACTTTCCACCATCTTAGGATCTATATAACTATGACTAGCTCCTGAATCAATTAAAATAGCAATGGCTTGGTTGTTGATTATACCTTACACTTCAATCATATGTGCTTGCTTGTTGTCCAGGGCTGCATAGATCTTTGGTACATTTTTGCCCATGTCCTCCATTGTTTCAGCTTGCTGTACATTGTGAATAGTCCTCACTTTTTCACCTCTGTGAGGACAATCTCTGAACATATGATCTCCTTTACAACTCCAACATTGAATAGGTGGTTGCCTTGGCCTTTGACCCCCTGTCTCAATCGTTCCGAGTTCTCTAGAAGTTGGTTGTCCCTGAGGATTATTTTTGAAGAATGGTGGCTTAGTTCCCTTCTTCCTCTGATCCATCTTGAATTTCTTTTTGTCTTCCCAAGCTTTTTGGAAAGTTGACCTTGCTTTTTGTTGATCATATAGGCATTTAGCTCGCCTTATGGTCTCCTCCAATGTCTTGGGATCATCATACTGTATTTTTTCACTGATGAATGATGACAATCCACTCAAATACCTTTGAGTCTTAACTGTCTCATCCTTGATGAAAGAAACATACTTCAACAGTTCTAAAAACCTTCTTTCATATTCATTTATGGTCATACTCCCAAGCTTGAGTTCAAAGAACTCTTTCATTTTCTTGTCATAGTATCTCTTAGTCAAGTATTTCTTTTCAAAATACTTCTTGAATTCCCTCCAAGTAATATTTTTCTCTTTAATGTGTTGCACCTGCACAAGTTGATCCCACCACATGGATGTCTTTCCCTTAAGTTGATAGATGGAAATTCTACCTTCTGCATGAGAAGAATAATTATGCAATTGAAAATACTTTCTCATGTCCAACAACCATGTCTTTACATCTTCATCCTTCTTGTGCTGACCATCAAATGTAGGAGGTTTGATTTTGTTCATTTCTCCTCGTAGCTCATCCACCCCAGACAACTTATACTTCCTGATAGGGGATGGACTTGAGTTGCTGTGTGCCCTCTTATTGGAATGCCTTGGGGAGTGATGGTGATGTCTACTAACACTTCTTGTTTTTCTTTTCTCATCAGGAGACCTGTGACTTTCTGATTTGCTTGAGCCACTCTCCTTATCCAATTTCTTTTCTATTATGTTCAAGCTCTGAATTAACTTCATGTTGAAGTCCTCTTGCTGCTCCTTAGCTCTCATAAGCCTTTCATTATCAGCTTTATGGCTTTGAACATCCTTCTGTAAATTTTTAATGGTCTCTACCATGTTCATGTTTTCATCCCTTCCTTCTCCATGTCCATTGGAGTTTGTTCCTTCAATGCCCAAATGGACATCCATCCCTCTGATCTCATCTTCCTGGATGTAAGTCCCCTGTGCATATTCCATTCCTCTGGACTCTGTGATGATCCTGATCTGATCTAGTTGTTGTTAACTCTGCAAAATCTGCAACCAACAAAACTTTGTCAGGCCAACTGACTCAACAATTTCATGAAAAATATGAACCATTTTGGTTCAATAATATATCATAATTATTTCTTCTGATTTTGTGAAACATTGAATGCCCAGATCAATTTTCTGGGTGAATATTTGTATTCTATTGTCCAACACCTTTCCAATGCCTTCTCACATGCTCAATTCTGAGTCTTGAGCAGAAAGTTATGGTTATTTGAAAATTGTCCATTAATTTTTCTGTTCACACTTCAACTTGGCGCAACTCTGCGTTGTAATTATGCATTTTTGCACCTACTCCATTGCAGTTTTTGTATGAGCTCAATTGGGTTTCCTCATATAGGTACATATTTTGGATAGTCTGTCCAAGTTTCACCTCTTACTGGGTTCTGGGCTGCTGGTTACAGACTGTTGAAGTTCTAGGCCAATTCGTGTTTTTGGTCTGGAATGCTACAGATACCTTCTTTTCTATATTAAACATTTTTAACATGCCCAGAAATTTAATTCAGATCTAGGAATGTCTTCTATGGTTCAATAGTTTTCCATTGACTACTCCTGCACTTCAATCTGATTCCGAAGCAGAAAGTTATGGCTCTTCGAAGTTAGTTGGGTCTTAAAATTTACCCTCCATTGTTTGTGTTGTAACTTTCTCATAAAAGCTTCGTTTGACGAACGATTTACACCATTAGAAAGATCTCTCTGGGCTCTTTTATTTGAGTTGCAGAGACGAAGTGTACTAACATTGGTACACTTTGTTCTCGTGGTTTTTGATTACCTAAAAGCTTTCTTAAGGGCCTCAAAAACGCGCTGCAAAAAGATGACGTTCAAACAGTATAAAATGTCGCAGAAATTTGTTGGTTTTTCGCTGTTGTTCACCCTCCAAACGACTTCTCGCACACAAATTTCAACCTGTACACCCATAGTTAGCATGCACAAAAACACCACAAGGTAATTCATAGTTCGCGCACCGATATCCATTGCGCAAAATTTTGCTTCTTGCACTGATACCTGTTGCGCGCAATTTTTTTTTTGTGTCATGCGCTAATATTCTGTGCGCATTTTACGCACTGCACCATGCCATAGTTTAGTACGCCCCCACCATGCACTAGTACTCTACGTGCACCATTAATTAAACTGTCGCGCGACGACATATACCCACATTGTGTGCGCACCAACAAAATTTCTTTGCACTCTGCCAATACTGCGCACACCATGTGCGCCATTATTATGCGTGTACACACCGTGCGCCAATATTATGGATGCGTCACTTGATCCGCATTGCACAATGCTAAATTTAGCGCGCGCACCTGCACGTCAATATTTTTCTGTGCAGGGCCAAATTTTAGCGCGTGCAACCACACACCAATATTTTTCCGTGTGGCGCCAAATTTAAGCGTGCGCCCGCACGCTAATATCAAATTTTAGCGCGCGCACCCACACACCAATTATTTTCCGTGAAGCACCAAATTTTAGCGCACGCACCCGCACACCAATATTTTTCTGCGCAACGCCAAATTTTGGCGCACGCACCCGCACACCAATATTTTTTCGCGCAACATCAAATTTTAGCGCGCGCACCCACACACCAATAATTTTCTGTGCGGTACCAAATTTTCGTACATGCACCAGCACACCCATATTCTTCCGCGCAACACCAAATTTTAGTGCGCGCGCCCGCACGCCAATATTTTTCCACATATCACAAGCTTTTCATTGCACATCATGCATTTTTAGTGCGCCCACCTGCGCACATTCATTTTTAGTGCGCACATTCATTTTTAGTGCGCACACTCATTTTTATGCACGTCAATTCCTCGTGAATTTTGCTATAGAAATTGGGGTTTTTTCCTAACATTTTTTCCATTTTTACCGTAGACATTCTGCAACTATGAAATTTGTTCAATTTCACCCCGATAACACCAATTCAACCTCTATAACAACAAATCGTTGTGGGTTGACATTTTTGGAACGAATTTTTCCCACACTCAATTCACGAGTTGAGAATTTTAATCAACTAATTTCGCTTCATCTATCATGGTTTCACTATAACTTCAAATTCGACCAATTCTAGGTCTGAATTTGCTAGAACGTATATTAAATCAAGCATATCTCATCACTTGGCCAAATTTCTCAATTTGCTCATGAATTTAATAACAGAAATTGGGGCTTTTCCCAATTCCGCGCAATTGTTGTTACTTTTTACCGTCGATGCTCTGGAACTTGAAATTTGGCCACTTCGAAATCAATCCTCTGTAAAATTTTGCTTCAACTCAACTTGCTCATCCCATTTAGGCTTAGTGTTGAAAATTGAGGCTCTGATACCATATTGTAACATCCCCGGCCTGGGTGGCCGGGTTATGCTACTCCAAAAAACGCTTTCATTCTCTGATACCATACTGTAACATACCCAGCATCCAACTCTTGCAGAACTTTATATATAAAACGTAAATAGACAAATGCATTCTATAAATGCATGAATTCATACTGAAATAACAGTAAACATATACATGCAGCATATACAGGCAATACCCATAAATATAAACATAGTTATAAACCACACATAGGATAAACCCATAAAAATAAACACGTAAATAATTATGCAGCATGTAATTTATTACACAATTGACACTTATCTTGGTATGAATATCACCAACTGTGTGCAGACCTTCCACGAACCTCACAGCCTTAGACCACACTGCTCATCACTCTCAACAGTGGGTCACCCCCGAGTTGGGACTAAACTCCACACGGGTAAAGGGATTCCTAACCAGGATGATCTATGACAGACAACGGGAAGGACTTTGTCACAAGTGCCAACTCAAACTAACAACCTACAGTCTCTCATTCCTCAGATGCCTGTCCCACCCCAGGAAGTGTGCCCCTTCTCTGCTCAACAGTCCTTCGGTGGCCCCACTTCCTTTTCGGGCTTCAACAACAGGTCGGACATGAAGTCTCAGAGCTCTGTAGTTGCAGTTTAGCACCTTCGGAAATCAATTCCCAACAATTCTCCCACCTTGAGAGATTGGTCACGGGCCTGACAATCCGCCTCTTCAATATTCCACGGGCCTAACAACCTGCACGACCTGCTTCTTTAGTCCAGCTCCCAAGCTAACCAGGTACACAAACATGTATGGGTACAGATACAGGTTTAGGTACAATGACAGGAAGGTATGGAGGACAACTAACCGAGTGAGTCAAAGATCATGGAATGGTTGAATGGATGGCTGAATGATGTAAAATGAACTAATTCCAAACTATATGTATGCATGTTCCCAACTTGACACTTGTCATGTTGGGAGCTACTTTGGCCCACTTGTCCCCATCCTTAGAACTTAGGATAAAATAATTATCCATACTTTATATTTTAAGAAATATTAATATAATATTCTTTTTTACTTAAGCTCCCTAGCTTAGCCCTTTTCCTTAACTTTTAGCCCCCCCCCCTTCCCCAACTAGTGGAGTTTATTCCCCCATACTCTTTTATCGTGGTCGGTCTGCACGCAGCGCTGTATTTTATATTAATGATGAGACATATACAAAAATAGGCGCATTGGCCTGTAACATCTAGGCTCTCTGGCCTAATACAAACATAATCCTCCTAGCTTATAATAACTGGCTCACCAACATATAAAAAAACAACATATACACAAAGGATCCCTAACCTCAAAATTGCGCACACTTAAGTTGTTGCATTGTATAAGACCATGTTGGGTCTTGTATAAGACGAAATCCCCTTTTGTGGATTGGTCAAACCATATTAATTTGGTGGTAATTGTAAAGTTGTCCCCTAGGGTTTATAAAGTGGTTTTAACCACTCTTGGAAGAAGTCGATGCTACGAAGTGAAGAGACATAACCCTAACACCTCCTGACTAGTATTTATAAGTGAGGATGGCGCCTCATTTGTTCACTCACTCACACACACTTCTAATGCGCATCTTTTGAAGGAAGTTGCAGTTCCAAGAAGGAGAAGAGAGGCGCATGCTCAATCATAGGTTATTCTTAGTGGTTTGGTCTTAGTCTTGGCATTGTATTGGAAATCTATTATTGAGAAAGTTTTTGCTGGGTTTTCTACCCCATGAGGGTTTCCTAGGATAAGATGATGTGTACCTTGTGATTGTGTTTCTTTCAGTGATGCTCCTTATGCTGTTATTTTGGAAATGCATTGAATGCTCTAGTAAATTGAAGATAACCTAATAACAACATTAAAACTTAACAGTAAGAAAGAGACCCATTTTGCATGTCTATTGTTCAATTTCTTTTGGGTGTTTACATATTTTAATGCAGTGTAATCGGTAAATAACACAAACTCTTTTGGCACTAAATAATGCCTCCAATGTCGTAATGCTTGCACAATTGCATAAAATTATACATCATATGTGGAGTAGTTCTTTCTTACCTCATTCATCGTTTCACTAAAGAATGCAATTGGTCTACCTGCTTGGCTAAGAACAACTCCAATGCCTACATGTGAAGCATCATAGTCTACCTCTAACACTTTATCAAAATCCGGTAATGCTAATATGGGTGCCTCAATTACCTTCTTCTTTAGAAACTTAGAATTTTCCTCAGCTTCATTGGTCTACATAAATGTCTTGGTTTCGGTGCAATCTATTATGGGTGCTACAATACTGCTAAAATTTCGAATAAATTTTCAGTAAAAGGTAGCCAACCCATGAAAAATTCTTACCTCTGTTGACAGTGGTTGCTCAAACATTGGTAAATTCTCAGTAAAAGGTAGCCAACCAAAACTTTCTTTATAAGTTTTGTCACTTGTCAGTTGAACTCTGCATGTTGTGTAGGACTCATCCTATAGGTTGTCTGATTAGGTAAACATGATCCTGGGATTAGATCAATGTGATGTTGAATATCCCTCTTTGGTGGAAGACCATCATGTAGTTCATTAGGGATAATATCAACATATTCTTCTAGTAACTTGGCCACTTCAGTAGGAATTGGTACTTTTATCCCCATTTTGTGTATAACTAAGGAGATTATGTTTCGAGGCCCTCGGTTTGCAGATATGGAGTGCCGAGAGACTACATGACCAGAAGTACCCTTTTGCACAGTTGGAAACCCCTCTCACCACCATGGATGGTCACAGATTTCCACATGGAATCCACCACATCAACTGACTTCTAGAAGGCAGTGGGCCATGCTCCATGAGGTACAAGCCAGTATTATGGTGCGCATCATTTCAATATTTAATTCAATTGAGTATGTTGTATCTTATATTGCTCTAGATTTCATAATATATGCTTGGACATTATGCATTTTTCCCTGCTTCACCTTGGTGGTTGACATTGTGCCCTAGTAAGTGTTCTTCCTTGGGGATGGGTTTACTACTAGGAACTCCCTTAAATAGCCATTGCATCGTTCTTGACAATACTTACCACTTTCCATCATTATTCCCTCCATTTCCTTATCTCCTGGGATTTTAGGGTGTATTAACCCAAAAAGGGGTTGTCCCTCATTCTATGGGAAGAAGGGGTTGAAGGCCCAGAGGGATTGATGTTGGGTAAAAGATAAAAGCCTTGTATGAACCTTCCAGATGCTTCACCTAGGGATCACCCAAGAAAGAAGTGAAATGCTTATCTTTGAGTAAAGGGGACCCACAATATAATAAATAATGCTTAAAAGGTTAGTTTAAGGATAGGAGGTCTCATCATGAGTCGGCCTATCACGTCCATGAATACCTAGTGGTATGAAATTGCCATCATTTGGTCACCAAACTAGGGTAATGGCTCTCAGTTGCATGGCTGAGAGAAAGGGGGTCTCATCATGAGCCAACCTTCTCATTTCCACTAGGTGTTTGTGGGTGACGTTGCCATTATCTGGTCACCACGCCAGGGCAGTGACCTTCAACCTCTCCTTAAAATTATGAAAGAATAAAATAATGACAATTAATGGGCTTGGAAAAAGTGCATTACGGATGAAGGTACCACACACCCTCTACAAAGGCACCCATGAATGAGACACTACAACCCCTTGTATGTCATGAGCCCTATGCCCATTGAGTCTTGACCCCAACCACCTCACCCACTTTACATGGCTTGGAGAGGGATATATTGGAAACTCTCCTTGACCTAGGGAAAGATCTACCCAATAGGATACCTCCTCAACCCTCCCATATTCAAGCTTGACAAGTCACATAGTGTCTTTGAGAAATTAATTGTTTGATATAGTGATCATTGGTGCACATGCTTAGGTGGCTCATTTATTGATTGGATTCACTTATCATGATGTTATGACTTGAGATCCTTAGAGGGCGTGCTTGTTTGTCTTTGCAGGACCTAGCTGGTGGACAGTTTTGGAAGAACAAGCCTAGCTTGGGCTTCCATGGGGCTTGGAGCCCACAGGTGGATGCCAAAGGTCCTCATGCCGAATGAGGAAGATCAAACTTGAAAGGCCTTGAAGATGACCCGGACGATGTATCCTAGCCTCCACATGCCAAACATTTTTCCTAGGAGAGGCAAAACGTCTCCTTTTTTAGCATGATGTCATCTAGGGGGGTAAGGGCTTTGTGGTGAGGTAACATACATTGGCACTTGGACGTTTTGAAGGGGCTTGAGCCTTCATCATGAAGGAAGTTGTTAGATGCTTGACATGTGGCTTTGGGAAGCCTCTCTACTCTTCTCCATCACCAACGACCTCCTTCAAATGCCAAAACTTCCCCTAAAGGGGTGACGTCCTACTAAAATCAGGGTTTTATTATGTGCAAAAGTGAATTTTAAATGAATTGTTAATATTACTTTGTTAAAGGAGGAAAAATTAGGGTTGTTGACCCCAAGTCTTTTGGTTTACCCCTTAATATATGGACAAGTCACCTTGGTGACATTTTGTATAAATAAGAGATCATAAGATCTCATTTGAACATAACTCTCCCTCTTGTGAGAAGTATTTGGTCTGAAATTTTCGCTACACTTGGAGTATTTTGCCTCTTGTGCTATGGAATAATGCTTTTTGGTTATGGTGTGATGATGATGATGGTGTGCTATCTCTAGGTCATTCTCTTGCTTCTGTGGAGGTTTACTTTGTCATGTTAATGTTTTTTCTTGAAAGGTATGGTCTCTTTACTTTGTTATTATCATTTATAATTCAAGATAAGGTTGTTTTGGTCAAGGCTAGATAGGGAGTATAAGGATATACACCCCTATCCTAGTTTCCATCATAATTGCTAAGATTTTAAAGGTATTTTGCAAGGGTTTAGTTGACGAAGTAAGAGGATTTACGACCCTCATCTTCAAACCCTAGCTAGGCTACTTGCCTTGGGAAGTAAGAGGATTTACACCCCCAAGGATTTAGTAACCCTAGCTCTTTCTTTTTGATCCCATTAACCTATAACTAAAGGCACTAGTCTTGCATTGGAGAAACAAATTATTGCATTGGGAAACATGATTTTTGGTCATTTTTACTTCTTGCAAAGTGGATTGCATTCCTTGTGCCTTGGGCACCTCACAGCCACTAGGGCGTCCCCATGAAGGGGCTACTTCTGCTGTTGTTATAAAATTTAATCTTCAGCCATTAGGGCTGTAAAAACTCTAACTCATTTGCTTGAATAACTCTCTTATCAACCATTGGATTTTGCTCAAAGTTTGCACACTTATTCTTCTTGGCCTAGCGCACTTTTTGGCAAAGTTTGAGGGGTTTCAAGAGGATGATTTTCTTGTTGTAATACATTGAATGTCACAGCCATAAGGCTGATATAATTTGCTGCAGACAAGTGTTTACAACAACCTTATCGTTTTATGTTAGAATATTAGTTTTTCATCTTGAGTTTAGCTAGTCATTAACTAGTCTTTCTCTTGTATCTTCTACTTGATCTCTAGCATTTATTGAGTAGCTTATAGTACCATATTATTGCTGATATATATTGTTATCTATAGCTGCAAATTAGGGACAACAAACTTAACTTGCTGATCCAGCTAACATACATCATTGCAAAGTGTTTTTTCTTGTGTCTCGGGTAGGTACTTCACCATTTACAGGTTACTCAACATATTTGGAACCTTTGGACCTTTCCAAGACTTCATTCCACACATTTCAATTTATTTAGACTTGAACTCTAGGGGCTCCACTTCCATCTCTATCCATGTCCATCTCATTTCCCCTAGGGTCACCGGGATCGCCTCCCAAGAGTGACCTAGTCACCCTTGAAGTGCGGGACCTACATCGAGGTGACATTGGGTGTAGGATTCCCAAGTTGTAGCACTTTATTTTTTGGTTCGGTCAGGCTTTGTCCAACCTACAACTTACGCTATAACATTTTGGTGCCATTGTTGGGGAGGATTTTGAATCCTCTTCGGAACCCTAACGAAACTTTGGCAAGCTATCCCAAAGCCTTTCCCTTAACTTTCTTGGTGACTCCACCTAAGGGACGTTCCCTTTCCACCCTTCTTGATGAGCTCATTTTGAAGCTCATCTGGCGACTCCACCTTCCCAGAACCCACTTTTCCCTTATCCTTTTCCATCCTTTGGTGAGCCTTGAGCTCATCTCGCGACTCCATTGAGGTATTAACCTAAGTAATGGAACCATGGCCTCACGTGACTTACCATGGACATTCCATAAGGTTTATCCCTCCTTTGATGTTCAGGATATTCTAGGATATCCAAATCATTGCTCCCCGGAGTGGAGGGCAAGTTCCCCCAAATTTAACGGTGATCCATCTCTAGCAGTCACCCATGTCGTGAATTATATGAAGTATGCTTCAAGCTTAAATGTGCTACATGAATATGTGCTGATGAAAATTTTCATGTCTTCATAGGAATCAAGTCAAAAGGATTGGCTTCCACACTCATGTTATCCAAAGAGTATCCCTTCTTCTACAAAGCTCATTAAAGAATATCTCAGGGAATATCAGCCAGCTACTCAAAGTTTGCAAGATGCTTTCCAAGAGCTCAAACACATTCTTTGCCGAGAAGATTTTCCAATCGATGATGAGACAATAGATGAAGAAAAGCTTGAAGAAGATCCTGATGAGACATATGATGAAGATGAAGTATCTTCTCTTCCACTTGATGAGGACATCCAGACCCTGCTCCTCTTGCACATCAAGAAGAGAACATGATGAGTTACAATCCTTTTGAAAACTCTATTGATGCTTTGTTCCAAGACTGTGGAAATGAAGAAAACTACCAAAAGGATCTCGATGAAGTTTCTCTTGTAGAAGGCTTGAACGAGACTTTGTTATCTTCTTTCCCTTTTGAAGAAAATGAAGTTATCCAGTCTTGTGAGGAAGTGATCAGCTCCTATGGTGCAGATGAATTCGTGGAACAACCCTCGAATATAGTTGATGATTTCATACAGGTTGGGAGATGTAGCTGGGATGTGGGTTGCTTCATTATTGATAGAGATCCCATTTATGACATTGAGGGTAGCTCTCTGGTAGAGTGGGTTGAAATGTCATCTTCAGAGGACTGGCCTCCATGCATGTATGATTCAGATGTTTGGCAGCCTAGTGATGACATGGTTACAGATTTGTTCTTTCCTTTCGAGGATGACTTGTCGCAGCATGATCTTCATTCATCCTTTAATACATACCCTTTTGAGGATGCATATTTGATTTATGAGGATTCTCAGCCATTATGCTCATATTTTGAGGATTACCATGACGTGGCCATCGCAGAGCAATTTGAGATTCAGCCTTCAGAACAAAAGTATTTTCGTCTTGGATATTTTCATCAAGATTTCTAGGGGAAGAGGCGGTGTTTTTCTACACCTGAGACTGTTCCTTACCTCTTACCCTCTTCTCCAAGAGACCATGCAATATTCTTTCGATCTTTCATTTCCTCTTAGTCCTCGACAAGCAGTGAGTCCTTATGCACAGATGAAGATGAGCCCTCATCTAGATATAGTAGCCCCCTTTAGAGATGGATTGATCAGTCTTGTGGCTACACTTTCAGGAAGGATGATCGGGCTTATGGTTTCTCTTTCCAACAGGATTTCCTCCCTCCCACCCATCTCCATGAGTTTTATTTCATGATTGATTATATGTTTATTTATGCTCATGATTATTATGTGTTGGACTTATCATTGTTGTCTCACATGATTAAGCATAGGGGTAGATACTTTGATGAGATGATCAAATGGTTTCACTGGTTGTATGACTTCACCTGACACCATCCAACACGTGATCTTCAGGGCCCCAAGGCCCTAGGTAAGTAGGTAAGTCATTTTGATTCCATGCATTTGCATCTTGATTGCTCATATTAGTTTAGATGCATTTCATTTTCATTTTACTCTACTTGCATATTGATTTCATGCTTAGTTAGAAATTTGGAAAAAAATGTCAAAATTTTCTTTTTCTAGCTTAGTTGGTTTTATGATCATATGAAAACAAGGATGAGTAGGCCATCCTGCACTTGACAGTTTGATGTTTCCTTGCAGGAACGGGTCTACTAGGAGATGTTGTGGTTCACATGCACTCTACGACAAGCACATGTCCCCAAATAGGAGCAAGATGTTATCCCCATTTTGTGGATAACTAAGTAGATTATGTCTCGAGGCCCTCAGGTTGCAGATATGGAGTGCCGAGAGACTACATGACCAGCAATACCCTTTTGCACAGTAGGAAACCCCTCTCACCACCACAGATGATCACAGATTTCCAGATGGCATCCACCACATCAACTGGCTTCCGGAAGGCAGCGGGCCTTGCTCCATGAGGTACAAGTCTGTATTATGGTGAGCATCATTTCAATATTTAAGCCTATTGAGTATGTTGTATCTTAGATTGCTCTTGATTTCATGATATATGATTGGAAATTATGCCTTTTTCCTTGCTTCACCTTGGTGGTTGACATTGTGCCCTAGTAAGTGGTCTTCCTTGGGGATGGTTTTGCTACTAGGAACTCCCTTAAAGAGCCATCATACCGTTCCCGACCATACTTACCACTTTCCATCATTATTCCCCTCCATTTCCTTATCTCTTGGGATTTTAGGGTGTATTGACTCAAGAAGGGGTTATCCCTCATTCTATGGGAAGAAGGGGTTGAAGGCCCAGAGAGATTGATGTTGGGTAAAAGATAAAATCCTTGTATGAACCTTCCAAATGCTTTGCCTAGGGATCACCCAAGAAAGCAGTGAAACACTTATCTTTGAGTAAAGGGGACCCACAATATAATAAAGAATGCTTAAAAGGTTAGTTGAAGGATAGGTCTCATCACGAGTCGACCTATCACGTCCATGAATACCTAGTGGTATGACATTTCCATCATTTGGTCACCAAACTAGGGTAATGGCTCTCAGTTGCATGGCTGAGAGAAAGGGGTCTCATCACGAGCCATCCTTCTCATTTCCACTAGGTTTTTGTGGGTGACATTGCCATTATCTGGTCACCACGCCAGGGTAGGGACCTTCAACCTCTTCTTAAAATTATGAAAGAATAAAAGAATGACAATTAATGGGCTTGGAAAAAGTGCATTGCGGATGAAGGTACCATACATCCTCTACAAAGGTACCCATGAATGAGACACTACAATCCCTTGTATGTCATGAGCCCTATGCCCATTGAGTCTTGACCCCAACCATCTCACCCACTTTACATGGCTTGGAGAGGGATCTCTTTGGAACCTCTCCTTGACCTAGGGCAAGATCTACCCAATAGGACACCTCGTCAAGCCTCCCATATTCAAGCTTGACAAGTCGCATAGTGTCTTTGAGAAATTAATTGTTTGATATAATGATATTTGATGCACATACTTAGGTGGCTCATTTATTGATTGGATTCACTTATCATGATGTTATGACTTGACATCCTTGGAGGGCGTGCTTTTTTGTCTTTGCAGGACCTAGTTGGTGGACAGTTTTGGAAGAAGAAGCCTAGCTTGGGCTTCCATGGGGCTTGGAGCCCACAGGTGGATGCCAAGGGCCCACATGTCGGATGAGGAAGATAAAACTTGAAAGGCCTCGAAGATGACTTGGACGATGTATCCTAGCCCCCACATGCCAAACGTTGTGCCTAGGAGAGGCAAAATGTCTCTTTTTTTAGCATGACGTCATCTAGGGGGGTTAGGGCTTGGTGGTGAGGCAACATACATTGGCACTTAGACGTTTTGAAGGGGCTTGAGCCTTCATCATAAAGGAAGTTGTTGGATGCTTGACATGTGGCTTTGGGAAGCCTCTCTACTCTTCTCCATCTCCAACGACCTCCTCCAAATGCCAAAACGTCCCCTAAAGGGGTGACATCCTACTAAAATTAGGGTTTCATTATGTGCAAAAGTGAATTTTAAATGAATTGTTAATATTACTTTGTTAAAGGGGGCAAGATTAGAGTTGTTGACCCCTAGTCTTGTGGTTTACCCCTTAATATATGGACAAGTCACCTTTGTGACATTTTGTATAAATAAGAGATCATAAGATCTCATTTGAACATAACTCTCCCTCTTGTGAGAAGTATTTGGTCTGAAATTTTCGCTACACTTGGAGTATTTTAACTCTTATGCTATGGAATAATGCTTTTTGGTTCGAAAATTATTTGTTCGAAGCTAAGAATATTCATTGTCACTACTCTTCCTTTACTCTTTTTCGGGAATCACCATTGACCTTCGTATCATGAGACCCTCCCCCATATTAGGCAGGACTTCAAATTCAACTCCTTCTTCTTCATTCTCAGCTTGGACCAAGTTCAAACTAGGTTGTTGTCCTTGCTTCTGCTCTTGCATGTTATAATTTGGGCATTCAAATGTTCGATGACCCTCTACACCACACCTGAAACACACATAAGGTCCTCCTCTACCACCACCGTAACCTTTACCCCTCTGGAATCCTCTTCCTCATGGTTGATTCAGGTTACCTTGTTGAGTATCTTCTGCTTTCTCAGCTCCTTGGGATGATTCACCTCTGCTATAGTTAAAACCACCCTGTGAGGTAGACAATGTACCCCTCCTTGCTCCTCTATTCCTATGAGCAAATTGTGGGTTGTGCTTTTCCTCGACCTTTAAGGCTAATTGGTGTGCCTCTTCCACGTTGCGAACACTATGCATACTCATTTCTCTTGAATAGAAATTTTTAAACAATTCACATACCTTGCAGCGAGTTGGTCATCAGTTTCCTGGTGATCCACGTGAATGGACAACTGATAAAACTCGTTCGTGAGTTCCTCCACAGTGGACAGGTTTTTCTTCAAGTTCTGAAATCTATGAAAAAGGGTCTGGGCATAGTCCAGAGGAAAAAAAAATTCTTGCAATTTTTTTTCTATCTTGCTCCAGGTCCTAATTTTGTCTTTTCCTTTTTTTGCTCTGTCTTTTTGCACATGATCCCACCAGATCATGGCGTGACCCTTCAACGTGGTGCATGCAAATTTCACCTTGTTTTCCTCTAGTATAGGCTGCCATTCAAAAAAAAAAATCCATGGCGTTCAGCTAATCTATTAACTCCTCTAGTTTAAGATTCCCTGGATATTCTGAAACTTCCATCTTGATCCTATCATTTCTCCCTTCTAGAGCCCTGAGCATCCTTTCTTCAAAAGTCACGCGCTCTAATTGTTCTTCTTCATGTTTTGTATGTTGATCTACATCTCCTCGGACTGTCCCTTCATCAAACACTTCTCTTTGTATTATTCTCTAACTAGCCAACACGTTTGTAAGATCTTATCCTTGCCTTTGGAGGTTTTGCATATCTCTGCGCATCTGAGCAAGATACCTTTCTCTTCCTCTTCCTCTCCCAACCATCTTTCTGCTCTGATCCCAGATGATGTAACCAATAAAATTGGATTCATTCACAAGATCTAAAAACCATGCAAACACACGAGAATGGAAATTAACTCTCTTTTATTTCTTCTCCATCCTAACTAATACAATGGAAGTTCAACCCCTTATAACTACTATCTAAGATTTTCAAAAACAACTAATTTTAGAAAAGCAACTAATTTTAGGAAATTCTCGCATGACTCTAAAACTGACCAATAACTAAGAGCTAACTAGAGTGACACTATTTGTCAACTCACTTTTTTGAGTAAGTTCATAAACTAAAAGATAACTGATAATTAAAAATTTAAAAATTCTTGTAAAAACATTAAAACCCCAATTTGAGGCCTTATATGAAAGAATTTGGCCCCCGAAAAGTGTCAAAATGATGTTCGATCTGAAGGATCAGATCGACACGATAGTGAACTCTTTGAAACGTAACTCCCTGTAAAATTTCAGCCCAAACAGATAACCGAGTCAAACGTTATGACTCTCGAAAAATCCCTGCATCAGTCGGTCATACCATTTGGCTTATGTAATGCACTAGCTACATTTATGAGGTTGATGAATGATGTATTACGCCCATATTTAGATTCATTTGTTATAGTATATTTGGATGATATATTGATTTATAGCTCTACCTAGGAAAAACATATCTCACATCTTATGCAGGTGTTAGAGATCCTGAAAAAGCACCAACTGCTAGCTAACCTCAAGAAATGTGAGTTTTCTCAGCAGTCATTGGTGTATTTGGGGTATGTGATCAATGGAGGGGAACTCAAGATAGATCCTGCAAATATGGAGGCCATCATGAAATGACCACTAGCTACAACTATCACTGAAGTTAGGATCTTTGTTGGGGTAGCACAGTACTAGCGAAAGTTCATAGCTTCGTTTTCAACAGTAGTTGCATCACTCCACGCCATAGCAGCGAGTGGTAAGAGTTTCTAGTGGGGGAAGAATCAACAGAATGCTTTAGATGAGATGAAAAGAAATATCAGTCAAGTACCAGTTCTCGCATTACCAAACTTGCAAAATCCTTTCGAAGTGTAGACATATGCAAGTGGGTATGCCATGGGAGTAGTTTTGATACAAGGAGGAAAGTTTGTATGCTATCATTTTGAAATATTTTATGGGGAAGTTCTCAACTACCCTATTTATGACGAGGAACTCTATGCCCTAGTTCAAGTTGTCAAGAAGAGGAAGCACTATTTGATAGGAAAGGAGACCATCATCCACGCAAATCACCAACCACTACAGTATTTGCAAGCCCAGAGTAAGCTACAACAAACCAGACATTACAATTGGATGGGGTTTTGACAATAGTTTCATTCCATCCCTTACCTGTACCCACTCGATCTTGGGAAAGCATTTCCATGGATTTTGTGGGAGGTTTACTAACAACCAGAAAGGGACATGACTATCTATTTGTGGTAGTTGATAGGTTTAGCAAGATGTGCATTATCATGCCTTGTAAAAATACAATCAACAGACAAGAAGCAACAAAAAAGTTCTTTGAACATGTTTGGGTGCACTTTGGGATACCAAGGAGCATCATCTCAAATAGGGATACCAGATTTCTCAGTGCACTTTGGACTCCATTGTGGGAGAAGATGGACACCATGTTGAAGATATCTACAACATTCCATCCACAGACAAATGGGCAGACAGAAGTAAGTCAACGGGACTTTGGTGTAGCTTTTAAGGGGTTACAATCAGAAGCATCCGAAGACTTGGGATGAAAATATGATCTAATACAACACTCTTATAAAAGAGCAATCCACACTTCTACTGGTGAGTCACCTTTTGAAACTTGCTTTGGATATTTTCCACCTTCACCCTTGGATGTTGTATATGGACAACAAGGAGGAGTGAGGGAGGCCTCACAGGTGATGCATTGAGAGAAGAAAAAATTGTTGAGAAGATTAGGAAAATCCATTTGCAAGTACAAGAGACATTGAAGAAGCCACAGGAAAAGTATAAGGCCAGACATGATCAACACAAAACCGAGAATTCATTCAAAGTGGGAGATAGATTTTGGCTACAGCTAAACAAGGAAAGACTACAAGGTCCTAGTAAGAAGATCAAGGCTCTGCAGTATGGCCCTTTTGAGGTATTGGAGAAGGTGGGAGATAACACCTATATGCTCAGTCTATCCCCATACATGAGCATTTACTTAATAGTGAATATGGAGAATTTAAAACTCTCTGAGCCTTTCATGTTGGAAGAGGTGAGGTAGGTCATACCTACCATAGAGGACTTAGCACCAAATGCTCAGGCATAGTTGGTAGAAGACACAATTTTGTAGAAGAAGTCCAGAACTACAAAATTGGGGCAACTTGACCTTTGGAAAATTGGGTTGAAAGGACAACTTCCATGCAAAATAAAATGGTACTGTAGGGAGAAGGTAGAATTTTTTTTTCCTCACCTCATTCAGTAAAGCTTTTGGGGACCTTTCCCTAAATGGGGAGGTATAATCTGAATTGAATCATTATATAATTTGTCATCTATCTCAGTACTTTCTAGGTGGAAAAATTGGAGGAATCAGATTGCAGAGCCATTTTAGCGGCAGGTCCCAATTTGGAAAATTGGGTCCAAAAAATCGTTCGAAATATTTCATAGCCATTTTGAGGCATCAAACAACACTACAAAAATCACCTTAATTGGAGCTTGTATGCAAAAGTTATACCTCCCGCAAGTTGACCTACCGTGTTGACCACCATGGTACAAGAGGATGCCACGTCAGACCCCGTTACTCACACATATGGGGCTAGCCACGTGTGGACTTTCAAGAATATTCTAGAAGGTCCAAAACCTTATCACAATTGAGGGTTGAGGAAGTCAAAACCCTACCCCTAGATGGGTATGGACAATGTTAAATACCAGTCCGCTAGGAGGAGAAGGGGTTTTGTTCTTTTGCATTGTATCTTGTTCCATAGTTGAGCAAAACATCCGAGAGGTATTTTGTGAGCATAACAAAGGAGGAATAGGATTTTGTAGCAGTCGTTCATGCCACAGTTTTAAAAGGTAACTCCATAGTGACTTCCCATTCCTTTGTATATGCATTTCATAACTGAAGCAAAGAGAGCAGAGCATAGGCCTCACCTTCTAACTGGGTTTTCTCTTGTATTGGGTTTCCCAGGTCAAATTTTGTGCTCATTTGTGTGGATGGTGTGTATTTAGTGTTTGTTCTTTCATTTTTATATTTCAATTGTTTCTTAAATTCAAGCCATACGATAGAGATAATAAATCTGAGATCTAAGGAAATAAACTGCATAAATCTAAGATTTTGTAATATTATAAGATCTGTTGTGACAAACTGTTCCAGTGGAATATCCAAGGCAGTTTACAGATCATTTTGATTCAAATGATACCTTTTAAACTGCATTTATTTCACATAGAATTATTCACCAACAAACTTCTAATAAACAAAAACAGAATTAAGATAAGAACATATGTGCTCGGGAAAAAAAAAATAGTCTGGCTTCCTAGGTAAACATACACTATTAAGTGCGATTTTGGAATTTCTTACTGATTAACAGTCACAGTTATTAAGTTTGACTTGCACATTTCTTCCATTAAAGTGGGATAAGCTCAGTCAAAGTCTGGTAGCAGCCAGGGCAATCTAAAAGAAAGCAGAATAAAATCATTACCATATGTGCAGACAATCATGTGCACTTGCAAGATATTAATAAATAATGATTGTAGTTGTTCACACACAGTACTATCAACCGTAGAAGAACCAGATAAGACCATCACCAGACCAGTCTTCGGCTTCTTCAAGTTTTGGGAAAAACAAAATAGATTTTCCATTGCAGTTATAGCTATAAAATTATTGTATTGGGCAAAATAGGTGGAGTATTGGAGGAAATCAACGCAACCAGATAGCAGAGAGGATGAATATCAAGTAGAGAGGGGCAATGATGGGTTTGTGGATCTGAGGGGAAAACCCATGTCATTCTGAGAGTGGCTTGTGACATACACTATTGTATTAAATTGAAAACAGGTGCAGTATCCACCACTCAATTTTCCCTTTCAGAAGTTAAATAATTAAGGCATAATGGCCCTTGCCCATTCTGGAGAGAAAATAGTCAAGTATATGTATCTAATTACCTACAGAGCTTCCCACCAAACGAGAGACAGTAATAAATTTTAGCAACTTCCTGTGAAGGCAGAAGCAGGTATTGGTGGACTCCTGTGATTAGTCATAAAATGACTAGCGGGCAACTAGGACTGAACAGAGATAATGATGTCCCCATAATTCAGATGAAAGCCGTTCAGATTTGTTATCCTGTCTCCTTAAAAAACTGGCCCATACCAGTTTAAAATCCTGATTGAAAATCAATCTTGAAAACATAACTGTAATTAAGCCCGCAACTCTGACCATATCAGTATGTACTATGCTACTACTAATTAGATTCTGGTGTATACAAATTAGGAGAGGGTTTACAGAACACGAACCCGTTTAGTAACAGCAAATGTTTACAACTCGGAAAGTTGGAAATATGAAATAAACAAAAGCGCACACAAGTGCAAAAACAATTAACATCATAACATGATGCATAGCCCTATATGAGGAACACCCTTCTACTGATAAAACTTTAAGCATTGAATTTTCAATCAGAATGTTTATGCCAGCTCTACTGGTTAGCTAAGGGGGTTCTGAGAATACAACGAGTACCAGTAAAGAGTGGTGTATGTGAAGTTGGAGCGCTCAAGTGGAACAGGGGATGACAACCAATTTGCAATTGCAGATGCAGACTGAACCTCCCGACTTCAGAGAGCCATGGTATGATATTATATGATTCCAACAAGTTTAGTTTCATTTTATGTTTCTATTGAAAAATCCCCCCCCTCCGCTCCGTTGCTCACTTAACGGACAAAATTATTATAGAAACGAAGAGAACACTTACCAATACACACCGCCATTGTGGGCACGTCTTATATGGAAGCAACAACCAATGAACTTATAAAGATAATAACACTAGATCCGAGGCAAGGGACGAGTTGATGCCCTTGCTGGAGGAGTCGAGGCAGAGGATGAGCTGAAGTCGCTGCAGCCTCCGCTGGGTGGGAAAATTTCCCTCTTTTGACGAATAAACGTATATGAGCAAACCTTGAGAGCTTACCGGAAGTGGCAGAAATCTTAAATGTGGCAGGAGAGTCGCTCACAACCAGATTGGGATCGATATCCACGGATTTAACCTTCACTGAATAATTGTCATCCAAATCTGTTCACACGAGAAGAAGATTTTTCACTCAATCTCATATATCCGCAGCGGCCATTAAAAAAAAACAGAATTTTTTCAGTCAGCGCCATGAAATTATCAGTATGGATGCTTACCACAATAAGTAGGCCCGGATGCTGCAGCATTTGTTAACGGAATCAATGAAAAGCTTGCTACGACTCAATGAAGAGCTTGTTACGACTACTAGAACAAAAAACAACCACGTTCTTCATCCCATTTCCAACATCTTTTCTTTGCGCATTCTCGCTCTTAAGCTTTGCGCCCTTTGCGGCTCCCAATGCTTTTGCATTCAACGACCCAGACTAGGGCTAGCCAAGGACATTTCACATCTGCTCTCTGTCTTACGGCAGGCACATCCCAGACATATATGAAGAGGAGAAGCAAGACAGAGTCCCTGACCTTGTCTACGCTCCATGGCCAATCAATGTTTACTTCAGGTATCGCTAGATATCCACCAACAAGGCCCTCCCGAAAATCCCTTCTCATCTTTCTCCATCTCTGTAAAGTAGCCATAAACATAATGACACGATCATTATTAATTTCCATCTGTCTGTGTGAAAATAATTCCAGGTTTAGGTAAAGCAACCATCCACAGTTTGAGACTTTAACACACTGAAGAAACTTTGCTAGCTATGCCAAGGAAGTCAAGCTTGTGTTAACCTGGGCCATATTATCAACAGTGATTGTAATTGCCTTTTGATGGCTTTCCTGGGTCTCATTTTTGGATTACTGTTGGAAAGGCATTTCTCTTGCTAGACTGTTCAGGAGGACCTCTCCCTCAGCGCTGGACCTTTCTTTAACCCTCAGTCCAAACCTCTGTTGAAAGCTGAAAATTACACTGACTAGCAACTTATACTTGTGGCCACCAACTGTGTGAGTGTTTTACTCATAGAAAACAGCTTCATAAAGCGAGCTGCCAACGTGGGCTTAGCACATGATTTACAAAGGAAATCGACCTGATGTTCCTTCCACTTGTTTATATGCTGTCTTTCCTCATTTAAGCTTGTCACATAAGAGCGCTTTTAGACATAAAATGAGTGTATATATTGGAAATCCTGTTGTTGTTCTTGTAACTGATGCACTGACCTCCGTGGCAATCAAAATCTTTTCTCCCCTATTCAAGAGTCTCTGTACAGATCTCGCTCTGGTGTATATCATAAATGTTCCTTTCTCCAAAGAAATAGAGATCTTTACACATAACAGACTCCTTTATCCAGCGCTGTCCCTGCAATTATCATTTTCTCCCTTGGACTCTGCAAGGGCATGCAAACTTGATATGGAAATATCTTCCTTTAAGTAAAAACTAACAATAATAAACCACTCTGATTTCTAAGGTAGATTAACGCAAATGCTCCGCAAACCTTCCTTTTAACGGAGACTGTATGCAAACTCAGAATAAGGTGAATTGTACCAGTAGCAAGCCTCAAATAATATCATCAAACTAAAGTTAGACCTTTCCCTTGCTTAACTTCTGTGGACACCTGTAACTAGGGTGCAGTAAATAACTCAGATCAGCCATGCAACCCAAACAACATAAAACTTACCACTTTTCCTGTAGCTGTCATGCATAAGTAAGACTGAAGTGAAACTCCTCAACCGATGCACTTTCCATGTCAATTGTACATCCTGATTATAGGAGTGAATAACAGGGATAAAATAAACTCTAAACATCTCCAAGCCATGTAGCCTTCTATAACTGTACATGCTAATTTTTTTGAAACATAAAACCAAGGCAAAAGCTTTAGTATTAACGCCAAAACACTCTCAATTCGCAGTGCCTACCCTGTACAGTTCACCCTGAGGTTCCCTGGCGACTTTCTTTCACTGCCCCAACTAGAGATACCTAGCCCTATACATTCAGGAGGTGACAACCCATAAATGGAAGGCTTTGGGTGGCATCTCCACACCCAGTGCCATCAGGCTCACCACTTCTTTCCTACAACCTTTCCCAGTTGCTAGAGGTAGTAAGCACCATTCCAACTCCTCACTTCCATAGATTGTTGGTGGCAGATCAGTGAGACAATAACTTCCTCCCACCATATATTATTTGAAGGATATGTCTGTTTAAGAGGCTTTGAGCGTAAGGTGCGAACCCCACGACCACTGACAGAAATGAACAGAAGTACAAAATTATCCATAGGTCGATTGTGGGAAGTCTTTCGATCCTTAGATTGACCAAATGCCAAAATTTCCTTATTGGGTCATTGATTTTTATAATTATTTCCAGAGTGTTTTATATAGAGAGTTTGTCTTGGAATTTATGCAAACAGAAACCCATATGCCATGCAAACATAGATGGTCTATGCAGTTTGTTTAGAGGTTTCTCAAACGTCTAAACAAGGCCATGCAAACAGAAACCCATATGGTCTATGCAGTTCAACATAGATGTTCTCCTTCAATTAGCAATGTTAAACCCCAAGAAAAATCACAGAAACCCCCTGGAGCATACTTTAAAAGAAAGCCCAAAAATGCACGGGAACGAGTGGTTTAAGGCAAATTCACAGGACAGATGTACACAGAAAGTAGCATTATTACAATCAATGATTTACATGAGGATTTGTGCATCATAAGGGTCCTACCAACCCACAAACAAACTTTTAAATTGATTTTTCTTTAATAAATATATATCAGAAACAGTATCGACCACACATATCATTGCATGAATTGAACATATAAAGAATTACTAGAAATACAGAGATGAAACTTATATGTTTAAAATCTGCAGACCAAACCACCGGTGGAGTAAGTGATTTCCAGCCAACCGTAGCTAGTCTGCTATGGACACCACCCCCTAGCTAGAGTATGATACCACCGAGGAGAAGAGGCAGTACAAAAAACTCAAGGTAGTCTCTCTATCTTAGGCAAGAAGATTATTAACTAAGTGTCTCAGTGCTGATTTTTTTTTAGTAGCTCTTTGGCACCCACGATACTTGCCCCACAAAACACAAGGAGTATTCCTTCTCTACTCAACAGTCCCTCAGAGGTATCCTCCCTCCAGGGCTATTCAGTGTGTGTATGGAAAGGTCTAGGTTGATGTCCCTCAATTGCAATAGAAATTTATCTTGGTTTTTGGCTTTTGTTGATTAATTGGGTTGATTGTCATTGATGTCAACCCTTGAAGCAAGTTCAGTGACAAACTCTAGTAGCCCCAACAGTTTGGTTAAGGGACTCAAGTTTGTTTGAGGTATAAATGTATGAAGATCAATGTATTTGCAGGTAAGACTATTCTAAATGGATAGTACATGTCATGCCATTTCCAGTTATATGTGGATCACCACATAACTCCTCACGGTTAGAGAGTTATGGCCTTGTGAAGTTAGAAAACCCTCATGAGTTATCTAGAAGCCCCTAGAAGGTCAAATAAGTCAATTTATTCTAGAAGCTCCTAGCAGAAGTTTACTAGTCAAAGTGGTTGTAACTAGGAGTTAATTATGAGTTAAGTTGTTGCAGAAAGAAAATAATTAAAAATAAATTAGTTGCAACTAGAAGTGGTGAGTTTACTATTTGTGGATAAAGTGGTTCTAAGTGGACAAAGTGGTTAGAAGTGGGTTATCCCTAAAAGAAGGAAGTTGGGTAAAGTTAGTTAGAAGGTAACCCCTTGAAGAAGCTACTTGGAGAATATAAATAAGAGGGAAAGGGTCTCCTATTAGCACCTATTGAGCACATTGAATATATATTATTGTGAAAGGCTTATTGCAGGTACTAATTAATACATCTATAGTTGTTCAAGTCTGACGAAGCAAAGACAGAGTCACGACAAAGTTTCATGGCCATAGTGGAGTGTGAAGAATCGTGAAAAACCCTAATTAGGGTCATCTCCGCAGGTCACCCAGTAGACGTCCCGCGAGGCACCCCCGCGAGTCAAGTAGAGCCTGTCACGCGAGGCCCTGTTGGACATATCGCATGCGTAACGCGAGGCCCCGCTGGACATCTCGCCTGCGCCATGCGAGGGACTACCAAAAGTGAAGTTGAGGTGTGCTTTAGGTTGCAAGGGCTTAGCAGAGTCTCCAGGAAGTTCTACAATGATCAGGTACAACAGATCTATTTACAGGTTCAAAAGGTATGTCATATTCTTATGTGTTGTTGGATATTGTTGTCTACATAAGATATGGTTATGGGAGATTAAGGATTTTACCTAGAGAGGTTGATGGTTGTATGACACTTGATGTATGAGTCAGATCTACAAAAATACAGTGCTGGTATGTCTGATATTTATCATTGGTACATCTTGTTAGTTTGAGTGTTGAGGCATATCTTATATTTTGTGGTACATGGTTGAGGGCTTTTGGTTATGGTGTATTGCTGAAGTTGTTGGTATAGTTTGAGGCTGCATAACAGTGAGGGTTTATTACACATGATTATGATTATATGCACATGACTAGAGAGACACAGATGCACATGGTCTGAGTGTTATTCTTGTGATATAGGGTATGAGATCTATGTTATCAGATATGATCTATTGAGGAGATTATTTGGTACAGGTTGTTGGTATATTTGGTATATGTCGGTACCGGTTGATTACAGGTTATTGGTACAGGTTGAAAACAAGTTATTGGTACAGGTTGTTGGCACAGATTGGTACAGGTTTATAGTGGTATATTTCACAGTGACAGTGTGGCAGTGATTCATCAGTTATTTGACACTTATATATCAAGGCAGTTGGATGGGACAATGATAGGTGGTTGTAGCCACCTTCCGATTGTAGTTGAAGAACATAGGGGGTTGTAGTCTCCTAGTTGGAGCCAAAGAATTGGAGAGTTAGAGCTTCCCTCAGGTTGTAGCCTGAAAATATAGGGGGTTGGAGCCTCCTTCCAGTTGCAGTTGGAGAACAAAGGAAGTTGGTGCTTCCAATGAATGTAATTCTTAAAGACATATAAGAAAAATAATTTTGTGGTTTTCTCCTGCATTGGGTTTCCACGTAAAAACAGTGGTGTATTGTGTATGCGTATGATCGCTCATTGTTCATGGTTTATTTATTCTGCATTTGTTGAATGATATTGCTAAATTGATCTTAAAGATAAACAACATTTATATATTGTGGTTAAAAAAAAGACTAAAAATGATTCAATTGCTCTATTACTGATTCACCCCCCCTCTCAGTAATCCAACAATTGGTATCAGAGTGAGGTTCATTCAGGAATTAGTTTAACCACTGGAAGGTAGATCATGGAGAGCAACAATATGTATAAAAATGGAATACCACAGTTTGATCAACATAACTATGCATTCTGGAGCAGAATGATGAAAACATATATACAAGCAGAGGGATTTGAGGTTTGGTAATCAGTAGTAGATGGATATAAAGAACCTACCGTTCCTCCAACAAATGAAAATGGAAGGAAACTCAGTCCAAATAATTCAAAATCCAAAAATGTTATCATGAGTGGTCTGGTTGATTCGATATATGTCAAAGTTATGCATTGCATCTCTGCAAAGGATATTTGGGACAAACTTCAAAATGCTTATGAAGGAGACGCAAGAGTCAAGGCATCGAAGCTTCAAACTTACAAAGGTCAATTTGAACAGCTGAAGATGAAGGAAGATAAAAATATTGCAACTTACTTTTTACGATTTGATGAAACAGTGAATGCAATTAGAGGATTGGGAGAAGAAGTTGATGAATCTATAATTGTTCAAAAGATACTAAGATATATTCTAATGAGATTTGATCCTAAGATCTCAGCACTAGAAAAAATAATAGATCTGGATTCGATAAGCATGGATGAGGTACATGGAATATTCACAGCGTATGAAATGAGAACAACACAGTAGAACCCAATTACAAAAGAAGTAGCATTCAAAGCATCCAAGAAGTCAAAGCAAAAGGGCAAGCAAAAGGCAAAGTCAGATAGCAGCAACAATGATATCTCAGAAGATGATTAAGAAGTAGCCAACTTCGTCAAAAGATTGAAAAAGGGAACAAACAAATATAGAGGTAAGCTTCCATTGATTTGTTTTAATTGTGATGGTATTGGTCATTTCGCTAACAAATGTCCCCATAAGAAAAAGAAAATGAATGAAAAAGATGATTCAAATAACAAACAAATATACAAAGGCAAAAGAACCAAAAATAAATTTCTCAAGAAAAGTTTTTGCATCAAAGAAGATAGCACCTCATCAGACGAAGATGAAGTTAGTGAAAGTGATACAAAAAGGGTTCTATTCATGGAAGTAGAAGATTCCAATGAAGAAGGCACTGAAGAAGAATATGAAGAGATAGAAGTTGACTAGAGAGACGAATTGTTGAGTGCCATAGAAGATATAAAAAGGGAAAATAAGAAAAACAAGTCACTACAGGTAGAACTAAAAAGAAAAGAGGAAGCTCAAAATTCCAACTCCGAAGAACTATAAAAGATGATCACTAAATTAAAAATCCAAGTTGAAGAAGACAAAAGAACTGAAGAAGCACTCAAAGAATGGTTGGAAGAAAAAGACGAGATCATTAGAGGTTTGGATGCAAAGATTTTCACATTGAGAAAAGACTTTCAAAAGAAAAACATACGGAATAACTCTAAAATTTTGGATAACATTATTAACAGTCAAAGGCCACATCATGACAAGTCTGGACTAGGTTACAATTAGATAGAAAAGAGATCAAGCTCCAAAAAAACATATCAAGAAACACAACCAAGAAGCTATGTAGAGACAGTTAGAGGAGACAATAATTTTTATAAGGAAGATCACAGAGACACTCCTCCACCCAGAAGATTCAGATTTCATAATCAACGACAGTAAAAAACAAGAAGGACTCAAGAAGAAGGGTTTAGAAGAGTAACTCATTTTAGAAGATCTACAACTCCTAGGTGTCAAACTATCTTTCTTGGTTTATGTTATTCATGTAACAATTTTGTACGTAAGGTTGTGAATTGCAGAGAAAATAACAAGAACAGAGACAACCGTGAAAGTTATGCACAAAATGATTATTCAAGAAGGCCTAGTGAAACACAGAATATAAGCTACAACAGGTTTGAATCCTTGAGTACCGAGATGTTGGCTGTGGAGCCTGATTATCTTCATGATTCAGAGGTCTTTGTTTTTCATCCGTGTTTATACCCCATGAATACTATACACCCCTCCATGCGGGGGGGCTTGCCCCCCCTGTGGGGTTCAGGAGTGAAGCCCTCGAAGAAAATTTTTCCTTGTAAATGTATATTGTAATTTCATAGTCAATATTAACCATTCATCATTAAGTCACAAATATGAGGGTAGGGATTATGTTAGGGTTTTTTTCCCTAGAAGGAAACCCTCTGTTATGAGGGAATTGTATTGCCACTGTGTATTATTGCGAATATTGTATTATGAGAGAGGAGATTGTGAGAGAAAGTAGAGGAAGTTACAACGGGTGTGATTTAGGTTGTATCCCTTCATTTTGTTGGATAATAAAAAGGAAGGACCTAGCTATTCCTCTGGTGGACATAGCCCACACTAGGTGAACCACGTATATATGTGTCTCTATTGTATTGTGTATCTTATGTGTTTTATTTCTGCATTTGTTTTATTTTATTGCTTCGCGATTCTGTTTTTCTAACATGATATGGAATGCTACAAGTGCAACAAAATATGACACATGACCAAATATTGTAGAATGATAGTTCCTCCAAGAGAATCACAATAGAATAACAACAATCACAGACATGAACCTCAAATAATATGGATAAGGAAGCAAAATTAGTTCAACAATGAAGAATGCACACTTTCTCTACAAGCTAAACACAAGAAATTTGGTTGGTATGTTGACAGTGGTTGCTCAAAGCACATGATAGGTGATGAGGATATGTTTCTAACCTTGAGAAAGAAAAGAGATGGATTAGTTTCCTTTGGAAACAATGACTCAACTAGAATCATTGGAAGAGGCACAATCAGAATTGGAAATAAGGATACCAAGGCAGAAAATGTTCTACTAGTGGAAGATATCAAACATAATCTTCTGAGTGTAAGTCAAATGTGTGACCAAGGTCACAAACTTGTGTTCAATTCACAGAAGTGAAAAATAAGAAAAGCAAGTTCAAGCAGAGTGGTTGCGACAACTTTAAGAACTTCAAGCAACATATATGTATTAAATGAAATTGGAAATGAAAAGTGTTTTCTAGGAAAGGAAGATGAAGTTTGGCTATGGCATAGAAGAATGGGTCACATAAACTTTGACAATCTTGTCAAAGTTAGCAAAAATGAAGCAGTCAAAGAAATGCCCCAGATCACGAAGCCAACCAACACTTTATGCAAGCATTGTCAACAAGGAAAACAAATCAAGACCAGCTTCAAGTCAAAGGAATACTCCACAACAAAGCTGTTGAAAATTGTGTATATTGATCTAGTTGGATCAACTAGAACAAAAGGGTTGAAAAGTGAGCAATATTTTATGTTATTAGTTGATGATTATATAAGGATGATTGCAATTTTTTTTCTCAGGAAGAAGTCAAAAGCATTCGAGCACATCAAAATATACAAGGAAATGGTTGAAAATGAAATAGATTTAAAAATCAAATGTTTGAGATCAGATAATGGAGGAGAGTTTACTTCAAAGGAATTCATGGACTTCTACAACAAGCATGGGATAAAAAGGCAATTCTTTGTTGCTAGGATACCACAACAAAATGGAGTAGTCAAAAGGAAGAACATGACAGTACAAGAAATGGCTCGAACTATGTTAATGGATTCCAAGTTGACATACGTCTTTTGGGCACATGCAGTTCATACAATAGTTCACATTCAAAACAAAGTAATGCTCAGAAACAACAGTGATAAAACTCCCTACGAGTTGTGGAAAGGAAGACTAGCGAATGTGAAGCACTTCAAAGTTTTTGGAAGCAAACGCTACATCAAAAGAGAAGATGGAAGAATGGGAAAGTTTTATTCTCGTGTGGACAAAGGCGTACTTGTTGGGTACTCGAGCACACGAAAAGCATACAAATGTTTCAATCTAAGACTCAACAAAGTTTTGGAAATCATCAATGTGACGGTTGATGAGACAAGTGGATGAAAAATAAAGGAAGAAGAAAATGAGTCAATGGAACATGTTCACGAAGAAGAAGCAAAGGAAGGAGAAGTAGCAGAAGGGGGAGATGAAGAAGAGAAGTTAGAAGCAGAAAAGCAATAACAACAAGATCTTCAAGTACCTCCAAAGACACCTAGCAAACAAATATAGAAGAATCATCCATCATATCAGATCATCAGGAACAAAGATGCAAGAGTTGAGACTAGAAGAAGAACTCGTTCACCAGAACAACTACACCTAGCACTCATATCTACGACTGAGCCAAACAATTTTGAAGAAGCCAGCAAGGATGAATTATGGATAAAAGTCATGGATGAAGAGTTGGATCAGATAGAGAAGAATGACACTTGGGAATTGGTTCCAAGGCCAAGGTACAAGAATGCGATCGACACAAAGTGGGTCTTCAGAAACAAATTGAATGAAGATGGACAGGTTACCAGGAACAAAGCTAGATTGGTATGTCAAGGACATGCTCAGGTTGAAGGTATCAATTTTGAAGAGATGTTTGCCCCAGTTTCCAGAATGGAAGCAATCAGATTGATCCTCACTTATGCATGCTCCAAGAATATTAGTGTATCAGATGGATGTGAAATCAGTCTTCCTGAATGGGGATCTAAAAAAAGAAGTCTACATTGAGCAACTAGAAGGATTTCAGTGGTCAGAGAATGAAAATTATGTTTGTAGGTTGAAGAAGTCCTTGTATGGTATCAAACAGACCCCCCAAGCATGGTATTCCAGGATGGACATATATTTATAGTAGCAAGGGTTCAGGAAAGAAAATGTAGACAACAACTTCTACATCAAGGTAAATCAAGATAATATTTTGTTAATTGAAGTTTATGTTGATGATATTATCTTTGGAAGTGATGATGACAAGATGAGCTAGAAATTTGCAAAGGATATGCAAAAAGAATTTGAAATGTCATTACTTGGAGAATTATCCTTCTTTTTGGGTCTTCATATATGTCAAAGAAACCAAGGCATTTTTATTTATCAAACCAAGTATATTAGAGAAATGCTAAAGAGGTTTGGAATGGAAGAGTGAAAACCAGTCAATACTCCTATGCAGACTAGTTGTAAATTAAGTAAAGATGATGATTCAAAGTCTACATATCAGAGGCAATACAGGTCAATGATTGGCAACTCACTTTATGTGACAACATCCATACCATATGTAATGCAGGTAGTTGGACATCTGGCACGATTTCAAGTAGCACCAAACGAATTAAATGTTCTAGTAGTAAAGAGGATATTTAGATATCTCAAGGGTACAAAAGAGTTTGGATTATGGTATCCAAAAGTAAAATATCTATCACTTATTTCCTACATAGATGTAGATTGGGAAGGTTGCATTGATGACCGAAGAAGTACAAGTGGAGCAACGTTCTACTTGAGTGAGTGTTTGGTATATTGGCTAAGTAAGAAACATTCATCAGTATCATTGTCTATAGTTGAAGCAGAGCATATTGTAGTAGAAACATGTTGTACATAAGTTCTATGGATGAAGCAAACTTTGATAGATATACAGGTTCAGTATGATGAGCCCATTCTGATATATTGTGATAATAGAAGCGTCATCGGTATCTCAAAGAATCTAGTGATGCACTCCAAGACGAAGCACATTCCAATCAAGTCTCATTTTCTATGGGAACAGGTTGCATAGAAGAGCATTTGAGTTGAGTATGTTGGGACCAAAGAACAGATTGCATACATCTTTACAAAACCAATTCCAAGGGAAGCCTTTGAGTATCTTCATCAGAAACTTGGAATAGTTTCTACTCCACAATGAATTTTGAATGCTATTCTTATATGTCCTAGATTTATAAGAGGAAGCACCATAAATCAGACAGTATAGGTTGGGGAGAGTTCAGTAAGGGGGAGTAGCCCCAAGGACAGTCCAGTTAAGGGGAGCAACCCCGACGAGAAGTTACCTTTGCCATTGATGTCAAAGGGGAAGAGATTTATCATATGCATGGAGCGAGAGAGAGAGAGAGGAATGATTCTAGGGGGAGTGATGGTCATAGGGGGAGCATGAGTGATATGGCTTCAGGGGGAGGAGGCCCAAGTATATATGCAGAGACCCCATGCCTGGGGAAAGATCGTGATGACCAGTTTTCACAGTGAAGGAAGAAAATGTTTCCTTTGGAGGCACTCTGGCGGACATGGACAATGAGTTACCAGCTCCTCCCACCTAGACATTATCCCTTCGAGGTCTTAGACGTCACCCTAGTGACCCATGACGTCACCTAGGGCTAGGGTTTGATATTTGAAGCTGCTTGATGAGCGTTTGGCACCTGTGGCATACGAGCTGGTATTTGGAGGCCCAACGTTCCACCAGACAACCTCAATATCTCCTTGAGGAGCCCTAACGTCACCCTGGAAGGGATGACATCATCCTCTTTAGGATTATTTTGTTAAAAATTAGTTTAAATTTTAATTTACTTGAGAAAATTGACATGTAGGCTCAGTTTTGTGAAAAGACACAACTATTGGGTAAATAAGCCAGGATTTCCCATATAAATATGGTTGGCAAACTTTATTTTTCATCATAACTCACCTCTCACAAGAGGGAGGATTGAAGTTTTCTCCCTCTTAAGGGTTATTGGCTGAAATTGTGAGGCACACTCTCTTGGGGACTTGTTTGGATGCATCTTGGATCAATTTTTGGTGGATTTTTGGCAAATCTAGGGTTTCTGTGCTTGATTATTCTTGGTGAAGTAAGTAAATCTTCAATTTCATTTCATGTTAAATGTTAGTTTTATGTTTACTTATTCATATTGAAGATTATTGAAAAAATTGAGCATAAGAAGATTAGGACAAGAAGATTGACGGAAAAGGCCTCAAGCCATAATTCTCAACATTGTATTCATCTTAATGATATAAATATATAATATAATAATGAAACCACCTCAATTGTTCTCACATCGACACCTCATTAGGAGATAAGGTCGGAGGAGACAATATAGGAATCTAGAAACATACTTAGGATAACAACTATATCCTAGTATGTAAAATATACAAAGGTGGAATACTAAGACTTAATGATTGTATATGAGAAAGAGGCTAACAATTATGAAATTGCTTACTTTAAACCCTAGGAGTAAGAAGCATAAGGTGCTTCTTTCTTTCTCTTTGTTTTGCTAAATGTTTCCTAAAAAGATCTTGTCTAGACAAACTTCTAGATCCCTAAAGTGCTAGCACTTTAGAAGCTTTGTCTAGTTCTTGTTGCATGAAATATATTTCAATAGTCTAAGAAAGAGGAAATCGCTAGGGCCTAGAAGTGCATACTCTCTAGCTAAATTTAGCTTTTAAAGCTTTGTTCTTTGAGGACTTAAGGTGTTACTCCTCAAGATCCACTTTATATTTTCTTAGAAAAGTATTATCATGTTATTTATCCAAGTTATTGTGTTGATATAATTGACTCCATAAGCCCTAAAAGGCACTAGTTATTGTTTCTCTCTTGTTGGAAGGTTGATCAAACACTTAAACTCTATTCTCTTAAGTTTACACTAACTAACACTAATACTAACTTAGCCTAGATATCTAACTTTCTTGTTGTTGTTATAAATGTTCGTTACAACCATCTAACTGCAGAATTTGTTTTGCATAATTGACTTTGAATGCTAGCTAAACATTTCAAAAGTTTCTTATGACATTTGATTATCATTTTTCTTAGTAAATGTTATCTTTTCAGTGTCTTCTCAAGCAATTTTGAAGAGATTTTATTGTAGTTGTTACAATTTATTAATTGATGTTGTAAACTTGTTCATTGCTGAATTTTTATATCAGCTATCATATTTTCACTTGGTTTACTGTCTCTTGAAGCTTTACTATCATATATATACTTGAAATTGCCATATATATGCTATGGTGTCTTGTTTTGGGCAGGTACACTTCATCACTTTCATTTTCTTCTTCTCTTTTGGACATAAACCTTGTGGCATATTTAACTTGAGTGACCAATGAGAGAGGGGTAATTTTATCCTTATATTTAGCTCACCCAATCCTTTAATTCACTGGGGACACCTCCCTTGGGTTGAACTTCCATCCATCCCTAAAAAGTGGGGATTTCCTATTGAGGTGACAGTGATAGAACATCATGTTTTTTATGTCAATCTCCCTTACTTGTCTTGGGCTTTGGACAAGTACAAATTGTGCGATAACAATTTCTTCATGGAGCATAGCCCAAAATTTTCATGTGCCAAATGTGTAAATTTGTCTACTATTCATTGATAATCTATTGTTGATTTTAGTTCCAGATCTATGTCATTTAGTGTTTCTGCTCATTAAGATCAGTTCAGTATTGGGTTTAATGCTTTAATGTTGAATATTAATAGGAGGTTGAAATCTGTGTATGACTTAGTTTATTTCTAAATTATATTTTCTACATAGTATTAGAGCTGGTGCTCTGAGGTTCAACAGACAAGATATTTGACACTTGATTTGTAGTGAGTGCAAAGGGGTTTTTCCTAGAAGAAGTGAATGGAAAAGATTATTTTCATGAGGGTTTCCAAAATAAGGTTTCTAGTAGGAGGCAACAAGTGAATATAACAACCAACAAGATCAAATGATAGATCTTGGGCTAGGGTCTATTCTGCTGCAGAGAGGAACCAAATCTTGCTCTTGCAGGAAAGAGTAAGGGGAAGAAGAAGTCCAGTGATTGGACCACCTCACAAGACATGGAGTGCATCTAGCCATATGACAAGAATGAGGTCAATGTTCCTTAGTGTGTCAGAGACAGACTCAGACATGCATGTGGATAGTGGGGTTGACACCATGCATGCAGTGAAGGGGGTTGGAACCGTGGATTTCCAGCTAGAGTCAGGAGGTTCTCTAAAGGTGGCAAAGGTGTCGCATGTACCAACACTGGGCGTCAACTTTCTCTCTATATCAACTCTAGCAGACAAGGGGTATGCAATGATGTTTGAGGATGGACAGGTGTTCATAAGGTTAGAAAGAGCAGACTTGGATGCAATAGTGTGGCTTGACATCAGGCAAGGTATGATGTACATGTTGTTGGGATGACCTGTGTTGGGGTCGAGTGGATTTCTCAATTCAATTTTTTTGTCGGAGAGTGGGCAGGTTGCATGGGAGAGAGTTGATAGCGGGGACTTAGTCATTTTCCAGGACTCTTAGAGGACTCAGTAGGCATGAGTTGACATATATGGATTCTCAAGAGAGTGTGAAGTCTCCTAGGAGCATGTCTTCAATTCATAGATCATCAGAGGTAGCAACAAATGCTTCCGGTGTAGTGGGAGAAGAGGTCTCTAGTTCAGAGGGAGAAGCTACAACAACAAATGGGATGATGGATTCTGGTGGTGATACCAGAAGTACCTCTCTTGCTAAGAGGAAGTGTTAGATTTGGTAGCTCAGAGGTACTTCTGCATAGGTGATGCCCAACATGTGGAACTAATCGAGCACATCTCTCCCTACTACCTTTATTTTATAAAGTGAGCCTTTTATTTTTTTAATGTGTAAAAGTGACTTTATGAGGTTGTGGGTCACTTTAGTGACTTAAGTGACCTCAACGAATGATTAAGTTGTGACCGTTGATATCAA
Source organism: Picea engelmannii (assembly GCA_009831015.1). NCBI lineage: Eukaryota > Viridiplantae > Streptophyta > Pinopsida > Pinales > Pinaceae > Picea > Picea engelmannii. The sequence goes on along the minus strand of ML787346.1, from coordinate 401,787 downwards.
GGGAAAGTGAAGGGTCACTTAAGGGAGACCAAGGGTTAGAGGAGTTACACATTAAAATTTCATAAAGGCAAGACTTGAGGGGGATAGGGTGCACATTTTGAGGAGAAAGGAGTGGGAGGTGAAGAGTCACATTTCCCAAGAGAAGTTTATGATCTTAGAGAAAGAGAACAACAAAAAGAGGGAGTTGGCACACATTCCTAGGAGAGGGATAGGCATGCACTTCAAGGAAAAACAACTCAACATTCTACACCAGTCTGTACAACATCCAAATGAGGATTTTGTACAGCATTAATGGTTATCTGTACAATTGAGAAAATGCACTAAATCCGAGGCAACAAGTTCATTTGAGTTTGGAATGAGTTTTGAGGTGTTTCAGTTGTGGGAATTCGTGTAGTTGAGTATTGTGCATTTCTGGTTAATCTAGGCACATTTTTTAGGAATGTACCACTGTGGTCGCCAATTTATTGTGGTCAGAATTATCCCCCCACAGAAAGGTTGAGTTGCCCTCACTTGAGTTTCCTACAAGTGAGACAACCTCTAAGAAATGGACACTAACATCCTCCTAACTAACTATCCTATTTTCTTGTGGGAGGGTTGAGAGAGAAGGAGTGAAGGTATGTGCACCTGATTTCTGACATTTGTCCTCGCCGCTCCAATGGTTGAGCTCTAATCCAAGCAACCCCTTCATGAAGTCAAACCTAGAAGAACAAAGAAACCTTTTTTAACTACTATCTATGATTAGGTAATATCAACCCTACCAATTGATAACTTACACCAAGTAATCAAATAAACAAGAAATGAACAATCAAGTATAAGAGAAATAGGCCAAGTTCTTATATTCAATGAAAAGCAAGAAATTTATAACCTGATGATGCTGCAATCGTCCAAGCTTCCTTCTTCAACCCTTGAACATGAATCCAACTCAACTTGTTCACATAAACAACGGTTTGTCTCTCCTTAACAAGATCATAAGTTTGATATGCTTCTTTTCCATCCCCTTCTCACTCTGAAATGGCTTGGTTATATAGATGCAGGAAGGGTTAACCACTAGGGTAAATCGGAAACATGGTTGAGGATAAGGTGGATTAGGTTAGGATTTGAGTTATCTTCATGGTTATTCTTGCTCCCAAGATAGGATAGAAGGAGGCTCGAATCATATCTTGATGAAAACAAGAAAACAAACCAAGAACCATCCAGAAAGCCCTCAAAAGATTCGCCTAGATTCATGGGATTTGACCAAATCAACATGGTCACTCCCCTGGAAGGGAAAATAGAGCGACCCGATCGCTCCCCTAACACTGTGTCAAAGGGATAGTCGCTCTCCTAGAGTGAAAATGGGAGCGACCATGGTAAAATGAATCTAGGACTGAGTGAAAAGGGCCAAATTGTCAAGGTTTAAAGGTGTCTTCTTATTATTGAAGCTCAAGGGGATGTAATGGATCATTCATGCATGGTGTTGAGGTGGAAACACTTAGGAAAAGTGTGACAAATAAGGTACAACACTTAGTAGAATGGACCATGGCATTTGCGACACCAAGCAGGGTGAAGTGTGATACTTAACAAAGTGAAGTGTGACACTTAACAAAGGGTGACAAAATGGTGTATAAAATATGCCCTCCAAAGTGTGAGATCAGAGGAGAAAAATGATGGCCGAAACACTTTGTAATAATGTGGAATCAAGGGACTGAATTCATAAGACCTGTCGGAAAAGCAAGCAAACATCCATCAATATACAAATATCATCCTCGAGGTAGGCATATCCATACTCAGAATAATATGACTCGAAGCTTAGCCACCGACCAATACACTATGGAACCATGAAAGTACTGACTAAGGATATGGCCACGAACATACAATGTGCATCCATACCTCCATGACTCAATCAAAATGTATCCACGATATTGTACACAGTGGAGCTACAACATGATAGAACATAGCCACAGACCAATATAACGTGGATCTATGTCATAGTATATATCACAACTTCATAATCTCCATCGCATCCTGGGAACGTAGATAAAAAATGAGTGTTTGCTGGATGTTTCCCCTAGGGTCTTCAATCCCAATCTCAAATATTACAAATATAGCCATGTGAATAGATGTTTTGATGTCGAACATGGTAGAAACCACTTGATTACCAGTCCATGATGTAAACCGTTAACAAGTGTGAGGGAAATCACCAATGATGACAATGACTCCCATGGTACCCTAGTACTTCCCAACTAATGTGAATAGATGGTATGAAGTCAAACATTCATGGAATCAATTGATCAGGAGTCAATGATGTAGACCCACTGTCAAAAGTGAGGAAACCCACAATTGAGGCATGCAAGGTCCAAGGTACTAATTGGTTTCTAAGTCTAATTCCCAGATAATGTGTCGATGTCGATGGAAATAGACTCATCGAAGGAGGGCCATGATGTATCCCCCATCATAAACACAAAATGAATAAGGATAGTGATGAATAGTGATGGATCAAATGATGGTTAAATGACACAGGGATGAAAATGTAGAGGTTGACTTCTTTTGAACATTGCGCAACACAATGAATGACTTGGAAACATTGACTCAACAAAGCATGAAGACCAAGTATGATGATGTGACGACAACCAATGGATCTCTTCGAAGGAGTCGAAAGAGTATGATGATACATGGAATGGGGCGACAACCAAGGGTTCTCTTCTGAAAGAGTCAAAAGAGTATGACGACATATGGAGTTCAAACAAGTGCCATGTTCAAGGGCGACATCAAGCTGCCATAAATGAAAGACTTGACCCACTTCTCAAATTCCCCCCCCACCTAGATAGGAGAGTACCTCCTTGTTTTTTATCGAGCTTGAAGATTATAACAAATGCTAGGTATAAGATCATCTTCGATGAGTTCCATCTTCACATATTTAACGAACCTGAAGAAGGAAGAGTTCGGTCCCATATGGGTCCTTCCTTGTGTATATTTTACGAGTCCAAGGAAAAAAAACTCGATGGTCTTTTCATATTTTGAGAGTCTGAAAAGATTTATAAAGAAGACTCCAGATGGACTTTTTCGTAGAATTAGTCTCCACGGCCCGAAAAAAGTATAAAATGATACCTAGGAGAACTCTTCTAATAATGCTTGACTAGAATGTTCCTTTTTCATAAATAGTCTGATGAGACCTAAAAAGAGATAAACTACCGCTCAATAGACGTGCTTTCTAATTCACTTTAACGAATGTGAAAGACAACAAGATCGCTCGACAATCTTTTTCATTTTTAAGGAGTTCAAAAAGAGTTTAAAGAGTTATCCATAATGGGGTCCTTTTTCATAAATTAGTGTTTTCGAAGCCAAAAAGAGATAAGCCAAACATCGAAAGACGCCCTTTCTAATCCTTTTAACGAGTGTGAAAGGAGACAAGTTCACTCAACAATCTTTTCATGTTTAGGGAGTCTGAAAAGAGATTAGAGACTCCAAATAGTTCATTTTTCGTATATCTTTTACGAGTCCGAAAAAGAGATAAAAGTATATTCAGTAACTTAATCTCATGTATTAACGAGCATGAGAAAGAACAAAGATTGATCTTAGTAACTTATTCTCATGTACTTACGATCACGAGAAAGAAAAAAGACTAATCTTATTCTAGAAAAGACTACTACGTTATGATGGGAACAACTCTCAAACGAAGGTCACTCCTAGCAGTGTGTCTCTCTAGAGATGTTTTTCCCCCGACTTGCATGAAAAAAGCTAGTGGGTTTGCTCCAGCATGATGCCCAGAGGCTGGAGACCTACCCCCTAAGCATTGTTTCTTCTGGGGACTCTTCTTCTTTCCTCGTTTAAGCGATTAGTTACTAATGGGAACATTTTCACTAGGCAGAGGAAAAAAAGGTTCAAGTACGTGATCTAAAGTGAGACTCGATTGGAATGGAGGGGGGTTTGTTTCATGTTTTAAAGAGCTTGATAGAGACAATGAACTATGCTCATGGAGACTAGGTACTACCAAAGTATTAGATGATTCTAGGGATAGTCGCACCCGAGTTGAAATCATATTTAACGTGGAAACCTATGGGATGATAGGAGGAGGTAAAGGAAAACCCCCACGAGTGAGGAATCCTTAAGGAGACCTACTCCTACACTCTCAAGACTAGACTGACCTAGAAAAGGAACATCATTCGCCGCCACATTGTGGAGATCTAGAGTTATATAGTCTAGTTGGTCAACTGTGATACTTTTTCCTTGATGGGGAAATCATAAGAAACAAAATACCATAGATGCGATGGAAGTTATCGCATAGAACCAACTATGACCAAGTAACAAATTGTAATCCAGGGGCGCGTAAACTACTTCAATATTGACTGAAACAGTCTTACCCTTAAATGTCACAATGAAATATTGCAAGAGTCTATGAGTTTGGAAACCACATCCATTGAGTGCTTTCAAGGTGGTAGGGGACTAGATAAGTTTAGGAGAACCTAGGGTTCTCCAACAGGACAAAGACATGACATAGGTGGAGGCTCCCTCATCCAAGACAGTGCGATGGATGATCTTTCCACCAACAAAAACTTGAATTTGGAATGCTAAGAGGTGGGATAGCCTCTCCTTAAAATGATCCATATTAAATGTGATCGGGTTCGACTCCTCAGGATCCATGGCTCCAATGGATGACGACATAATTCTATGTTGACATGGATACTGTTGTAGAAATTTGAGGGCAGACATAGCATAAGGATCCTACGTCAAATATTGAACAATGTTGTATTTTTGGGAAGCATGGGCATTTGGATTAAATGTCGCTTTTTGAATTACGCTCTTGGGCGGGTGAAACACTACATAGGAAGTTGGCTTATCAATATGAAGAGGATTAGAATATGGAGGAGGAGTGGAAATGGAGGGTTGATCGACAACCTTTCCCTTAGTCTGATCACCCGGAGGAGTGTCATAAGTGTTTTCTTGAGTTGTCACATTAACCACCTCGTTCGACGAAGCATCCCCTTGGTGGGAATGACCTGTGTTACCCCCTTGTGGAGGGATAGGATTTTGCGCAACCAGATTTTGCTGTTGAATTGGTTGGGAGGCACACTTCAGAAATTTAGCGATTGCCTCACGATGAGGGAAGTCTTTCATGTAGTGATCTTTCTCATAGATCATACAAGGAAACTTAGGCTTCCTATTTGGTGGAGTATAAATAGTCTTTGTATTTTTCTGCTCGTTAGAATATTTCGATGGACAAGGAGCATTAGGAATTAGATCATAAAGTGAGTCGGACTTGGAGCAGACCAATTCCAAATACTATGCACGACCGATAGCCTTTTCCTTAGTAATAATGTTTCCCATAGAAACATCATAGGCAATGGGAGGTAAGAGAAACTTTGTAAACCAATCCACGAGGAGTTGGTCCGGGATGAGAGCTTTAATCAACCATATCCACTCATGAATATGATCGAATATGTGGGTGGAAGAGGATTGCTAGAGTTAGGTCAAAATCTTGGTACCAGTCTCATACTGTATAGGCAACTGAAAATGTGTGAGAAAAAACATGGAAAGAGAATTAAATTCGACAAAGGAGTTACACGGAAGCTCAATATACCATTTCGCTGCGACACTTGTTAGTGTTCTATGAAAAAGTCTAAGACGGATGGAATCATCCATCAAAGAGTTGGAAGAACACCACAAATGGAAAGTCATAACATGATTGTTAGGATCTTACCTAGGTTTGTCGTCGAATTTCGGGGTGTCAGACGATAATTTGGCAGGGATGGTGGGCCAAAACGGAGCATGCTAGATGGGATCGTTGGTCAAACACGATAGATCTAGATGATATAATGTAGCCAAGAATGGAATTTGTCTGTTAGCCTGTGGATACTGGTGGTAATCATATGGCATGGGAACACCAGTATGACTGTATCCAGGTTACGGTGAGATGTCAAATCTAGATGGTTCTCCCATATATGGTGGATGCACGAGTTGTCTACTCATCAAAGGGGTTGTCCTGATTGTCTGCCCATATAAGGCATGTTGACATATTTATTACGGACATAAGGCAGAGTAATTGTTTGTCATTGATGGAAAGCTCAGCCCGACGATGACGAACACGATAAAGTGGCAAGACCAACAGCGCAATGATGATGGCATGGAAAGATCAGAAGCATAAGCTCAGGATGAGGAGCAACAATGATTGTTGGATCACCCATCCCGAATTCCCGATGGCCGTCAAATCTGAATTAAGATAGGAGGAGCGCGCAGAAGAGGAGAACAGATCTCAGGCGTCTGATTTGAGCACGAAGACCGACCATAGTCGGATCCAGAAGAAGGAGCACAATCTTTAAGTATAAGATGAAGCGGGCTTACAAAGTCCCGAAAGCAGGAGGACTGCTGATCCAAGAAGGACACGTGGTGAAATATCAGGGCATGACAAAGGCTCTGTCTCGGTATTTTGTAGATCGGGAAATCCAAAAGGAAGAGGTGCTCTAACCTCTCAAACTTGTGATATGAGAAATCACAATAAACAATCCTAATCATTGGATGCAGTCTACATGTGGAGAGAGGTCAACTTTTCGTTGACTGGAAATTCAAATGAAGGAGGAGCTCTATCCTTTGAAATAATGAAACGCAAAACCACAATTCAATTTGAATCGTTGATCTAGGGAGAGCATGGACCGTTGATCTGGCTCCATTTCGGAGTTTCAAATATTGAGACTTAGAGGAGTCAAGGAGACTCACGGAAAAATAATGAAGCATCTTTTGGTGCAGCCTATGGTTACCATTGGTGGTCACGTGAGGGGAAGAAGTTAGCAATGTTAAGCTCCATTTCAGAGTTTCAATGATCGCGACATGGAGAGTCAAGATGCCTCATCACAGGATTCCCAAAATCACGAGTCACAAAAGCGCTTTATGGATAAGCACATGGTCAGAACTGTGGGCACGTGAAGGAAGGATCTTGCAAGCTGCAAGATTTCATTTTGTGATCGAGATTTGGAAGAGTCGGAGTGACTCGCAACAAAATTCACAAAATGCAAAATTGCATAGCGCATGTTGGTGTAGTCGATGGTCATCACCGGTGGTCATGAAAAGGGAAGGTACTAATTGCTAAGCCCTATTTTTGGAGATCGCGACATGGAAATTCAAAAAGCCTCACCACAAGATATCTGAAATGCGAAATACGAAATCACTTTCTGATTAGCATGTGGTTACAACCAGTGGGCACATGGGATCAACGCGAGACCCTACGAATTTAATCCAACGGTGCTGGTTATTTGGAATCTAATTGAAGGGATACTATTTCTCTTCACAATTAATTGTTCAGTTACGATTCAATTAGTTGAACTAAATGATGGTTCTTGGATGGTTGGCGATTTAGTTGCTGAGGCGTTTTTTCCCTAGGAGATTCGAGGTGTAACTGAAGAGGTTTGTGTGCACAAAAGAGATATGCAGTGACCGTGTGGGGTTGGCGATTTTGAGTGAAAAATGAATTGAACTGTAAGAAGGGTAAAAAATTACAATATGCATATTGTGAGATAAAACTCAGAGATGTTGAATAGATAGAAGCAGAGCAGAGTTGTAGAACAGATAAAAGCAGAGAAGAATTGTTGAATAGAGGAGAAGTGGTAAGAATTGTAACACCTGTATTGTTGGTTATTAAATCACTAATTTATTTTAATGGAGGTTGGGTGGTGCTAGAGAGGACTGTGGTCCTCTGATATTCAAGTTGGTGCTTGAATATTGGAAGTTGTATCTTCCATCTAGTTGTGGCTAGAAAAATAGGGTGGCAGAGTGGTGCTCAAGGAAAACATAGAGTTTTATGTATGCAAGTTGGTGCTTGTATAAGTCCAGTTGGTGCTGGAACATTTAGGGAGTTGATGCTTCCTTCTAGTGGGTTCTAGAGAAACCAGAGAGTTGGTGCTCTCAACAAGTTGGTGCTTGTATAAGTGGAAGTAGGTGCTTCCATCCAGTTGGTGCTAGAACACTCAGGGAGTTGATGCTTCTTTCTAGTGGGTGCTAGAGAAACCAGAGAGTTGGTACTCTCAATAAGTTGGAGCTTGTAAAACAGAGGTAGTAGCCTCACTTTGAGTTGGTGCCCAAACATAGATGATGTACAGAACTTAAAAGACTCCCTATCATTCGAAGAAGAAGAGGTTTTCTCCCTTTATGGGTTTCCTCATGAAAATCTGTCTCTGTGTATATATTATGTGTGACTGATGTTCATTATTCATGTTGTTCATATGTTATATAATATTGATGGTCACTTGGAAGAGATTAAAAATTATTGAATAGCTCTTTATTGTTTAAGCACAGTAACAACTGATTCACCCTCCCCCCTCTCAGTTGTCTTAGTATTTTCAAGAATTGGTATCAGAGCGGGTTCCTTTTATTTAAAGGTAGATCTGTAATCTTAAACATGACAAGTCATGAAGGGACTTCAACCAGTAAGCCTCCTATGTTTGATGGAACAAATTTTTCCTTCTGGAAGGATAGAATGAGAACATACCTAATGGCTTTAGGTGCTAATGTTTGGGATGTAGTAGAGACCGAATACATAAATCCTGTTGTGCTAGCTTCCAAGGATGATAAGTTATAATTTATCTTTAATTCCAAGGGAATGAATGCTATCTTGAATGGACTTGCATAAACTGAGTTTGTAAATGTGATGCATCTTCAAACTGCCAAATAAATGTGGGATAAACTTATTAACAATTATGAAGGAAATGAGAAAGTAAAAGATGCCAAACTTCAAACATATACATTGAAGTTTGAACAACTAAATATGAATGAAGACGAAACAATCAACAAGTATTTTTTAAGAGTTGAAGAGATTGTGAATGCCATGAAGGGTCTTGGTGAGAAAATTGAAGAATCATTTTTAGTTCAGAAGATTTTAGGATCTCTGCTTGATAAATTTAATCCAAAAGTCTATGCAATAGAAGAACTAAATGATCTTAAAACTCTGACCATTGATCAAATCCTAGGAACTCTAACTGCATATGAAATGAGAATTAGCAAAGATAAATCCATTACTAGAGAAGCATCTTTTAAAGAAGATATGAATATTGATTCAGAATTAGATGATATTGATGCAAAATTTGTGAGAAGGTTAAATAAAGGATCAGGAAAATATCAAGGCAAGCTCCCTTTCAAATGTTTTAGCTGTGGTAAGATACGTCATTTTGCATCTAAGTGTCCTCACCAGAAAAAGGATCAGAACTCTGATGATGAAAAGAAATACAAATTTAAGAAATATAATAAAAAGAAAAGTTTGTGTGCAAACAATGACAACTCCTCAGAAGACATAGATAGTGATTCATCCTGTGAAGACAAAGTGAATGATTTTATGCTTATGGCTATGGGAGATCTTGGTGATGAACATTCAGGAGGTGAAATGGATGATGAAGAAGCTGTGGTGGATATGGAAGGTGAATTCATCAGTGCTTTGGAAGAAATTGACAGACTCAGATGTAGAAGAGAAAACAAAAACGATTGTTGATGCAGTTTAAAATGAATGATAAAAAACCTGATGAATACTTTTCTCTACTAAAAGTTGAGCTAGAAGAGGCAAATAAAATATAAGACATTTTGAAACAACAATTATTAGAGAAGAAATCAAGGTGTGAAGCCTTAGAATAAGAGATAGTAAAAACTAGAAAAGAAATGGAGAAGTTTAAGGCATTGTATCACCAAAATCTGTCAAGCATTAAAGCCTCAGAATAATTAACTTCCATTCTAAATCAACAAAGGAATCCAAAGTTGAAAGCTGGCTTGGGCTATGAAGAAGGATCAAGTAGTGATCATCCAAGTAATACCGAAGCCATCAAGTTTGTCAAATCTACAATCATTGACAACAACCACTCTGCAGAAACAAAGAAAGAAAATCAGCCACCAAGAAGGAATGAAAGAAAAAATACTAGAACCGAATCTGTAGATCAAAGAAACTATCAACATGAAAGAAATCGACCCACTCAAAGCAGATAGTCTTTTACCAGGTACAAAGGAATTTTCTATGGATGTTTTTTTTTTCTGTTCTAACTTTGGTCACAAAGCTATAAATTGTTCTTTAAGATTTAGATATGAACAATCAAGTTTTTCAAAGAATAATTATCTACCACCACAAATATTGAGACAACCAAGCAAAAAACAATCACAGATTATAAGTCATGTGATGACTGGGAGAAGGACACATGTGAAACATAACAACAGTTATGAGCATAACAATCGTTATGATCTGTTATTCAGTGAACCAGAATGTTACAACTACCATAATTATGGACATAAAGTTGTAGACTGTCGCTTAAGGAACTATAAGCCAGATCTGAATCCTTTTGTTGAAAATTTCAAGGTTTGGAAGAAAAAGAAGATGACAAGTGTGGACTAGTGTTATCAGCCCAAAGACAAAAGAATCCCTGGTATATTGATAGTGGATGTTCCAAATATATGACTGGAGACAAAAGTAAGTTTCTAACTCTAAGTGAAAACAAATCAGGAAATGTAACTTTTGGAAACGATGCACCAAGAAAAATAAAAGGTAAAGGAATGGTAAGTATGAGTAATGGAAAAGGAAAATCTCAAGATATGTTATTTGTAGATGGTTTGAAACATAACCTGCTTAGTGTCAGTCAAGTCTGTGACCAAGGATGTGAAGTGGTTTTTACTTCTAAAGATTGTAAAATAAAGTCTATGAATTCAGGACAGTTGGTTGCAAAAGGGATAAGAACAGAAAACAATGTCTATGTGTTAAAAGAAGAAAAAAAAGAATGCCACTTAAGCAAGTATGATGAAAGTTAGCTATGGCATAGGAGTCTTGGACATCTAAATTTTGATCATATAATCAAACTTAGAAACAATGGGGAAGTAAAGGATCTTCCAAATATATTAAAGCCATATGATTCTGTTTGTAAACCGTGCCAGATAGGAAAGCTTACTTGAACACAGTTCAAATCTAAAAAATTCCCTTCAATAGAAAAAACTCTTCAGTTAGTACATATGGATTTATGCGGACCATCAAGGAAAGAAGGTACAGGAAAATAAAACTGTTTTATGTTGATTATTGATGATTATTCTATACTAACATGGGTTGCCTTTTTTGAAGGAAAAATATGAAGCATTTGAAAAATTCAAAGTGTTTAAAGCTCTAACTGAGAATCAAACAGGAAAAAGGTTGAAAGAAGTAAGGTCTGATAGAGGAGGAGAGTTTAGCTCATGGAACTTCAAAGAGTTTTGTGATAAACATGGGATCAAAAGAGAGTACACAATCCCAAGGACTCCACATCAAAATGGAGTTGTTGAGAGGCAGAATAGACCAGTACAACAAATGGCAAGATCAATGATGAATGAAAGGAATATACCTCAGACATATTGGGTGGAAGCAATCCATACAATTGTTCACATTCTTAACAAAGTTCATCTCAGGCCACAGCGTGACAAGACTCCTTATGAACTATGGTTTGGAAGGCCTGCTTCAATCAAGCATTTTAAAGTCTTTGGGAGTAAATGTTATATCAAGAATAATGATGAAAATATTGGCAAATATGATGACAGGGATGATGAAGGTATATTCTTAGGTTATGCTACAAAAAATAAATGATACATATGCTACAATAAGAGGTTGCATAAATTGGTTGATTGTATTGACATAAAGGTTGATGAAGAAGTCCCAATTAGAAATGTAAGTAGTGTTGAACCAAGCACATAAGATATAGTTGAAGATGAAGATGAACAGGTCCAAGGATCAGAAAGGGAAGAATCTGAATCAGATGAAGATACGAATACTCAGGCTGACATAAATCAATAGAAAGAAACAAAACCACCTCTCAGAATTGTTAGAAAGAATCATCCTGAAATTCAGATAAATGGAGATATAAATAAAGGAGTTCAGACAAGAAGGAAATTGATTAAAGACTCAGAACAATCTCATGTTTCCTTTTTATCTATGATTGAACCTAATTTTTTTTATGAAGCCAGCTAGCATGATGATTGGATTAGAGCTATGAATGAAGAGCTTGATCAGATTGAGAAGAACAATACTTGGGAGCTTGTTCCTAGACCTGAAGATAAGAATGTAATAGGCTCCAAATGGGTGTTCAAGAATAAAATGAATGAAAAAGGGCAATTTGTTAGGAATAAAGACAAATTGGTCTGTAAAGGGTATGCACAAGTTGAAGGTCATGATTTTGATGAAACTTTTGCACCAGTGGCAAGATTGGAAGCCATCAGAATATTTCTTGCATATTCATGTCATAAGAACTTTAAAGTGTATCAAATGGATGTTAAGTCGACATTTCTTAATGGAGATCTAGAGGAAGGAGTATATATGGAGCAACCTGAAGGATTCTCATTGAAAAATAATCCTGATTATGTTTGCAAGATGAAGAAGGCCTTATATGGACTACAACAAGTACCACAAGCTTGGTATTATAGACTGGACAAATTTTTACAAGACAAAGGGTTCAAGAAAGGTACTGCTGATAACAATCTCTACATTAAGTCTGAAGGTGATAATTTACTAGCTGTTTTGGTTTATGTAGATGATATTATTTTTGGATATACTAATGAATCCTCTGTCCAATGGTTTTCCAACTCTATGAAAACAGAGTTTGAGATGTCCATGATAGGAGAACTGTCATACTTTCTTGGTTTACAAGTAAATCAAAGTTCTGCATAAATATTTATCTCACAAGAAAAATATTTGAAAGAGATGTTGAAGAAATTTCAGATGGAAGATTCTTCTCATATTAGTACACCTATGGTGGTTGGTTGCAAGCTCAGTAAAGAAGATATTTCACCTGATGTTGACCAAAGGACATATCACTCAATGATAGGTAGTCTTCTATACATCACAACATCCCGTCTTGATATAATGAAAGTTGTTGGAATGGTAGGTCATTATCAGTCTGCTCCTAAACAAAGTTATTTGGTAGCTGTAACAAGGATATTCAAATACTTGAAAGTAACAATGAATTATGGTATGTGGTATCCCATAAATCAGAATTTTCAGTTAACTGCTTATTCAGATGCAGATTGGGAAAATTGTGTGGATGAGAGAAAGAGCACCAGTGGAGGTTCATTCTTCCCGGGTGACTCGTTGGTAGCATGCATTAGTAAGAAGCATGGATCTATTTCCTTATCAACTACAGAGGTAGAGTACATTGCTGCTTCCACTTGCTACACTCAGATTTTATGGATGATCCAAACTCTTGCAGATTTGAAGGTAGATTATACTGATTCAATTACAATTCACTGTGATAACACCAGTGCCATTAGTGACTCCAAGAATCCTGTTCTTCATTCCAAGACTAATAATATCCCATTAAAATACCATTTTCTCAGAGAAAAAGTTACAAACAGAGTTGTTCAGCTGAATTATATTCCTTCCACAGAACAGATAGCTGATATCTTTACTAAACCATTAGCAGCGACCCCTTTTAGATATCTTCGTCAGAAATTGGGGGTTATAACTTCTTTCATCTAATCTGTTCACCTGGTCAGGGGGAGTACGTATTGAATATCTGTTGTATTTCTAAGCTGCTCATAGTTGACAAAGGGGAGTATGTACTGCAACAACTCAGGGGGAGCGTGTTTCTTCTTTGACATTGATGTCAAAGGGGGAGAAAGTTTGGTAATGGTACGGATGCTACAGTGGTATGGTTGGATGTCCAGGCAGAGTAGTGTTCAGGTTCTTCAAGGTTTCCATCAATGCCAAAGGGGGATATTGTTGGCATATTTATTACGGATAGAAGGCAGAGTATTTGTTTGTCATTGATGGCAAGCTCAGCTCGATGATGACGAACAAGAGAAAGTGGCAAGACCAACAGTGCAATGATGATGGCATGGTAAGATCAGAAGCGTAAGCTCAGGAGGAGGAGAAACAATGATCGTTGGATCACCCATCCCAAATTCCCGATGGTCGTCAGATATGAATTAAGACATGAGGAGCGCACAGAAGAGGATAACAGATCTCAGGAATCATATTTGAGCACGAAGATCGACCATCGTCAGATCCATAATAAGGAGCATGATCTTTAAGTACAATATGAAGCAAGCTTACAAAGTCCCAAAAGTAGGAGGACCGTTGATCTAAGAAGGACACGTGGTGAAAGATCAGGGCACGACAAAGGCTCTGTTTCGGTATTTAGCAGATCGAGAAATCCAAAAGGAAGAGGTGCTCTAACCCCTCAAACTTGTGATATGCGAAATCGCGATAAACAATCCTGAACGTTGGATGTAGTCTACATGTGGCGAGAGGTCAACTTTTCGTTGACTAGAAAGTCAAAGGAAGGAGGAGCTCTATCCTTTGAAATCGCGAAATGCGAAGCCGCGATTCAATCTGAGTCATTGATCCAGAGAGAGAATGGACCGTTGATCTGGATCAATTTCAAAGTTTCGGATATCGAGAGTTGGAGGAGTCAAGGAAACTCACGGAAAAATCGTGAAGCGTCTTTTGGTGCAGCCTATGGTTACCCCCGGTGGTCACGTGAGGGGAAGAAGCTAGCAATGTTAAGCTCCATTTCTGAGTTTCGGTGATTGCGACATGGAGATTCAAGGTGCCTCATCACAGGATTCCCAAAATCGCGAGTCCCGAATGCACTTTATCGATAAGCGCTTGGTCATAGTAGTGGGCATGTGAAGGAAGGAGCTTGCAAGATGCAAGACTCCATTTTGGGATCGGGAGTTGGAAGAGTCAGAGTGACTCACAAAAAAATTTGTGAAACGCGAAATTCCATAGCGCCTGTTGGTGTAGCCGGTGGTCATCATCGGTGGTCACGAAAAGGGAAGGTACTAATTTCTAAGCCCTATTTTCGAAGATCATGACATGGAAAGTCGAGAAGCCTCAACACTAGATATTTGAAATGCGAAATGCGAAATCACTTTCTGATTAGCCTGTGGTCACAACGAGTGGGCACATGGGATAAATGTGAGACCCTGCGGATTTAATCCAACGGTGCTGGTTATTTGGAATCGAATCGAAGGGCTATTGTTTCTCTTCACGATTAATTGTTCATTTACTATTCAGTTAGATGAACTGAATGATGGTTCTTGGACGGTTGGCGATTCAGTTGCTGAGGCGTTTTTGCCCTAGGAGATTTGAGGTGTAACTGAAGAGGTTGGTGTGCACAAAAGAGATATGCAGTGACCGTGTGGGATTGGCGGTTCTGAGTGAAAAATGAATTGAACTGTAATAAGGGTAAAAGATTATAGTATGCATATTGTGAGATAAAACTCAGAGATGTTGAATAGATAGAAGCAGAGCAGA
The DNA here is from genome assembly GCA_009831015.1 of Picea engelmannii. Classification (NCBI taxonomy): domain Eukaryota; kingdom Viridiplantae; phylum Streptophyta; class Pinopsida; order Pinales; family Pinaceae; genus Picea; species Picea engelmannii. The sequence goes on along the minus strand of ML787346.1, from coordinate 386,579 downwards.
ATTGCAGAACAAATAAAAGAAGAGAAGAATTGTTGAATAGAGGAGAAGTGGTAAGAATTGCAACACCTGTATTGTTGGTTATTAAATCACTTATTTATTTTAATGGAGGTTGGGTGGTGCTAGGGAGGAATGTGGTCCTATGATATTCAACTTGGTGCTTGAATATTGGAAGTTGTATCTTCCATCTAGTTGTGGCTAGAAAAACAGGGTGGCAGGGTGGTGCTCGGGGAAAACATAGAGTTTTATGTATGCAAGTTGGTGCTTGTATAAGTCCAGTTGGTGTTGTAACATTTAGGGAGTTGATGCTTCCTTCTAGTGGGTTCTAGAGAAACCAGAGAGTTGGTGCTTGTATAAGTGGAAGTAGGTTCTTCCATCCAGTTGGTGTTAGAACACTCAGGGAGTTGATGTTTCCTTCTAGTGGGTGCTAGAGAAACCAGAGAGTTGGTACTCTCAACAAGTTGGATCTTTTAAAACAGAGGTAGTAGCCTCACTTTGAGTTGGTTCTCAAACATAGATGATGTAAAGAACTTAAAAGACTACCTATCATTCAAAGAAGAAGATGTTTTATCCCTTTATGGGTTTCCTTGTGAAAATATGTCTCTGTGTATATCTTATGTGTGACTGATGTTCATTATTCATGTTGTTCATATGTTATATAATATTGATTGTCACTTGGAAGAGATTAACAATTATTGAATAGTTAGTTATTATTTAAGCACAGTAACAACTGATTCACCCCCGCCCCTCTCAGTTGTCTTAGTATTTTCAACAAGGCGGTTGTCCTAGTTGTCCACCTATACATTGTGATTGAGTGGATGGACCTCCTATGTTCTGTGATTGACCTGATGGTCCCCACATGTATTGCGGTTGAAGGGATTGTTGCATTGGAATTATGGGGCTTACAGATTGAAAGGGAAAAGTTCCTTGTGGAAGAATACCCGTCGGGTTGGGTTGACCCCACAAAGGGTTAACAGTTCCTGGAAATGGATGTCTAGGATACATGCCAATGTTAGTAGGGATAGAAGGACTAGCAGGATAAGAGTGCCCCCAGAAAGGTTGATATTGCAACCATGAAGGTTCCCCCCAAGTAAAAATTTTCCCTGTAGCTGAAGGTTTCCTCCCAGCTAAAGGTTGGCCTCCCATTGAAGATTGACCTCCAATGTAGGGTGTACTAATATGCAATGGTTGAGATGGAGGTTGAGTAGCTTGTGTAACCGTGGTTGTATGAACAACTTAACTATTGGCCATCTGACCGATGGAACGACCAGGTAAAGGACTTTGTGTGTGCATGTGTGGAAAGAATGAAGCAAGAATATTACATGAACCATGTGAAAAGGAAGATGTATGCACAAGTGATTGATTCAGGGTTACTTGGGTCACTGATGTTTCCAGTAAAGAGGAAGCACCAATAGTATCAACTACAAGAGTTTTGGAAAAGGATGAGTCCCCAAGTCCTTCAAGAAAACCAAAAGATGGTAGGTTCACGCCAAAAGATTGTGTAGTGGTGAAACCGGGAGGTAAATAGTAATAAGAATAAGCATTAGCATATCTTGTGGATAATGGATCAGTGAGTGGTGGGCCAAGTGGATCAGTAAAAAGAGGATTCATGTAAGATTCAAGGATTTCAACGACGGTAGTGACTGGTTCTTCTACAAGATGACCACTTCCAGGAGGTATACTCCTGGTCTCAGAAGTTTTATCTTCGATCATTCCTTTATTAGAAACATTGTGTTGAGGTTCTTGTGGGTCAGGTTCCATACCTTGTATACTGTGAAATCTCCAATCCTAAGGCTGACGATGAAATTTAAAGAGACACACTCCTACGAAAACTAAAATCAATCAACCAAGCAAAAGTAAGATCAAGGATATTTCGAAGACAGGATGTCAAGCCTTCAAAGAAGAAATGAGAAGCAGTCACCCCTACCTCCATGTAACAACCCTTCTCAGTGCAAGAAACCCTTGCTTTCGCGAGATCAGACTCCAAGGGTATTACGAGTGTGATACAACATATTCCCTAGGTACCATGGTAATACCCCCACAGTCACCTCTGTAGATACCTAGGAAAGTCCAGTAAGTATACCAACTCCCAGTCAACCTTCAGGTGGGTACAGTTGACAGTCGAGACCGAACATATGGGCACAATATCAAAGTCTGAAGCTCTTCAAGAGAACTGAAGATAAGTGGATCGATAAGACTCCTAAGGACACCTGTAACTAACTACAAGACAGTAAGACCTGTGTAAAAACTGATATTTTTTTGTTTTTTGAGTATGTCCTTGACAAAAACCTCTCCTGGTTTTCAAAAATTCACTTTCAGTTGTTAGGAAAACATGCCAAGAAAACATGACTAAAACAAGAAAAACAGAGTGTTTTATTTCCTGAAAAACTAGGCCTCTAAGAGAATTGAATATATCCAAAACAATAATGTATATTTAGAAATTGAGAGAGGTTATTTCTTTTTAATATGTCATTGATAAAATCCTCTCTCGGTTTTCAAAAATTCACTTCCATTTGTTAGGAAAACACAAAAATAAAATATGACTAAAACAAAAATAAAATAGTGTTTTATTTTCTGAAAGCACAGGCCTCTGAGAAGATAGAATATATCCCAAACCATAAACTATATTCAACGACTGAGAGATTTTATTGTGTTTTTGTATGTTATGAAAAAAAACCTCCTCCATTTTTCAAAATTACTTTCCCATTTGTTCATAATCCCAGCTTGAAGTTGGTTACTCAAAAATTGCAGAAGCGCAACGTGCTCTTAGCAGAAGCACAACGTGGTCTTTGATATGGATTTTGGAGGCCTTCCCAGAGGATTTTTGGGCTGAAATTGGTATGGTTGGAAATATTAGGATGTCTTCTACACAATGGAACCATAAAGCATTGCAAATTCCTTCTCCAAACCTCTGAATAACTGACTTCGAGTCAAGCTGTCCAAATGTGCATAAACCCTCCTATAGCGATTGTATTTGGGGAATTTATCTCAAATGATAACACCTGTGCATAAACTGAAGGAGGTTTTTGTTTCTTATTCTATTATTGAGAAAAACCTCTTTCACTTTTGTCAAATTCATATTCCTTAATTCAGAAACCAATTTTGAAGTAGAACTTTGATCAAGACAATCATTTGAAAATTGATGACAAGGAATGATGACATGGACATGATGAAAATTTATGACCTTGGATGAGTGGAGGGAGTATTATTGACACCTATACACACCAATGACAATTTTACAACCAATATATGTCAAATTGTATTTGAGAATTTTATCGTGAAAATATAACAATTTGACCTAATAACCCTATCAATCACATGAAAGAGTAAATTTGATCATTGGTGACTGACGGAACTGACAAATGCTAACAAAAGGCTTGGTTTGTACTGGTAGGCATGGTGAATATGAGAATTTTTATTCCTGTCATCGATCTGTAACAATTCAAACAATTGTTCCTCTTTTCATAAGCTTGTAATATAGATGGCAGTAAGTATAGCAGTTGATATCACTCTGTATTTGTCATAAAGAGTAGTTAAGTATAAACAGTCTTTTATAGAATAAACATAAAAATGAACAGGAGATTAGAAAACACACAATGATGTCAACAACATATAATTTAGCATACCAATACAAACAACTGCTAATATAATATCCCAAGTCTTTGTAAAAAGACAGTATGACATAATTTTGACAGAAATCCTACTTCCTCTTCTCATGGGTTTGCTATAAAAATGGGTAATGCTTAGAATTTTTATCTCAGGAAAGTCCCCCCAGACTGAATATATGGCACGTCCTCGTGCCATGAATTAGAAATACGCTTCTTGGTCTTTACTATTTTTAGAGGGGGGTTAGCAATAGGCTTCTTGGACTTTTGGTCCAGTAAAGGAATAGCTTGAGCATGAGGGTTTGGGTGGAGTAACAATCCCTAGATCAAGAGTCTTCTCGGAATGCCACCCAAGATGAGGGTTTTCAAATTGGTAAATGAACTCATCCCACGTTTTCTCACTTGGGAAGACATATTCTCAACACTCTTTAAGAAGTAAAAGGGAAAGCTACAATGGATTATTGAACTGAAAGTGAGCTAATAATCAAAATTGACAGGCTTTAAAGATGGAATATCTACCTTCACATGTAATCAATTTGGTGATGACTATGAGAGGGTTTATTAGATCCTCTTTTATCCACTCCTTGGAGTATCCCTTAGCTCCAGAGATATTCTGAAATTTAGTTTTGAAAACCCTGTTGTAGCTTGCTCTTGACAACTGGTGGTGTTTAAATCAGCGGTCTCCAACTCTTGGAATATTTGTGGTTGAGGCAATGGATTCCTCAAAGGCCACGAACATAGTGAATAGGAGTTGAGGCAGGCTAAGAGTGTTCCATTGTTGTTGATTGTGCCACCATGCTCACTCAATCCACTTGCATAGAACATGTAATGTCAAACCTAGAATGGACAGTCTGTAACAAAAATAAACCAATAGAGTGGTATGTTAAGGACATATACAACAATTTATAGCACACAAGAGTTTAGCACTTCAAGATAAAATGACTGTTGATGTAATAACCCGTATCATGGAAATAATATTTTTTTTTTTCCAAAGATTCACTTATTCTAGGCAATGTTATCATTTGTCAACTCATGAACCCCTCCCCCACACCTAAGTATTATGACACCTCACAATAAAAAATATAGGAAACCAGTTAGTTCTCCCAATAGCCATAGATTTACAGCTTGTTAAGTGTAGAGATAAATTTCACAGATTGGTCTGACGAGATGGTTACAAGATGGCCCCACCTATAGGATAAGAGATCCTATATATAGATAAGAAGAGGTAGGCAACAGAGTTTCAAGATAGTCTTAGAGTTAGTTCCCAATGGAAAGTTTATGGAGTTCATTAACCTTAGCTTAACCATACATACTTCATGTCAGATTTGTCTTGCAAGTAATGCCATACATCAGGACAAGTTTAATTTTTTATTTTATTTATTTATTTATTTTTATTTATTTTTAATTTTTTTCTTCAGATTACCATCCTCGCTAGGTAGAATGCCCCACTGCTAGCAAGCGTGTTCAGTACTTCGATGAGTTTACCTAGTCATACCACAGGCCGATACCCGCTACTAGCAGACCTGTTCAGTATCTCGACGGGTTAGCCTCTTAAACCCTTAGAGACTGGCCCTCCATCCTTTAAGATTTTAGTATAAGATTGCTTATGCAAGAAGATGGGGGAACAACTATGAAAACAACTTTTTCTTTTTCTTTTTTTCAATTGGGATGGT
>ML787346.1:335190-349626 GCA_009831015.1 Picea engelmannii | reverse complement strand
CTGTCATGCTCTGCAAGACCCAACAGGGCATGTAAGCACCCTTTATTTGCTCACCAAGTGACGAATTGGGTGCAAACATGCAACACTCGCAATACCATTAGAACATTAGGTTTTAGGTAAAAATGAATAAAATAATATAAAAATTCAATATAAAAAGTAAAAAATAAATAAATATAGGTGAAAACCCTTTTTTACCATTTCATTGTCATTTTACCCAAAACTTATCCAAAAAACCCCCTTTTTCCTCAAGCTTCCTTTGTCGATTGCGGGAGATACAGATGACCATTCAATGCATGACTTTCATTAGAAAGGTATTATTTTGGTCCTCTATCTTTTTCATGGATTAATTTTCTTTTTCACTGGTTAAAAAATAGTGTTTGAGTCAGTTTTTAGGCCGGTAGGTGCGCAGAGGGGCCGCTGCAGGTGGCATATTGGGCCCTACAGAAACCATAGGTTTCCGCAGGTGGCCTTTGGGTCACCTCAAAAGTTCCACACTGCACATAAAGCTTCACATGCAGCAGGCGAAAATCAAAATTTATTTGGATGCGTTTAACTAATAAAAATTTCCAAGGAAGTAAAAAAGGGTGTTGACTTCTCCCTGTGGATCTTATGTAGGTTTTCAATTGTCAAAATGTTGGAGTGGAGGGAGAGAGAATATGAGGATGATGGTCACATTTCCAGGAATGACCTGGGCACAGTTAATGCCGTTCAGTAATGCAGGTTCTTGAAATTATTCAAGATCCAAGGCATGAGGGCCCGACTGAGTTTGCTTAAGTACTTGGTCCACATGTGGGATGTGGATCAGCAGGTGTTTGATGTGGGAGTCCACACACTCGCCCTATATACCGAATATATCTATTTTTTGATGGGGTTATCACACCGTGGATCCCATGAGACTTTGACAGGTGGCAAAGGGGGTAGTTTACCGACGAGTGAGTATGTCTGCCGGTATTGTGATCCCAATGCTGAGAGACGCAAGGGAAAAGTTTCCATTAGGGGTGTCCGAGATTTAACCCTATAGACTATCTTGTTCAATATTTCATGTATGGTGGGGAGTGCATCTTCTCACATGGCCCTCCAGAGCTACTTCCAGTATGCAGTGGAGTTAATGGAGCCCCAGATATTCAACTGGTCTGAAGGGGTTCTTCGCAGTATGAGGAAACAACTGACAAAGTGCAAGAGAGGTGACCTGAAGCAATTTGGGTACGGATCCATTTTAGTGTCCTTCTTCCTCAAGAGGGTTCCTCACTTGCGTTTACAGGTAGAGTGGGGCCTGTTGGCCCCATAGGATCCAAGGATGAAAAGATGGTGCGACCTCATGGCTCGGCACATGGCGGGCCCTATTGTCAAATACAACAATGTATTCTTTGATTGGTTGAGGCCTCAACTATTGATGGTAGAAGATTATGCCTATGCCGCTTTGGATTTTAGAGGTGATCCAGATTTGGTTCTACCCAAGTATTCTCAATGGGGGAGCTTAGGTAAGAAGCACATTTTGTTTTTATAATGTTTTTGTAAATTTTTAAATATGAAATGATTTTTATGTTTTTAATCTGAGGACTAATAAAAAAATCTTTGATAATGCAGATGTAGGACCGCAACGGCCTCTAGGTACATCCCCCATTCAGAGACGAGGGGAAGCAGTTGAGGCTGCAGGATGGGATGTTGGTGACTATGAGGCGATTGAGCAGAACCTAGAGGGTTTGACAGGATGTCCCCGATATCTCCATCGACGAGATCTCGAGACGATATCAACGCCATACTGTAGGCATATCTTGTTCTATTAGTCGAGTTCTTCGTAGGGTGGCACGGGTAATTGTGTGTTATCATGAGCAACATCCTTGATTCTATTTTGTATATGAAGCCATGTGCTTCAAATTTTGATATTCTTGGTCTTCAGAAAAACACTTTTTGTAAAAAACTTTGATCGTTATATATATACATGAGGCTTCTACCGACTTACTTTGATTTATGTACAACATGTGATTAGATTTTATAAATGTCTCAAATGTATGTCTAACACATAATTAGCTAATGCATCTATTAATGTATTTAGACATCTAGGAATGTGTTGATATTCAATATAATCAAAATGGTGTTCCAAGAGGCGAATTCGTAAATATACCCTCAACAAAGTAGGACTTTGGATAACATAGACATTACTTAACTATAGTAATACTAGTTGTGAATCGATTCATACAACAAGGTGACAGATTCCAAGTGAAATAACGTCATTCAACAATTCGATGACTTCACTATATTCCACGATATTGTTAGTTGCACGACCGAGGCAGACACCATGTAGAATGATTAATTCGTTCGTAGGCACGTAGATTGCCCAAGCAACAGATGCTAATTTCTGAGTACTATGACTAGCACCATCGATGAAGCCAATGTAGGGTAGCGAAGACACCGACATCTGGAAACCAAGCACAATGCAAGGTAAGTAGTTGGGAGTCAAAACCAAATAACGAAAAAGCACACAAAAGTAGCACACAAGAGTATGATACAATAAAATACAAGCACTCATACAAAAATAATCTAATCATAGTACTTCTTCAAGTAAAGCCCATTTCTGGGTTCACTCAAAGGAATTCCTTCATAATCCACTAACTCATGAGCTCCTTTCTCCAACACTCGTTTGACGATATAAGGGCCTCGCTACATAGCCTTGAATTTTCCGGCCCCTAGTAAATCATGATCTTTTTCGTAGAGGATAACTAGATCACCTTCAGAGAAAAAACGTGGCTTGACATTCTTATCATATTGGGCTTTGACATGATTTTTCTAAGCTTCAATAACCAGGGTGGCATCACGTCGGGTTTCATCTAATTGCATCAGGTACAATAGGCGTTCCTCTTCGGTAGAAGTGTTGGGAAGAAGTTCAAAAGATAGATTCAAAGATGGTATATCGCATTCAATTGACATGACAACTTTGATACCATACACTAATTGGAAAGGCGTAAATCCCATGACAAACTTCACGGATGTCCGATAGGCCCATAATGCTGAAAACAACATTGTGTGCCAACTTGTCTTATGAATTCCTATTATCCGTCGAAGCATAGTGATAAGAGATTTGTTTATCGCTTCAACCTGGCCATTGGCCTGTGGGTAATAGGGGGTTGAGTTTTCATGCCGAAAACCCAACTTTTTAGTAAGCTCAGACATCATGAAATTTCGAAAATGGCTACCGTGATCAGTGACGATAGCTTGTGAGATTCCAAATCAAGTGATGATATGATTGAATATGAACATGGATGTAGTTTTTCTGGTATTATTGAATGTAGGCATCACCTCGGCCCATTTAGTGAAATAATCCATGGCTATGATGATGTATCCATGCCCCCCGACCGAGTGAGGGTTACATGTCATGAATTCAATGCCCCATTTTGCGAAAGGACCAACATAAGATACAGGGTTTAAAGGAGCGGGATGAGAGCTTATCTTGTTATTATACGTTTGACAAGCATGACACTTTTGGAAAACAATAATACGGTTTTTAAACAAAGAAGACCAGAAGTACCCTATTCGTAAGATATTTTGGGTAGTGGCATACCCAGACATATGACCACCACATGCTCTAGAGTGGCAGTCATTAAAATATTTCTCAACCTCATCATAGGTGAGACAACGTAAAAAAATAGAGTCAACACCACGACGATAAAGAGTGTCACCGAGAATTATGTATTGACGGGCTTGATATCGTATAAGATGATGGTCTGTGCTAGAAAGGTCGGGCTGGAAAGTTTGATTATGGAGATAGACGATCATATCTCTGTACCAAGCGTCATCAGAACTAATTAGAAAAATGGATTCATCAGGCAAGGAATCCTCTGCCACGTTTTCTGTCTCAGTGGAGGGAAGGTCACATATTAGTTCGATGAAAACCAATGATTTCTTAGACTTAGCACGTTCAAACTCTAAGTAGAACTCCTAGAGAATTACTATCCATTTGGGGTACTTTTCCCCTAGCAATTGGCGCATAAGGATATGCTGCGTAGGGTTGCAATCGGAAATAACAGTGGTCCTGCATAATAGGATATAGTGACACAAACGTTGGACAAATTGAATAGCTGCCAAGGCCAGTTTTTCCACATGTAGGTATTTGGCTTCGGTAGTCGTGAGACTCCAACTCAAATAATAAAGTACATGTTCGTCATGTGAATCATCTTCTGGGACTAAAACCATGGCAATGGTAGAGTTCGTAGCGGCGAGGTAGAGGAAATAGTCTCGACTATAATCGGGTGGGAAAATCAGTGGTGTATGGGTTAGGGAAAGTTTGAAATCTTCGAAGGCTTTGCTGGAAGTATCGTCCCATACAAAATCATAACCCTTCTTCAATAGTCAAGTAAATCCTAGCGTTAACTCAACATAATTGGGGATGAATTGACGCAAAACGTTTTCCTTCCCTTGCAAACTTTGAAGCTGGCGTAATGTGGAAGGAGGAGGTAGATTAAGGATAGCCTCAACCTTCAAAGGGTCCACCCTAATTCCATGAAGTGACACAATAAAACCAAGAATTCGACCGGACTCCACACAAAAAACACATTTGTGTGGGTTTAAACGTATACGATAGTAACGACAGCAAATGAAAATGGCTCAGAGATGGGCCGGGTGATCTTGGCGATGCATGGAATGTACCAATAGATCATCGAGATAATTTTGTACAATGTGCTTGATATCGTGAAAAGAATAAGACATGGCGCATTTAAAGGTTGCATCAACGTTATTTAAACCAAAAGGTAGTTTCTGGTAGGCAAAGGTACCCCAAGGACAAATCAAAGCAGTCTTGTGTTGATTCACGGGCAAAATATTAATCTGATTATAGCTGGAGAAACCATCCATTAAAGAGAATATTTCACTCCTGCCGCAATCGTCGACGATATGGTCGATGAAGGGGGTTGGGTAATTGTCCTTAGGACAAGATTTATTAATATCCCTATAATAGACACATACATGGATCGTGCCATGTTTTTTATTTACCGGAACTAGATTAGAGACCCAATCGGTTAAAGCCACAGGATAGATAAAGCTAGCCTTAAGAAGTTTTTCCACTTTGAGCTTGATGGTAGGGACTTTACGAGGGTGGACTGGGCGAAGTCTCTGCCGAACGATTTTGGTGTCTGGGTAGGTCTTAATTTCATGCACAATGATATCGGGATCAATACCCAACATCTCTTCATAGCTCCAAGCGAAAACGTCAGGGAATTATTGAAAGATATCTTTATAAGTGGCGACTTCATCATCAGAACATGTGGCTCCAATGTGAACATTTTTGACAACTCCAGGATGAATAGATATGTCAAGAGGAATGGTGGGAGAAATTTTACCCAGGTTCCCTTCATAAAGCACATCGTGTGTTGACTTGGGAACATAGGAAATGACAACAATGGTCGACGAAGTTGAAATATGTTGGTAACTCTTTATGGTGTGCTGCTTGAGGAAGATAATGGAATGATGATGTCCATCATCCCATGGGGTGTCTTCCATGGAAATAACTGACATGATCATCTCATCTGTAGGAAAGATGACGTGAAACAGATCAGGAGATGACTCACCAAGAGAGGGAGTATAAGGGGTTTCCGATTGAATGGATTTATAGGCGGATTAAACCGAACTTAAAGGCTTTTGTTCACCATAGTGAAGATAATCACCAGGATCGGGTACTATCCATGGGTCATGAGACGTGGGGGTGTCACGAAAAGAGGTGGAAATCATGTTGATTGAGGTGGAAAAATCAAGTGGAACATCGGGTGGTGGTATGGGGAAGGTTCCCATCAAAGTGGAATCTTTCAGGAGACCCACCTCGACATTCTCATACCCAAGAGGTGTCTTCAAGATAAAGGGTACATTGCTAGTACGAGAATCGAAATTGAAAAAGGCCAGTTGGTCAACTGTAATGAATTTTCCTTGATGTGGGAAACGTAACACACAGAAAAGGGTTGATACGATGACATGCATGGAATCAATCCATCTACAGCCAAGTAAGAGGTTATAATAAAGAGGCACATCAAATACCTCGACCTCAACGTTGACCGATTTTCCTTCCAACATAATAGACAACGAGGGAAGAACACCGTAGGGTTTGAAACCAAAACCATTAAAATCCTTAAGTGTATTGTGTGATTCGGTGAGGGGAGGAGAGCCAATGGATTTCCAACAAGAAATAGACATAACACATGTTGAGGCACCCTCGTCAATAACGGTTCTACAAATATTCTTGTTCTCGACAACAACTTGAATCTGAAACGCTAACTAAGGAGGTCGCCTTGGAATGTGATCTTCCAAGTCAAATATTATCAAATTCATATCTATGGGATCAATTCCATTGATGGCCTTTAACAGTGCCTTCCCTTGAGCGGGACAACTTTGAAGGACTTCGAGAGATGACATCGCAGAGGGTGATTGTGCAAGATCTTCTACAATACTATAGTTTTGAGCAACACATGCATGAGGATTGAAGGCAGACTTCTGAACGATGCCCTTTGGAGGAGGGAGAAGAACTGTATCTAGACCCGGTCATTCGAGATGAAGAGGACCGTTGGGAGGTGAAGTTGAAGGAGGAGGTTGAACCAATGAAGGTGGTAAATCGTCAACTTTCTCCTTTGAAAGAGAATAATCTTTGGCTCGAGTGGTGATGGCAATGTCGTTCTTGGTAGAATTTCCAGTACACATAAGGACATATGAAGTGGTGGAAGGAGAGGTTTGGTCATGAATGACCAATTGGGCCTGTTGTTGAGAAGGGAAAGGTTGTGACAAAACGATAGGTGTGGGAGGCTTTCCAGTCCCTTGAAGGAACTTAGTGACCTCAGCGCGTCTTGGAAAATATTTCGTGTAGTGATCATCACCACAGATAAGGAAATGGTTTACTCTTATCCTTATCATCAACAGACTGTGTCTTGGGTTTATCAGATTGCAGATTGTTATTTATATCCTCCTTATTCTTACCCTTTCCTTTTTTAGATTTATTTTTTCCGGTAGGGGTGGGTTGAACAGAGTTAACCTCAGAAGTTTTTCTAGTGGAAGGAGTAGGAGTCAGAGCACTTTGAACATTAGAGGTAGGATATTTGGGATTGGTGTGAGTGGCCGACATGGATTTAGCATCAGTATGGAAAGTGCCAATCACTCCATCAGCAACTTGAGAAGCTGTTGGGGTTGTTGAGGTAGCTATGGTAGAAGGGCGAGGAGCATCAGGGAGTAAGTCGTAAAGAGTGTCTGTTTGCGGATAAATGAGATCTAGGTATTGAGCACGACTAATCACCTACTCTTCAGTGACAACTCCACCCATGGAAATATCATGAGATATTTTATTAACGAATGATTTGGTGAACCATTCAACCAATAATTGATTAGGAAGGTTGAGTTTGATCAAACGTCGTCTTCGTCTCCACTCATGAATGTGATAAAAAATATGAGTGGCTGAAGATTGCTTAAAGGAACTCAAAATCTCAATTCTTGTCTCGTAGCAGATGGGCAATTGGTAATGTGTGAGAAAATCCATGGCGAGGGTGTTGAAGTAGTTAAAGAAGCCTTGCGGTAATTCTATGTGCCACTTTGCAGCCGAACCCGTGAGATTTTGTTGGAAGATTCGTAACTGAATGGAGTCGTCCATCAAAGTGTTGGACGAGAACCAAAGGTGAAAAGTCATAACATGGTTGTTTGGGTCTTCTCCCGATTTACTGTCAAATTTGGGAATGTCGAACAGTAGCTTGGCTGGTATAATGGGCCAATGAGGGGAATGTAATATAGGATCATTCAAGATTCTAGACAAGTCGGGTAAATCCCAAGTGGCTAAAAAAGGCAATTGTCGATTCACTTGAGGGTACTGGTGACTTTGGGGAGTAAGTCTCGTCGGTATACTAGTAGGACTGTAAGCAGTCTATATATAACTTGAAGTTCCTGATAGATTCGAACGTGGATGTGGAGGCATGTAGCCCATGGGGTTGGGTTGGTTGGAAATGTTCACTTGAAAAGGGACACTAGAGTGAACGTGTGGACCCCAAGTGGGATTCAAAGAACCCGGATACAGCTAGCCCAAATGAGGGAGAACAAAAGAGTTCACTTGAGGTTGTTTCCCCCTAGATGATTGTGGATTTCCTTGGGCAAGGAGGTTCCAAAGGTGGGCTAGTGATCCAAATGTGTTCTGTCCATATAGTGGGTTATAGAGTCCAACCTGAGGTTGTCCTCCAAGTGGAGGATAGCCCCCAACATGATATTTCCCTCCAATGGAGATCTGGTAACCAAAAGTGAATGGGTGATGGGTGCTCCCAATTGGATTGGAGCCACTAGGGCCAGATCCTCCAGGAAAAGGTGGATAAGACCCTCCGGAGAGGACCTGAGAAGGTGTAGGAACAAAACTGGTAGAAACATTGTACCCAGGTGGAGCAAAAAAGTCTAGAAACATCAGATGGAGCCTGGGTAGGGACGTTAGTGGAAGGATTCAAAACTTGGTACCTAGGAGGAAGTGACGGGGTAGGTCTAAACGAAAGTAGTGTACTAATGGGATCTTGGTTAACCACCACATATTCGGTGGGAATAGTCATAACGTGTGGGACCATAGTAGCATGGTCTGTCTGGAGAGAAAAATTTGAGCTAGGACCAACTGATTGTGTGTCTGGAACAATGATGATGTTGCTAGTTGTACCAGAAAAATGGTCTAAGGGTATTGTGTAGGTAAAAAACGTTTCGAGCAGTTGGGAGATGATAGGTATATCATCACTTGCCCCTGAGCCATAAAGGTCCCGCACTGTGCGAGGCGGGCTTCTAAATATGTCAGTAGTCCAAAGGGGATTCTCAACTCTAGGGCTTGTATGGGGTCTGGTCGGTATTCCAGAAGTGTCAACAACAAGTTATCCTAATGCATTCAGTGAGAGAATACGTCTCTCATATCTAGGAGGTATACATAAAGCCTCTAGAGAATAAAAAATAATTCAAAAACTTTCTAAAGAGACGAAACCTTCCTCTTGTGAGGTTACGATATCCTGGACCTCACTCTGTTGAGGAGAGCCCTCCAGTGGATTATTCGGTAAAGGTTGATAACCCTCTGGATCTTCCAGGGATAGCCCTTGTATCCTGCACGAATGGCATGGAGGGTCCGTGTTGGACAAACCAAATATTTTACGGAAAAAATCTATGGCCAACTACGTAAACAAACAACTCTCGCTAATAAAATCTAGAAATCAAACCAGACAAACAAAATTTCTTATTTCGAAGTCACTAGTTGGTGATGAAATCCAACATCGTGAAGTCAATACAAGAAGGGGCTAGGATAGAGTGGATGGAAAAGTTACGTTGACGACCTGCCTAACGGACTTACACCCTGGTGCAATATCCCACACATAATCATGGGTATACCCTCCAAGGAGCCCGAGTGAGTCTAGCCAACGTCGATTCCAGGTACCATGAAGACTTTCCCCTCCACAGTCACCTCGTGTAAGACCCTAAAGAGATAGTCTACTAAGGTTACCAAGAACAACAATGATGCCTGGGGAAATAATCGACAGTATGATCCATGCGCAAGGGCAGGTTATCTAGCCTGAAATCAACTCGAAAGGCTTCCACTCATAATTGTGGGTATACCTTCAAGAGACCCCCATAATACGTGCAATCTCTACACTAAGACGAACAAAGTAGGGTGAGTAACTCTGCCATCCTTAATGCGACCTCAGGTGTGACCCTTGTGTGAGAAGGGCTTTCCAAGACAAAATGTTGCCAATGGATTTGAACACTCCCTATCACAAGATGCTACAATGTGTTTTATTCTTTGAAGAGTGTGCCTCACAACCTATTCTGAAGCACTAGCCTAGCTAATGTTGGTGGAAAGAGCCCTAGAAAATAAAAGTTACTAATTAAATTTTATAATTATGTAGTGTTTTAGAGGTTGTTGTTTATGCAAGAGGGAGATGGAGATGAAACTGATGTTGTATGAGACCTTCACCCAATAATATGGAAAAAGAGATGAATGATCCAATGCTTGAGTTTGATGAACTCTAAGTACAATAGGGAGAAAGTATTTCTTCGGAAAACGCGAAAGCTACGAAATATAATTCCTTTTTCTTGAATGAACACAATTTGAAACAATCATAAGCAATGAAATTTTCCAATTTGTTCTCTTGTAAAAAAAAAATTGAATGCACAAAATTTTCTTATGAATGATTACTACAAAGAATAGATGACTTTAATTCTTCCTTTCCAAAACCAAGTCAGGGATATAATGAAGAAAGGAAAAGTAACCAAAGAAAATCGATACACTCAACAAATACCCAAATCAAACTTTCAATGAAGATACAAATAAGGATGACAAGAAAATGTTTCACTAAATGCAAATGAAAATGACTTTCCAATCAACAAGCAATTCAGAAAATGTAAACAATCCAAAACCTTAAATCAAATGAAATACTTTCATCAATCAAGCACTTATATCTCAAAATCAGAGATTATATCCTTGTTGATAAAAATCAAGAAGAAAAAACTTATAAAATGACAAAGAAGGGTTTTCAATCCCTGAAAACCAATCAACGACAAGTCTTTAAACTCAGAAAATAGTCAAATACAGGCTCCAAAAGTTCCAGCTTGATGATCAAAGAAAAACTGGGTAGTATAAGACAAAAAGAGCCAATCCAACAAATTTTATAGGCAATGTCACAACCCATAAGTAGGGTACAGTGCGAGAATTAAAGGTTTTCTCAGGCTAGCTATGGGGTGGGTTGCAGAAAGTACGCATTGGTCTAAGTAGTTAGGGTGCGGGTATTCAAGGTTTCCGCAGGAAATATATGAAATACATTGCGAAAATGCCTGTAAACAAAGAAAAATTGGAAAGAGGGCAAAGAGTCTAAAATAATTTCAGATCCAGAGAGCCTGGGCGGATCACCCACAGACTCAGAGACTGGAATAAAATAAAAAGATGTAGGATAAAGGAAAATGGACAACAAAAACCACAAACAGGTCGTATCCCTAGTGGAGTCGCCAATTTTGTTATTGGATAAATCAGTGAATGTAGACATAAATTGAACTCCCTAGATCCACTTAGATCTAGAACAAAACGAGACAGGACATGGTTCTTTCCCTAACTTTCGTCATTGAATTTACTATCAAAGAAGAGATGAGTGGCATACCTTTGAATATCACTTCCTTATGTCTTTTTTGTCTCTGCTTCGCTCTGGTGCTCTTGTGTTATTGATCCTACAATGGAACACAAACCAACCAAAGTGAAAGAAACAATAGTGTGTTCAATAAAAACCTATACATGTGATCAAGGAGTCATGTAATAAAACGAGAATGATTTTATGGGAAAGAAACATGCCACCTTATTATATTAAGTAAAAGTGGAAGATACAACCGAGCTGCCTTGATGTTGCAAGGTTCCCTTTTAGTGGCCCTTTTCTCCAACACACACTTGCTTCAAACTTGCATGAAGATGACCCACAATAGCTTGATGAAACTATGAAGATCTTAAGCATCAATTGAAATAGAGTTCCTCACTTAATTTTCAGCCTATTCTTTCATAAATTCCTTAGTTGATCTTTCTTTCTCTTTGCTTAACCTTTTCCATGAGAAATACATCATTATATAGGAGAATGAGAGATGGTTAAAGAGATTAGGATGATCCCACCAAATTAGAGAAGCCAATAGGATCCCAACCATACAGATGCCACCTCATATTCTAGAAGATTCCCTTCTAGAACCTTCGTGAACTTCGTCCCTTTTCTTAGTGTTAAAATGTCGCCACACCCTGTCTATAGAGCAGCCTACGGAAATTCCACAAGCTAGGTTAAGGACAACCTACGAAAATCAGGCATTTTTTCACTGTGTATTACTCTTAGCCTGCGACGTCCTTCTAAAAACAAGTTTTGTAGAGGGAGAAACCAATTACTTTTCTCATGTAAAAGATTCTTTTGAGAGCCTGAACACGTGCTTGTAGAAACATCACTAGGGTGACCAAAATAATGTGTAACAATGAGGTTGTGGTTGATTATTTGTTGATTGATTAATTCAGAATTTGCATCATCTTGCTGACATGTTATGCTTCATGACTTCATACTTATGCTCTTTCATACACATCCTACTCTTTTATTTTGAATTAGCACATGTAGTCTTAGGACACTCATCTACAACCACCATGTTATTGCTAAATAAACCCAACTCTCTTTTATAAATTGGTTTAAAGGTAGGGAATATATCGTTTATTGTACTAGCTAGTCTTTTTTTTATTGCATGGTTGATATCATTCTTTTTATTTTCAAGAGTAGGTTTGTAGAGAAACTTCATTCACGTGACCGCTCCAACCTTGAGAATCCTATGGGGGAATCTCTTGATCCTTTTCCACACCCTTGACTTTGATTCTTTCCATAACTTCTCCTTATTGGGAAGTGGATTACCTTTTCTTACATTTGCCTCGAGGTCCGAAGACCCTAAGGCTATCAAATCCACCTTTCTCATGAGCTTATCCTTGAACATGTTCATATTGGTTTATACCAGACCCTCTCTTGGTCTTACCTTTTGCCAAAGCCCATTCCTATTCTTGATTATGAGTCCTTGTTGAGCTATCACCTAATGCTTGTTAGTTATTTGTTGCATTCACTCATAGTGTCTGGCGTAAGGAGGTTTTCTTGGACTTGGTGGTGCTTCTTCTCCTTGTGATCTGAGCTTGCCCTCCCTTTGAGATACACATATTGAGTGGACTAGCCTATTTCGTACACTGGGTTAGCATCGATCTTCTTTCTCTGCTTGTCTCTACTTGCGATGTTAAATCTTTGCATGAAGCATCGTCCTTTCTCCTTTGTCATTTTCCCTTCATTTCAGTCGAATTTCCATATCCTTGATCGCATCTATCCTCGTTCCTCTCCATAGCGTCTAGTTTCATGAATCCTATCCTATACGTTGTTTTCTGAATTTTGGCCTCTAGGTGCAGAACCTTTACCAATGAAACCTTGACTTCTCTGATTTGCTTATAATTTTCCTAATTTGTAATCATTTTATTTTATTTTATTAATTTTTGTAAATATTTTATTTTAATTTTGTATATATATTTTATGTTATTTGTTTTTTATTTCAATTTCAATTTATTTTTGTTTTTGTTTTTATTTTATTTTGTTATTTTGTAAATATTTATATTTAATGTTTTTTTATTGTAATTGTAATTATTCTTGTTAACCATGCATGATTAATGAAATACTCATTTTTTACTATTTAACATGTACATATTTTCTCATAAATGATTGTCAAATAAACAAAAATAGAAAAAACAAATCAAATTTCTTTTTTAATTTAAATTTTCATTTCATTTTTCATTTTACAAATACCTAACTTGTATATAGTTCACCCTTTTTATTTTCCCCTTTCCCACCTAAACCTAAACTGTTCCCCAGGTCTTATTTTCCAGGCCTCCCTATTTTATAGGGATTTCCGAAAAAATAAGGCTTTCTGTAAATTTTATTAACTTTTATTTAAAACCCCATTCCAAAAATGCATTGGAATGAATATAAAAATTATATTATAATATAATTTTAATATTGCATGGGAATATTAATTAAATTACATAATGGAAAATATGCAAAGGAAAGGGTTTGAATCTTTTATTAATTTATTCGAGGCTGGTCAGGAGTGAATTGCCGACATTGTCGTTGGTGAATTCACTCAAGACTATGACACCTTCCCACCTTAAAAACCTGACAACGATGCTTTATAATAACATTTTAACAAAATGTTATTTAAACTTCCTTTGAAAACATGCATCCCTTTTTATATTATTTAATATTTGTTTTAAAAGGGTCCATGTGTGGATCGTCGATGATATCTTATCAGGAGTTGGAAACATGCGTGGATTTTCAATGATATCATATTGTCAGGGGATAGGGGGAATGAAGTGTGAGCTGAGCCCATGAAAAAATCTCAATGATGACCAAAGGGAGGGGGCAATGTATTATATATATATATATATATATATATATATATATATAGGTAATTTTTATTTTTTACATTAACATGGTAATTAGTATAGTTTGTTACATATGATTAAGATACTTAGTTTTTGTCAATAATCATAGATAGATGTTAAATAACGTAAATAATTTGGTTATCTTTTATTTTTATTTTATCTTCTGTTTTTTTAATTATTTTCCTAATGTTAAAAAATAAAAAAAGGGGAAAAATAGAAAAAATCATGCTACAAGCCATCGGTCCCTTGCCGCTCAGGTTCTATTCTAGCTATCCATGGGGCCAGGCCATTTCATCACTAAGTGTTGATCTCTTATGTTGGTGGGATTTCTACTTTACAAGTTAAAAAATCAACGGTCCAGATTAACCAACTGGCTTGATCAATGGCTACTGAGTGATGATTTTTAAACGACCATACATTTTTCTACATGTGTCAGAATGAGGCCCATGCTACCTTGTTGGAAAAGGATCATACAGAGAAATGCAATGGAATAGGTT
>ML787346.1:275255-315025 GCA_009831015.1 Picea engelmannii | reverse complement strand
GAAAGGGAAGGCTTGGAGATGGTTTATGCTTTGAAAAAGTTTAGAAATTATTTGTTAGGAGGCCATTTTAATATATGTAGTGATCATTCTTGTTTAAAATATTTGGTTAATAAGCCTATGCTGGAAGGAAGAATTTGTAGATTGTTGTTGTTGTTTCAAGAGTTTTCTTTTGAGGTCATTATCAAGCCAGGTAAATTAAATGTGGGTCCTCACTATTTGTCTAGACTAGAGTCAAGAGAGAGTGGTGAAGTTGTATATGACTAACTCACAGATGCAGATCTTTTCAAAGTTGAATCTATTCCTGATTACTTCTATGATAGTTTCTTATTTCTGAGCACAAGTGTCTTCCCTTAAGGTTATTCCACAACTCAAAAGAGACACCTAGTGGTTTGTGCAAAATATTATCAGTTGATTGTAGGTCAGATGTAGAAGTTGGGATTGGATAGTATCCTCGGACGATGTGTACTTGACCTTGAAAGAATGGATATCTTATGGGAGTGTCACAATGGAGTTGTAGGAGGCCATGTAGGAGGTAAGGCAACAACACATAAAATATTACAGGCAAGATTGTGCTGGCCAATGGTATTCAAGGATACCAAAAACTACATTAGAACATGTGAAGTTTTTCAGCGGGTTGGTAAGCCATCGCACAGAGATAAGTTCCCATTACACCTGGTTCATGCCTTGCAGGCCTTCAAGAAGTGGGTCGTGGACTTCACTGGTCCCATTAATCCACAGAATACATACTCAAAGGCCAGATACATCATCATTGAAACTGATTACTTAACTTGTTGGGATGAAGCAGAGACAGTTCAAGATTGTTCTATGGATATAACAAATCAGTTCATATTTGAGAAAATCATCACTAGATTTGGTTGTCCTCAGAGTTTAACTAAAGATCAAGGAGTCCATTTTATTAGTGAGACTATTGCTACTCTTACTTGAGAATTTCTCATTCAACATCACAAGAGTAGTCCATATCATCCACAAGAAAATGGAACATTCAAATCCTTTAATAAGATTTTGGAACAAGGATTAACCAAAGTATGTTGCGTAAATCGATATGACTAGGATGAAAACGTTCTCGCCGTATTATGGGCTTACATGAATTCTACAAAGAAATGACATAAGTATACTCCATTCCAACTGGTTTATGGTAGAGAAGCAATTGTCTCCACCGAGTTCATCACTCTAATTTTATACATTGCACAACTGAGTCAGATGAAAAACGATGAATCAATTGCAGAAAGAGTTGCGGAATTGATGGAACTCAAGGAAGACAAATTATTAGTATATTTTCATCAAACTATGGAAAATGATAGACAAAAGGCTTGGAATGATAGGCACATTAAGAACAAGAAGTTTCCTCAAGGTTATCAAGTCATGTTATATGACAGTAAGTACCAAAAGCATCTCGGGAAACTACAGATGCATTGGCTCGAACCCCTTATAGTTGAGGAAATACGTGATTCTGGAGCTATTAGGATCACACAAATCGATGGTATTCTTTGTCAAGAATGGGTGAATGGAACACGTATGAAGTCCTACATTTCTATTTAATATGAGAAATTGTGTAGTGCTCCTGTCACTGGGACTGACTTCAGTAGGTAGGATTTCAATTGTTTTTCTTTTATGTCAATAAAATGGTGACGTGTCCAACTGTCACTTGTTGTAGAGTCTAGTTGTCATTGTCAATTTATCCTTCCCGGATATCACCTTTGTGGTTGGGGAGGTATGAATCAAATATTTTTGTATGTAGTAACTTCAAGTTTGCAATATGTACTGTGTCATTATCACTTCGTTTGTTAACTACCATTGGTACCTTTTTTCTTATTGTCCCATCACTACTAGTCTGCATCATTTAAAGTTCACCAACTATCGGTACCTTTCCACTTAATTAATGGTGAGATAATTACTTTTATGTTCGTTCCAATAACCCGTTATCGTGTTCCCACTAATGCTCTTGATTGCCCAAATTGCTCTTATATTTTTTTTCATTCGATGGGCACATATGACATTAATGCCACAGTACCTCCACGATGTGTCTCTTAATGACTCCTAGTCACATCACCTCCTAATTTTTTCCTATATACTCATCCTTGTTTGACTATTCAATGCTATTTTTTCCTTCACATTAATTTCATATCTAGTCCTGGATACCCCTTCACATTCTATGACCCTGCATCCACACCTTTGTCCACCAGTGTTATTTTTCTATCAACGCAGGTTAGCTAAGATGGTACACACTTTCAGACAAGGGTCTATTCCTAAACTTGTTGTTCCAGAGGAGTCTATCGATCCCCGCATCGAAGTCCTTGGGGATCTTCATGGAAAGGTTGAGCAGGATCGAATGCTCAACATTGATCTCATTGATGCATCATTGTACCCACATATGGATATTGATAGCTTTATGTATTTCTCACCACACCTGAATGGTGAACTGCAATGGGATTGGAAACCATCTTTCATACCCCTTTGGGACATTACCTTGTTAAAATTTCATGACTTATCGGTGTTCTACACTACTAGAGAAGTCACCCAATGTACTAGGTTTCTTATTAGAAAAGTACATAATGGGAATTTATGGCTCGACAAATCCTACCCCATCCACATCGAAGATATTCCTAAGTTGACCAATCTCTCCATGGAAGGGAAAGACGTCACACAAGCATTCCAGGGCTCAGGGAAGCACAACCGTAAGAAGGGCGAGATTCATTTATATGAAAAGTCTGGCATATGGAGAGGCGTTCATGGTGCACTCATCGACTAGATCAATGATGAGCAGGTCCGCTGTTGTTATAACTAAAAATGCCACTACTATGCATTTCTGATGTTGGCCTACTCAATCACACATATGCCAACCCTTTTTGCTAGAGTTCTTCTCATTTATTTATTTTTGCATGGAATATGTGCCATGATGCATAGGAAAAGAATGTACATATGCTATATGCATGCCTAAAATCCCGCATACATACACTAGTTTCATAACTAAAAGCACGGGTGTACTCTAAAAAGTTGCAAAAAAATATAAAATACGTGCTTTCCGACGGAGTTTATGGGATATGTTAGGTTTTGAAACCATTTTACCTCCTGTATCCCTTATGACAATGAATTAACCATCATTTTATCATATAAAAAGACCCCTAGGGGGGTCATTTGGATATATCAAACAAGAGGCAAGAGAACTCTGCCAAATTTTCTCCCTTGTATTCCAAACCTTTTGCATTCTTCTCTGAGTTTCATCCTCAACATTCCCTTCCATCCATACTCCTTATACCATCCATCCTTTTCCCTTATATGGTATTGTCGGTGGTGAGGATAATACATTGAGAATAGTTCACTTGGAGACAAATTAGAGGAACCCAAGCGAGGTTCGTGGAGTGGCGCCAATAATATTCAGGTTGTAATTTTGAATTTTGTTATTAATAAAAGAGAAAACTTATTGTCCCAAATATTTATGTCTATATATTTTTGTTTATGAATGTTTTCATGAATAACTAACCCTTTACATGATCTTGATAATTAAGCATATGCTATCATAGTTTGTTTTATAACATTGTTTCATGCCAGCTTTGGGAGGAGGCCTATAATCTTGGAATGAACAACAACAGCCGTAAGGACTTAAGGTACAGATTTATATCTTCTTTCTCTCCCCTTAATTATCATAAGGTTGTGTTTGGTTTGGGGTAGAATAGAATCTTTTTAGTCTTTTAAGGTGTCAAGGATCTGCCAAGTTGCTAGACCCAGATTAGGGGGATTTTCCCCATAGTATAATTGGCGACTCCCCTGGGGAGTCTCTCTAGGGTATTTTTAGGAGATATTTGTTTCTCTTGAATTCCTGTTTGTTGAAGTATTCTGAGCCTTTTTGGGTCTTTGGTTACCTTACATGTGCTTACTAATTTTCTTGGGTTGAGTTCTATGTCTGAATCTTTCTCTTTTTAAAAACGTTTCAGCAATGTACGTGCCCTGTTCTATACCCATCCCACGTACATACATGTTCTGTGTTATACAAAGCCCACATACATACGCAGGTTGACTGTCCACATCAGGCATGCCTATCATCTTGAAGAGTTTTTTCAAAAACATTTTCTTTCCTTTTGAGGAAACCCTTGGCTTCTTAGGTCTTTCTGAGTTTTTGGGCTCTCTGTTGACCGTGGTTTGGCTATTTTGAAGGCTCAGATTATATAGGAACTTGTAAAGAAATATTTTTGTTTCTTTGTCTCTCTCTTTTTGTTGTCAAGGTTAAGGGTGTACTTGTGAGCTTTAGGTCCTCCTGTGGATTTTGGTGAATCCCTGCTCTCAAGGAGTGGTTTAGGATCTGTGTCAATCTTTGGTTTGTAATCTTTCTCTCTTGATTATTATTTGAGAAGGAAAAATATAGTTTCTTGTTATTTTCATTTCTAAGCACACAATTTTTTGTTGTTGTTGTTGTTGTAGTTTCTTAACTGCATATGCATTTTACTATGCATGCTTGTTTGGTGTTAATAACTTAGGTTATTTTTACAAAAGAAAAGAGTTATGCCTTTTAGGCTTCTTTCTTGAAATTTTTAGTAGTTGCATGGCATTTGGAAACGAAAAAGAATTCTAGGAAAAAATGTATTTTAGGATCTTGGTCTTTATTTTGAAAAGTTTGCACCTTCAAAGTTAAAAAGCTATTTTTTCATTTGTAGAACATAGTTTTATTTCAGCAAAATGTTCTAAAATATTATTAACTCTTCTCTTTCGTCTCTCAAACAACACCATGAGTTTCATTTCCATAACCCCTATGTAATCAAGCCATTAAAAATAACGCTTAACACTAAAATCAATAAACTTTTTTGTTTATAGGGTACACCAAGTAGTCTAGGCTTTAGGGCCTTGAATTAGGTGTGGAGAGGAAACTCTTCAAGGCCACTTAAATGAACTTAAGAGTCTATGATAAGGAGTGTAAAATTCCAATTTCATAAAATTTATCCGGGACCCCCCTCTAACACAGGGGCTAAACACGAGGTCATGCGAGGAAAGGTAGAGGAGATAACCCCTCCAAAGCTGGACCAAGCATAGTGGGGATCATATATTGAGGGTTCATATATTGAGGTTAATTCTTGGGATTTTTTTTGACTGTATTTGACTATGGAGCTTTGTGGACCTCAAATCCATTCAGAACCCTCAGTTTTCTTCCAGATCATTTTCCTTTGGTGCCCTTGAAAGGCTTTGGACTTAGCTATCCTACTCATTATGATCAACCCGACTGTCGATTGTACCCGCTTGGTAACTGACTGTGAGATGAAAAGCTAGTTTCCTTTTTGTAGGGACTTACATAGGTGATTATGGGGGTATACCACGGTACCTATGGAAGACGTCGGATCACACTTTGCAGAGTATACCCAGAGGGTGTTTTTGTGTTCAATTTTCACTTGCACCGGTAAGTTTTTCTAGTGTTGATTGGCGTAACTATTCTTCTTTCCATTCTATTGACTTCTTTATTTACCTTTAGAGACTTTCTAGTGTGTGCTATGTGTTTCTCCCTATATTTACCTTAGATTTTCAATTGATCATTTCTCAAAGTGAAAGATCAATAACTCTGTTGTTCGTGTAGGCTCCAAGGCCTTCAATTGATAACTTTGAAGCCATCACCGCCACCGCTGAGGTGAAGGTTAGATCCAGAGGGTTCTTTTGAAGCCACTGGGCCACATGAAACTGTACCCGAGCTTGTCCCTAGAGAATAATTTCTAGCATCGGACGAGACTATCATTTCCGACATCGAAGCTGAAGGCTTCAGGCCTGCAAACCCTCCGATCATTGATCTATCAATGCCAATACTTGTTCAGGTAGTCCCTCCTAATGTGACTACTCCTGTTCATCGTCTTGTTAGGCGATTGGCGATGGAAGAGAGTAAAACTACTTCTACCGGGAGTCCTCATACTCCCATCTCGACTACGACTAGCGGGGGTGTTTTTCCCCCTCCCCCACCCTCACCTACAAGGATTACTTCTAGCCAAATACCTACAACTTCTGGAAGTGGAATAGTCTCTATAATGACTATAACCACTGTTCCTACTATACAAAATGTGTCTAGCGCTTTGTTTTCATACAAAATGTCGAATTTCAATATCAACTTGAATTTAAATTAATCCACTCTACAGACTATTGGTCCGGGGGAAGGGAGTTATAATGCTCCCTTGCAAGGATCCTTCACGAGTGCCTCTACCCTGTTTAATGCAATCCCTTATGGTGGGGTTCATATTCCCCCTCCATCCCCCTCACTTGGAGGTTCTTTTTAGTAACCATCCAGGCTTAATACTAGTTCCATCTTATTTAGTGGAGGGAGTCATTGGTCTCAGTCCTATATGACTCTGATTGGGTCTATTCCTTTCTCTTTTTTTGGTGCTTTAAAAAAAAAAACTTTCTCATCATCCACATTTTCTTCAAGGGGCAACCCCTTCTTTAATCGAACCAATCCTATGCAAGGATTTTTTCCTTCACAAGGAGTGATGACAAGAACCTTCTCCTCTCAAGGTCTTGGAAATCCCTGGAAAGGATCTTTACCTTCACAAGGGATGTCGATCGGGGGCAACCCCTCTCATGCTCAATGGAACCCTGGGAAAGGTTCAATTCCTATGCCAAGAGGATCGACTGGGGGCAACCCCAACCAAGGTATTTGGAATACCATGCAGAGAGCAACCCCTACCCAAGGTATGTCATTGAATTATGTGAATCCATCGACGATGCAGCCTAGCACGCAAACTCTTTATACTAGCCAAGGACACCCTGTTTTTTACCAGAACCCTGGCCAACATGCAAACTTTTCCTGGCAACCTGGTGCCAGTCAAAATGTAGGCTCCTCTTTTCCTTTTAATCCGCCACAACCTATCTTACCTTTCCTGTCAAATCTTCATTTTCCAGATTTGTCAAGGTTGTTGAATGATCCAATCTGTCATGATCCATGTTGGCCTCCTATGCCAAATAAGTTGCCCTCAGAAATACCTAAATTTGAACGCAAGTTTGGAAAATATCCAAGTGATCATGTTACAATTTTTCACTTATGGTGCTCCTCCAACTCATTGAAGGATTATTGTGTCCAGTTGCTATTGTTTCAACACATTCTCGTAGGGGGTGGTGAAATGGTATATCAATCTCGATAACTCGAAGTATTCTTACTTTAACGACCCTGGAATGGTTTTCTTAAACCATTTTTAGTTACCGGTGAGATATGATTCCGCCACAGAGTTGCTCGACAACTTTGAGAAGATGAAGGACGTCAATATCTTCGATCATATTCGAGAATGGCGTCACTGCAAGAGCTTGATCAAAGTAAAGGTCCCTCCTGCATTTTTGCTTGAGTGGTTCATGAAGTCCTTGGTGCCTTGTGTCTTTGAAGACATCACAACTTATGGAGTGTTCTTCAAGTAAGAGGTTATTATGAAATCCCAACAACTGGAATTGATTTATTCTCAATCCGGTATGTTGTATACGATTCTCCCAAATGCACCACGATCAACTTTTGACAAAACCAAACCAAATTCTATGCCTCATGCCGATGGTATAGTAGGCTCAAAACAAAGTAATCCCACATATCAGTTGTCTAACCAATTGCAGCGGTTATCGCTCCAATAGCCTATGGCCAACTAGAATTCTAGTTCGCCTGCCCCTGCAACCCAAACGTCGGAAGTACACATTGTGCAGAAGACAAATCCCAAATGTAACCAAGAACCCGAGGGAAAAAGAAAGGCCAAGGGAAAGAAGAGTAAGGGGGATAAAAAGAATGATAACAATGCCGGTGAGGGAAAAAACGAGAATAAGAAATTAAGTTTCTGTGTAATCTTTGTGCGGATGATCAATTGACTCACCAATGCCCTTAGCTTGAGTAAGCCCATAATATTTTGGCACAATAACAACCTATTTTGTTAACCAACCATTTCCCTCAAGGGAAAAATATTTCACAAGCTTCCTCATCCAAAAACATGGATGGGGGAAATCAAGGAGCCCCCATGCTTAATGCTAATAATGGAGTCACAAATGTATACATGATGAGATCAGATGCTCATATTCAGACCAGGGCTCATGATTACGAAATTCCAGAATCTGTTGAGAAGGGAAAAGAGGCTTCCAACCCATCACCTCCTCTTCATATTAAGAATACTATAGGAGAAACTATGACTCACATCCTTAAAGGTGCGTTTAAGAAGGATTCTCATAATCTGAATGCAAGGGCTATCCAAAACTACTCTGTCGTGGAGGATATGGCACAAACCCCTTGTGTGATGTCTTCCCTGGAAGTCCTTTGGAGTTTCCCCTCAAAGAGGAAAGAATTGTTGTCTGCCTTGGGGGATGTTGAGCCAACTAACTTGGGAACTATCATTTTTTACCCTTCCGATCATAAACCTCAGTTTCCTTACCACGTCTCCTTCCAAATAGTAGCGGTTTATGCAATGAAATCATTGACACATAATATTTTCCGCATGGTGGTAGATGAGGGTGCATAAACTTGTGTGATGTCTTTGGCATGTTGGAAGGCTATTGGTCAACCCAAGTTGTCTCCATCGTCGACATTGTTAACTGTGTTTGACGACCATTCTTTTGGACTGCATGACATAATCCTCTCCTTCCTTGTGTAGTTGGAGGGAAAAACTGTGTGTCGAGGATGAAGTGGTCGATGTGCCTCTTTAATACAACCTTTTGTTAGGACAAAGTTGGACCTATGAAATGACAACGATTGTATCCTCCATTTTTTTGTGTCTTATGTTTTCCTCATGAAGGAAGGATAGTAACTGTTGATCAATTATCCTTCTCCCATCCTGACCCTTCATCGAGGGCATCCACGGTCTCGATGATTGATAACCCGTAGCAAGGTACCGTCAACTTAGGTGATGGATTGTTTCCATATTTCATGGGAACTTTTTATTTTCCACTACCTTTGAATCATGTCAAGTTTATTTCGACTGTCCCTGATTAGCCTAAGGCTGCGATCCTTCAAGTATATTCTTTTCAAATGAGTTATTTTAATGATTCATGGAATTTAACTTCCACATTGACTTTGATGGAAGGGGTAGGGAATCCTGGCATGGATGTGCCCCTATCTGCAGATGGGGTTGTGTAAAACATTGTTTAGAAAACCTTGGCCAACTCTGATCTGGATCCCCCTCAAGGGCTTGATCCTGCTATCGAGCCTATTTGGGCTCAAGACTCTCTTACTTCTCACGATCCTTTGGACTTGGTATTGCCCTCTGAAGAGGAAATTCTAGAGGCAATGACTGGTCCAGATAGACCTTGGGATGATCTTCACCATAGATCTTACTTTTTACGGGAGCTTAGGAGAGTGGAAGCAGGAGAGTTTACCACGGCCATGAATGGAGATGCCACTTTTCCTGTTAACCCTTTGGCGATGCACAAAATCTATGTTGAAGGAAACATGACATCTAAGACGATTCCAATTGAAATCTCTAAAACCCATGGCTTCATTGAAAACGTCTTCATTGGAGCGGATTGTTCCCCTGAGGATATTCAAGTGTACATTCAATTATTTAAAGAGTTTCACAACATTTTTTCCTGGTCTTATGAGGAACTGCCAAGCATTTTCCCTTGTATAGTTGAACACGAGATTAGGACTTATCCCAATGCTAATCCTGCTCGACAGAAGCTTCGCCCAGTAAACCCTCGCAAGGTAGGGACTATCAAGGCTGAGGTAGAGAAATTGATTAAGGTTGGTTTCATCTACCCAGCTCAATTGACAAAATGGGTGTCAAACACTATTCCTATTAAAAACAAACAAGGTATGATTTGTGTGTGCATGGATTTTTGTGATCTGAATAAATCTTGCCCAAAAGATAATTTTCCAACCGCATTCATTGATCATATTATTGATGAATGTGTGAGCTGTGAAGTTTTTTATTTTATGGACGGTTTTTTAAGGTACAATCAGATTTAGATCAAGCCCAAGGATCAACATAAGACTTCTTTCATGTGTCCTTAGGTTACGTTCGCATATAGAAAAATTCCTTTTGGCCTAAAAAATACTGGAGCTAATTTTTAGCGGGTCATGTCGTTCTCCTTCCATGACCTCAAACATATATTCGAGGCATATCTTCATGATCTGGCATCACTTTCTCGTAACAGATATAATCATCCCACCCACCTACAACTTATTTTTGAGAGGTGTCGCTACTACGAGATTCGCCTAAATCCGAACAAGTTTAGTTTTTGTGTAACGTCGAGACGTTTTTTAGGATTTATCATGTCCACTAAAGGAATCAAGGTCGATCCTCTCAAGGTTGAGGCAATAGTTCAGTTGCATCCCCTGTGTACAATTCCCAAGCTTCAGATTCTACAGTGGAAAGCTAAGTTCACTTGACGATTTATTGCCAACTATGCCGAAATAACTAAAGGGTTTATGTGTATATTCAAGAAAGGGGTCCCATTCTTCTGGGATGAAGTAGCTCAACACTCTTCTGAATCATTTACAAGTTCCCTGATGTATGCCCCTCTGCTCATTCCTCCTAATTATGGAAATGATTTCCTATTATACTTGGCTCCAACTGATTTTTCCATTAGTATGGTCTTGGTTCATGAAGATGACATGGTCTAGGAACACATTATCTAATACCTTATTCAAGGCTTATTCATACCAGAACTCAACTACACACACGTTGAGAAACTAGCTTTGGAAGCCATCCATGCTGTCCAAAGGTTCCATAATTATATTCTACTTCGTAAGACCACTATTGTAGCCCTCGTTAATCCTTTTCAATATGTGTTGACACGTCGGGTCATTGAAGGGAAGATTAATTGATGGATAGTAATTCTTCAATAATTTGATTTGGAATTTGTTTTGGTGAAGTCTAAAAAGTATTGGCCTTTGCTGAGCTAATTTTAGAACTTTCGATTGAGAGTGGAAATGATTTTCCCGAAGAGTCATTGATCAATGAGGATCTCTTCCTTATTGCATATTCTAACCCTTGGTATGGAGATATACTTGTGTGTCTTCAGACTTTGAAGTGTCCTTCCTCTACTTCTCATGATGAGCGATGATGGATATGCCCTCAAATGTGAAATTATATTATCATTGATGATACTTTGTATCGTCATGGAGTTGATTGTGTTCTTCGTCATTATCTGACTCATGAGGAGGTAGAGCTTGTGTTGAATGACTGCCACACTGGAGCATGTGGCGGTCACTTGGATGGGTTGGAAACAACCCAAAAACTCCTTCGTGTAGGATAATTTTGGCCCTCGTTAATCAAATATTGTATAGAGGCGGTTAAGAAGTGTCACTCGTGTCAGATCTTCTGTCTAAAGATGTGGGCACACCCTACTCCTATGTTTCTTGTTATTGTTGTTGGTCCCTTGACTAAATGGGGGATTGATTTGACTACATGCCAACCAAATTTGGATAGGGGGCATCATTATATCATTGTGGTAGTAGATTACTTCACTAAGTGGGTCCAAACCATGCCAACATTTAGTAACTACTAATGAAGGGGAAACGATGATGCTTTTCGTTTTCAACCAGATTGTCGCTAGGTTCAATATAACGAAAGAGATTGTCACAGACCATGATAGACACTTTAAAAATAGGAATATGATCGAGTTAACATCAAATCTTGGGTTTAATGAAGAACATGTGTCACCCTACTATCCATAGGTGAATGGTCAGGTGGAGGCCATTGATAAGTCTCTTAAGACTATTCTCCAACGGACAATTAGTTCGACCAACTCGAATTGGCATTTGATGTTGTACTCATCACTTTGGGCATATCAAAATTTTGTCAAGACTGCTATAGGCTTCTCTCCTTTCCAACTCGTTTACAGGATGGAGGCTGTCTTTCCCATAGAGTGCCAGATTCCTTCTCTTAAGTTGGCAGTGGAACTACTTTCCAACACAACTGCACTTGAAGAGTGTCTGCTCTATCTTGAGTAGCTCAATGAACACTGTCGAAATGAAGCCTTGTCTGACGAGGCTCATAAACAACGTGTCAAGTGTAAATATGATCGATTGGTCCTCCCTATAGTTTTCTCCGAAGGTGATCTTGTCTTGGTCTATGATCAAGATAAATATCCCTTGGGGGAAAGCAAATTTAAACCCATGTGGTTTTAGCCGTTTATTGTTAAGAAAGTTATAGAAAAGGTGCTTATGAGTTGGTTGACTTATAAGGTAATTCTTTGCCTAAGCCCAGAAATGGGCTTTACCTTAAGAAGTATTACACTTAGGTTGGTCACCTAAGTGTGACTTCTTGTAAATAGTGTATATTTTTATTTATACATTTTAGTATCTTTTTGTTTTATGGACGTGTAGTTTATTGTGTTTTTGCATTGTGGCAGATGTCAAGTGAATCTGAGGTTTATGTTGGGTTCGCGGATGGTGCTATCCAACACACTCGGAGGCTTGCTTCTGCAACTTGGGTGATCTTCACACCCATTGTTCATTTGGTATCTTCTGGAGGTGTTTGTCTAGGAGAAGCAACCAATAATGTTGTCGAGTACAATGTTTTAATAGAATTACTACGTGATGCATTGTCACACAATATTTCTCACCTCTAGGTTCATCTAGATGCTCAATTGGTAGTGTCACATTTAAATGGAGTGTACCACATCTACGATCCCACCCTTCTCCGACGATTCCTTAGGGTACGTCTCTTAGAATGTTATTTTGATTATATCACATATAGTCATGTTCCTAGGAGATCTAATCAATTAATTGATGCATTCACAAATCATGTATTAGATTGGAATCTTTCACACACATAAATATAAAAGAACACACATACACACACATGTTTGAATATATTTCTACAAAATAAGAATGCACAAAACATTGTCCCGAATCCAAAGTTTCTCCTCTATCTCAACTTGCACTCTGTCAGCTGAGTTTTCATATAATTGAGCATAGTGGTGTTCAAATCAAATATAAATGGCTACAGACACTGCACTATATAATGCATCTAGGCCCGAGAATCCTGGTGTAGAGGAGTGAACCCTGTCATCGTCCCAATCATGTATAGTACCACCCTCAAGCTCATATTTTCGATCTTTTGTATAAACACTTCAGAACCCACCTTCTCTGTACTGACCTCGCAATAAATATCAATGTAGTGGGCTATGTTATATGGCCCGGGAGGGAATGTATCCAAGTTTACAGGTTCACCCCTCCTAGAGAGATTGATCAAGAAGTAAAGGTCTTCAGTGGTTGGTGTTAGTTATTGTCCCTCTATCATAAAGGACTCTGCATATGGATTCCGATACTCTACCAGATGGTTTAGAAGTCATGGTTGAGCTCTCATAAGGGGAAAAATAAAGAATTTACATAATCCACATTGTTTCACTATTTCCACCGCCCCTGAGTTGTCCTCGACCATTTTGTCAACCTCTTCATGTTCTCTTTTCCTCCAACGCATATACATCCTGAGTCATGCCAATGTTTTGGGAGTTAGTGTTTCTCTTTTTCCAATTATTTGAGCATGCACGTGCCCTTTTTTGGTATCAGTTGCATATGTATTCTTGCTAAGAGTATCTCAGGCTGTGTAAATACACACGTTGAATGTGAAAAGCGTGCGTACATGCACAGTCGAGATAATTTTTGGAGCATGTAGCCCCCAAATCCATCTAAAACTTGAAATGGATGAATGAAATTGTAAGTAAAAGGAAATATTACTTACTTGGCCCAAGAACGAGTCGATTTCATCCACCGATGCTCTCCAAATGTCAAATTGAAGGAAGAGGGTTTTGGCTATTTTTGGGAATTTTCAAAGTGCAATGATAAAAATGCCCCCTTTTTACCTCTATTTATAGATTTTTGACCCAATTTTGACCTGGTTTGACCTTGAATTCTTCTCTTTTTGTCGCTCGATGGATGTTATGGTTCTTCTTGGTGATATTTTGGTCCTTTAAACTTTTTGTTCCTTTGGATTTGGTATTTTTTTGATGATTGGGTACTACTTATACAATCTTGTGATGAAGTCAGGATTTCACCACTTGCATTTAGGATAGGTTCTCACCACCTTGCATTTTTCATTCTATTGACGATTTTTGCTTTGTCATAGGATCGACCCCACCGAAGCGCAACATCAAACCTTCTATGTTGCTTTATAAGTGTTGTAATTAGTTGGTAGAGCCTTTTCCTCCATGGATGCCCTAGGTAGATCCTTGTGTTTCATTTCGGCGTCCATGATATGAATTTCCTATAGGCTTGGGAGTCCTCTTAGTCGCTCAATGACTTTGTGTTGAAGCCTCACTCTTCTTCTTCATCGTTTTTTGGCCTATACCTAAGGGACTCCCTAAGAGCATGATTTGTTGTATTTCAAGCTCACTTAAACTATGAAAGTGAAATCTAACGAGAATTATTTATCCTTTTCAACCTCGTTCAGAGTAATTAAGAAAAGGAGCCCCCATGGAGTCTTCTTTAATCCATTTTTAGACTCTCTAAAATTGAAAATATTGTCGAGCGATCTTGTTTCCCTTCGCGCGCGTCAAAGTGAAATTTGAAGGCACATCTATCCAGCGATAGTTTACCACTTTTTCGGTCCAAATGGATAATTTTACGAAAATGTATGCCTTAGGAGCTATGGTTCACTATGAGAGTATTCTTAGGTGTAAGTTTAACCCTTTTTCTGGCCTGAGGGACTAAATTTACAAAAAGGGGCCATTCTCCCTGGTTTTGGTTTATCACTTTTTTAGACCTTGGAGATTATTTACAAAATAGGAAACCCCTTGGAGTCTTATTTAAGCCATTTTTAGACTCCCTAAACAAGAAAATATAGCCAAGTGACCTTGTTTATTTCACACTCATTAATTAGTTCAAAATAAATATCTATTTGGCATAAGTTTAACCCTTTTCTGGCCAATAGATTACCTAGGAAAATGGTATGCCTCGGAAGACATGTCTCGCCGAGAGAGTTCTCACAAGTTATGTTTTATACGTTTTTGGGCTCATGGGACTAAATTATGAAAAAGGATGAGTGAGGCCATAGTTAAGCTCTTTTTAGACTCCTTAAACTTGAAAAGATATCCGAGTGATCTTCTCTCTGTCACACTCATTAAAATGGTTTTGAAGAGACGTCCTTTCGATATAATTTTAACCCTTTTCCAGACCAACTGGACTAAGTATGAAAAAGGAATACTTTGTACCTAGTTACTAGAGGATTTCTCCTTAGTATGATTTTATTCTTTTTCGGGCCTTGGAGAATAACATTACGAAAAACATGACTTTGGAGTCTTTTTTTAGTGTTTTCTAGACCCTCTAAAAGTGAAAAATCGTCGATCTTACCTTCTCTAGGCTCGTAAAAATTTACATGGAAGGAGTCTCATTGTGTCATGCCATAATTGCATCACATGTCTCATCCTTGTGCCTTTGGCCTAATGTCAGCTTCATGTTTCTATTACTGAACCTTTAGAGAATTCCTTAGGTGCAAGCCTTGTAGAATTTTTTCCCTTGCGATCTGACACCTTGACCCATGGAGGAATTTTACTGAGTGTCCTTATCCTGCACATGTCTCCTTGCACTGAGCATCAATATGTTCCATGTGCTTTGAACCAATTTTATTTCCCATGACACTCATTCCTCCTTTGTAACGTAGCATTCTTTTATTCTTTTTCAATCTCGTTAAATACATGAAAAAGACAAAAAAATTAAATATTCCAAAAAGAGGGGATGGGGAAACATTCTCTTTTGTTGGAAGAAACCTAATCACCCTTTGACAGAGCACATTCTTTCATTTGTTCTGCAAGCATTGGGATCTATCATGGCCTTAGGAAGTTGTTCTCGTTACATAAAAATATGTCCTCCTCCGTTTGGTTACTCTTCCAAACACATGGAGAGTTTGGGGTGCCTCTTGTGCCACAAACTTATGTCAATAACATGTTGCACGAGTCTTTTCATATATTATGCTCTTTTCCAAGGGGAAGTCTTGCAACCTGATTCGGCCATTCTGCGATAAGTCTCTTGACCTTCATGAGTCGACCATCCCGAGAGTCCTGTCAAGTTCACATCCAGAATCAATGAAGTTTGGTGCCTAATGATCAAGGTCCTCCAGTATTTCCACAACGTAATCTTGAAGAACTCAGAGTAGTGATTCTTACATTCCTATTATAATCCTACCTAAGTTTTGAAGATCTTGAATCAATTTCTCGAGTTATGAAGCTATCATCTCTAGCCACATGCATTAATTCCACCTGAAGATTCATATGACGATGTATATCGTCCGATGATTTTGAGATGTAGATTCGCTGTGTATTATTCGCAGCTACACTTTATATTGACATACACATTGGTCATGTAGCCATGATTATTATATATATGACATGGATCTGCAGTGTACTTGATTGGCAACCATGCTTAGTTTGTCTCGAGCATTGGAATGCCCACCTCGATGATTATTAGTATCTTATTTAAGATGACACGCTCATGAATACTGACTTGGGTTTACTCGAATCCAGTGATTTACCACTTTATTAAATATGTTGTAATGTATTTCGGCCATCAGTTTCTTTTCTGACTTCACAAATTAGGGGGCATCCGTTACAACTCAAAATGACACTACTATGCATTTATGATGTTGGCCTACTCATTCATACATCTGGCAACCCTTTTTGCCAGAGTTCTTCTCAAAAAACAAGTTTTTGCATGGCATATGCTCCCTGATGCATAGGAAGAACATGCACATATTCTAGCTTCATTCCTAAAATACCACGTACATACGCTAGTTGCATAACTAAAAGCATGCATGTACTCTAAAAAGTTGCAAAAAATATAAAATATGTGTTTTCTAGTGGAGTTTATGGGATATCTTAGGTTTTGCAACCATTTTACCTCCTGTAGCCCTTCTGACAATGAATTAACCATCATTTTCTCATATAAAATATCCCTAGGGGGGTCATTTGGATATATCAAACAAGAGGCAAGAGAACTCTGCCAAATTTTCTCCCTTGTATTCCAAGCATTCTGCATTCTACTCTGAGTTTCATCCTCAACATTCTCTTCCATCCATCCTCCTTATACCATCGATCATTTTCCCTTATATTGGCTTGTTGGTGTTGAGGATAGTACATCGGGAATAGTGCACTTGGAGACAAAGTAGAGGAACCCAGGCGAGGTTCGTGGAGCGGCACCAACAAAATCTAGGTTGTAACTTCCAATTTTGTTATTAATAAAAGAGAAAACTTCTTGTCCCAAATATTTATGTCTATTTTTTTGTATTTATGAATTTTTTCATGAATAACTAACCATTTAGATGATCTTGATAATTAATCATATGATGTCATAGTTTGTTCTGTAACATTGTTTCAGGCCAACTTTGGGAGGAGGCATACAATCTTGGAATAGACAAAAATTGACAACAACCATAAGGAATTAAGGTACACATTTATATCTTCTTTCTCTTCCCTTAGTTATCGTAAGGTTGTGCTTGTTTTGGGGTAGAATATAATCTTTTTGGTATTTTAAAGTGTCAAGGATATGCCTAGTTGTTAGACCTAGATTAGGGGGATTTTCCCCATAACAGTTGTGCCCACTACACAATTGCAGGAAAGGCCATGAGGAATTACTCATGGGACTCATGTACACTCGATGCCATTGCAGTGGCCGAGTTTAGAAAAAAATGGCACACCTTTGAACTAGTGCAAAAACCTACTCACAAGGATTCTATAGGCATACACCAATGTGCATGAGCAAGCCACATACTTCATCTATGGTTACCTATTGATTTTGTTTTCTATGTGGAAGTGGAAGCCACCTCAAGTTTGATGCCTTTCCCATGAACCCGATAGTCGGATCGCCAAGCTCTTCGATCCCTCGCACAATCACACTATTACAACTCACTCCAAGGACCATGATGATGCCTTTTTCTAGTGGCAGAACGATCTTATTTCCACCACTGAGTGCCCAAGGATCCCATAGGCGTTGCTCAACAGGGACACCCATAACATTTGGTTTAGTATGAACTTTGACTACACATTTGTGAGGCCTTTAGCTGCATCTCCATACATTTTTCACACCCTTCCATTCCCTTTCTATTTGGACGAGGTAATTCTAGACAAGGAATTCATGGGTTGGTTGAGAGTTATGAAGGAAAAGAAGAGATCAAATTTTACCTACTCAATGCCTCCCATTTCACAATGGTTAGCTCCTATGCAGATGCCTAATGAAGGCCCTAGCTCAAAAAAGAGATATCATACAACTTCAAGTTCAGAGGATAGGTAAGACGAAGGTGAAGAGGAAGAACTACCTTAGGGGCCAATTCAAATTTCTTTCTCCTCCATTTCGGAAAATGTGACTATATCTGGTAAGTAGTTGCGTGAAGTATTTGCTTCTACTTTTCCTATGAAGAAAAAACGCATTGAATCTTCTCCTAAGTCCACCACCGATCCAATTATCATAGATGCCACTCCTCTATATTCCATTATGCCACTCACTCGCACCATCACCCCCTTTCCCTCTTTAGATCCTATCATCACTATTATTGATGATCCACCGGTCCAGACCCAACCCCATTGATTCGAATTATTTTCGGCATGAAATGAGAGTGAAGATATAATAAATAAATGTACAGAGATATATCATATATCCAATAATATAATAGAGATATATCATATATTTAACCATAAACACAAAGATACAATAATACACAATTTCTATTAATGAACGAAATGTACAAAACTGTAGAAATACAAAGTGAAAGACTCGCTAGAATGGTGGCAACTTATCTCTAAGAAGAGATGTGACAGATATGCTCATTAAAAAGAAGATGGTTGTTACAATGAGGCTCCAAAGTCCTTTTTAACATAAATAAAATCCAAAACCCTAACCCCAGAAGATGAAAATCCAACTGTTTTGTGGACCCCATTTTGGGTAGTTTGGTGTATGAACTTCCTAGGGGCGTAACTTTGGCATACGATCTATGTTTGGGGTGCACGATAGCTCGTTGGAAAGGTATGAATGAGTTGATTAATTTCATAGGATCAATCCAATCATTGATTATTATTGAGGTTCCCAATCGCTAAAAAACATCGTTTAGAACCTCAAAATGGCCCCGATAGTTTAGGACCCGAAAAACTACTAAAAATAGTAAATTTTCAACAAACTATTTTGAGCCAGTTGGAATAGTTGGTTGGCCATAGATATCCACTTGTATCACCACTTATATCATAGAGGATCTCAACTGTTGTCTCTCAACCAAGTTTTGGGAAAACTTTGGTAAGTTTTGGAGGTTTTGGACCACTTTTGGACTTTGACATGCTAGTCGAAGTAGGAGCGCCCAGGCGGAGCTAAGATCACGAATCTTACCTATTTTGAGGGTTATGTGGACTAGTAATGGGTCCTCTAGGTTTTGTAATGGGTTTATGGGATGTCGGCCCATGGGTTTTCCCCATGTTTAGGCCTTATTGTAAAGTGTAAATAAAGGGGAATGTAGTGTAGAAGCAAGTAGTGATGTGTGCGAAGGAATGTATGTGGTCGAGGCTTTGTGCTCGAATATGATTTTGTAGAAGATGCTAAGTGCCGTGATAAGAGATTTTTCTCTGTGCATTTGACCTATTTTTGGAAGGTAAAGAAGGAGGATCTAGTGCTTACTACGCAGACCTCCTGTCTTGTGCAAAGTTTGACTCTGTGGCTTAGTGCACATGAGTGACTGGATGTAATATTTTGGTGAATAATAAAGAGGTGAAGCGGTTTGTGGACGTAGCCCCACCCTGGGGTGAACCATGTATATCTAGTGTTTCATGGTTTTCTTTGTGCACTGTTATTTTTGTTATGCATTTGCTTAGTTCTTTGATTATGATGTGTAATGAATATATATTTTGATGCTTAAGTATTTTAATTATGTTTTAGGGTAAATGAATGCTAAAATTAAATCACAGTGCTATGTTCTCAGGGATCATAATTAATTGTTGTTATTGCACTTATCTGTCTTTGATTATTCTCTACGTTGTTGATAAGGTTAATAAACTAATGCATGTTCACTTCCTAAGCATTAACAAAATATTCTATGAAGTGCTCTTATCACAGATTCGTGTCCCAACCCGATTACAGACACCTCCATCCTGTAACCCCCCCTACTTCTACCTCGGGTGAGAATTCGCCTTTTTCACAAGTGTTTCCGAAAGGGCTGGTAGTTGGGGTTTTGTTGGTGCGTTGTTAAGCGTTGGAACTTGGGTCTTCCACTGTCCCAACAAATGGTTCCGTTGTCGGGACCCGAAACTGTGATTGTTGGGAACTGAAGTAAAGAAAAAGAAAATCTTTGTGCATAGGTGTGTTGCTGAAGTGTGCAATACTCTACTTGACTTGTGAATCTTTGTGCCAAGAAAGTAAGTTATTATGAAGAAAAGAGGTAAGATTCTAAAAGAGGCAAGCTTTGTGATTTGGTAAGAGAAAGATAAGTGATTTTTTTTGTTTTGAAAGCATGAATTTAAGTATGTTTAATAGATTATGTCCTAGTCTGAAGGCTAGGGCGCAGTTGAAAGAAAGAGTTGATTTAAGTAAATTTAATGGAAATGAAGAAAGGCATGTTATTCCTATGAATAGAAAGAGTTTTTGGACTAATAAGTGGATGTAGGAACCTAGAAAGAATTTTTGCAGATTGTAGGTCCAACACTATGGTTGACTTTGTGTTATAATTGTAGAAGCTTAGGACCTCTTGCTAAGGAATGCCCTAAGGTAGGCCCTATTTGTCTTTTTTGTAAGGTTGTTGGTCATGAGGTTGAGGCTTGTCCAAGGATTATTGCTAAAGTTGAAGGGAGGAACATAAGACAAGAAAATTATGAAAAGAGTCAAGAGACTAAGGGTATGTTAGAAAGTCATAAAGAGAAAAGGTAAGAGGAAGTTCAAACTATGTTATTACAGTTGAAAGAAATGATGGATGTTCATAAAGATGTCAGTTTACCAGAAAGACTGAAAGAAAAACAATGCATAAGTGCAAGAATACAAGACTTCAACATATACTGTATAGTCTTGGATGAAGAAACACAAGTGAATATTATGACAGAAGAATCTTGGGAAGTTTTGGGAAATCCTACTATGGTACCTTTTTCAGGAAGGATAGGCTTGTTTAAGGGAAAGATGATAACTTTATGTGGAAGAGTAAATATTGTACCTATTATTGTTCATGGAACATCGACTGAAGAAGAATTTGAAGTCATTAGGTTTGTTGAGGACAACGCCCCTTTCCCACTTTTGTTAGGTAAGACTTGGATTGAGAAGGATCAGATCAGGAGAAAAGCATAGGAAGAAGTTACATAAAGGAAAAAGAAAGAATTAAGGGATTTCATAGCTAGGAAAATAGACCAACTAAGAGAAGAACGAGAGAATAAGTCGAAGCAACAGAGCAAAGTAACAACATAGGAGGGACATAAATCAAAAGAATTAGCTATCAAGGTTGAAAGAATGCAAGACATCTTGAAGGACCTATCTATCCAAGAGAGAAGTGTGCCACTCAGGAAGTTTTAAGAAAAGGGATATTAACTTCAGAACCATTGAGGGTACCTCAACAGTAAGAAGCCACTACGCTAGGGGAAGATAAGAATGAAAATGGAAAGAGCATTCCAAAAACATTTAAAGAGACTCAGATAACACGAAAGAAGGCAAGGAAGCTCAATAAAAAGAAGGCTAAGTTGTAAAAGATACAAGAAGTTAAAGAAACCAGATGGAAGACTTCACAGACTGAAAC
Organism: Picea engelmannii; assembly: GCA_009831015.1. NCBI lineage: Eukaryota > Viridiplantae > Streptophyta > Pinopsida > Pinales > Pinaceae > Picea > Picea engelmannii. The sequence goes on along the minus strand of ML787346.1, from coordinate 293,396 downwards.
CTCACAGGAGGCAGGTTACCAGGGTTCGAACCTCGCTAGAACAACAGGTCCGCACAGAATTGGACTTTGCCTTGGCGAAGTGATATAACCGTTGGAGGCACCCCAACCATTAGAATGACGCTCCATAACGGTTAGGAAGCACATTTATGGGTTTATAGACTTCTTTTGGATGTTGAGACCACGTCATAACTACTAGATTTACATTAATGGAAGCATTTAACTCTAGTTCCTGACCGTTGGAATATCCATCATGGCCACCCCACTTATTTAACTCGTTGATAGTGGCGTTGGGACCACTTTTTTCTACCCGTGACTGACTGAGCTAAGTCAAGAATTGTCCAAATGTCGAACTGTGCTGCTTGTCATTATCTGAAAGTATACCCTGCTTGTATGTTAAAAGATAGAATGTCGGGAGAACCCAGCGACCTTGAGAAGTCTATCAAGGAAGTTCTTAGGAAACTCATGGCTAACAGACCTGTATCTGAAGCTATTCAAGTGTCATCGACTAGGGGATTGCAGGCTTCTCCCTCGACCGAATGTCCTTCCACCCACATCAACCCCGTAACTGAACAAAGAATAAAGCACCGCAGTGATCTCGCTAACGCGAAGCAAATCCCATCGATCCTGCCTGAGTATATTCTGCCTCTAGATGATGTTGTTAACCACGCCGATATCCCTCTTGATTTTGAGTACTCTGTGTTCATTGCGTACATTCCGAAAGGAATTCACATAGTAGGAAGTCAATTAGGGAAGATCCTAATGTTGAAGCATAGTGACTTCAAATAAGGAGACCAGAATAACTACGCCATGCTAGTTACTCACCGTTACTTAATGAAGACAACCAAAAATAAACCTCACCTTGTCTCGTATCCATGGATCAAGGGGTTGGCGCAATCAACCATATTAAACGTAATGAAGATTCCAAATTTTGGCCGCCACTAGGAGGTTAATGCTTGCATTAAACTCCTTCTGTCATGCTATCATGGCAGATATCTATGGCTTGACAGAATAATTACTGTGGATCCGGTGCTGATCCACCGGATCATAGGTTTAATTTTGAAGGGTCCTGACCCACATCATTTCTACCCAGGAAAGACCTCAGACTTTTCTTTATTACAACGCATCAAAGAAGCCTATGGAGAGGTAGAAAAGGGGAAGTAAGGTTACAAGGTAGCCTCCATACAAGATGGTCCAGTGCACCTTGCTTATCAACTTTTAGCTGGCAAGCTAGTGAGGAAGAACCGCCCCACACAGGTCACTAGGTTTGTGGTGGCCCTCACAGGAAAGTGTGTGGAGGGCCTATAGATGAAATGGGTGAACTACCTCATCAACGAGTTAGAAAAATATTTCCGCGAAGCCTAGGACTTAGGATATGATTTTCACTACAGTTGGTTGATCATCCTGATCACATTTGTGGCTTGGAAGATGCTTGAAGGAGATATTTTCCCAGATATTGAACCTATGGAGCCCCTGGCCGCTCAATTTTCCACCCTATGGTATACCAATGACACGACGAAGAACTGGTAATCTAATGTCATGTTTCACAGATATTATCAGTAGTTGAAAGTCTCCATTGAAGCATTCCCTTGTATGACACCACGTACCCTACATCAGTACCGGCCCATAGCAAAGTTTCGTGCTGATCCCCACTTCATTTACATCACCGCGTGAAGAGATCATCACCAGGAAATATTACAGTCATATTATAAGCTCACAGATGCAGATATGGAACATATTATAAAGGATTGGCCAGAATAATTTCTTGTACCTATCGTCGATGCAGAGTTATCTGACACCGATACTATAGGAATCCCGATGGTCACATGAGTTGAAAACATCGGAAACACCAGTGGGACGAAGAAGCAACTCAAAAAGTAGGTTGAAGTCCAGGACATAGAGAGTGACGAAGAGGACGAAGAGGAAAACTCTGGAGAGAGTGGGTCTAGCTCGCCAGGAGGAGGAGAAGACGAAGTAAAAGGACACGGAGGAGGATATGAAGGAGAAGAAGAGCGAGGAGGAGGCGAAGCTACTAGCACCCCACCACCTTAATATCTTCCTATTGTGACAGTGACCCCATAAAATAGAAAAGTTACTCATAAGAAACCTTCAACAAGGAAGAAAATGCGCACCAACAAGCCACAGTTGGAAGCCACTCTCACTAACGACGCCATTAGTCTAGTCTGTGGAGCTATGGAGGATGCCTTTGAAGACATGTTGCAGATATACGAAGAGAAACATACAGATTTATATGAAAGTATTGAGAGGGAGTTGAAGGAAGTGCAACAGGCTGTTCGCTTGGTTCGCGCAGTGCCTACTGCGCCATCTGCGCCTTCCTCATCACAGACCCTAGAATTGGAGGATGAACCAACTCCCCAGGGTGAACCAGGGATTTGGATCACCCTCCCCCAGTATAGCATCAAGTTTCCCACCCCCTCAACACTACAAGCTAGCCCCAACTTGGATGTTGAGGTTAACCTTAAAGGAATACTGCTAGAACATGTTGAATTATTAAAACCAGGTTTGAAGGAATACATAAGGAAATAGAGAGAAATGACCGCTGAAAGAGAAGTGCAACTGAGAAGGCTTGTTGATGCAACAAAAGATTGATTCAAGAGAGCTCGGGAAGAGAAGGAGAAGGCTACATAATCCTTGCAAAAAGAGAAAGACCAAGTCCTAGTACAGTTACGAGCAGTGCAGGACAATGTAGCTACCTATGAAACCGAGAAAACAGAGCTTCAGGTGGAAAATAAAGCTGGCGAAGCCCAGCTACAGAAGGAAAAAAATAAGTTGCTCACAGAGCAGGCCATGGTCAAAGAAGTAGTAAGAAAAGTGTGTCTCTCTGTGCTAGGCTTGGTACAGGAGGCTCAAGAGCCTTTTGAATCTCAAGTAGTGAAGCTCACAAAGACCCTCCAACAACTTCAAGCTAGGATAGCTGAACTGGAGGCCCAAACAGTGTCGAGAACCCCTCAGGAGGTGCGTGACTAGAGGGAGGAGTTTTCCAAAAACACAGTAGAAATTATAAAATACATCGCCTCAACATGTAAACAATTGAGTGACAAAAGCACTCGGACATATGAACGCCTCATCAAGGATCCAGAGTTAAAGAAGCTAGAGGCTCAGTTATAGGAGGCACATCAGCAAGCATTTTCATTACAGGCACAGATGAACCTGCTCACAATAGTGGAAAGGATGAAGAGATCCCATGAGCAATGCACAATACAACAACAGATCATTGCCCTCTAGGGTAAGGTGATGGAAGTAACACATAAGTTACAACCTGTGCAGGACAAATCTTGCAAGTTGTTTGAGGAGATTTATGGAAAGGGTTCACAGTTAGATCAAGTAGTTGTGGTAGTAGAACAACGCCTATAAGAGCCTATTACGGAGCAAAAAGTCTAGGAGTTGGTTGAGTAGGAGGCTCAAGCAAGGCAACATTTCAAGGTAGCTCAAGTTAAGCTCGAGGCTTTTGAAGCAGCATTATTTGGACATGAGTGACTCGGGACGAGTCACAGGTGAGTGTTGGGGGCCTGTTAGCCCTTGACCAAGTTTTGGGGAAACTTTGGTCAGTTTCGGAGATTTTGGCCCACTTTTGGACTTCGACACATTGGTCGAAGTAGGAGCACCTGGGCGGAGATGAGAGCGCGGATCTTACCTATTTTAAGGGTTATGTGGACCCAGTAAGGTGTCCTCTAGATTTTGTAATGGGTTTATGGGATGTCGCCACATGGGTTTTCCTCATGTTTAGGCCTTATTGTAAAGTATAAATAAAGGGGAATGTAGTGTAGAAGCAAGTATTTTTCTATGCGAAGGAATGTATGTGGTCAGGCTTTGTGCTCGAATATGATTTTGTAGAAGGTGCTAAGTGTCGTGATAAGATATTTTAGCTCTGTACATTTGACCTATTTTTGGAAGGTAAAGAAGGAGGATCTAGTGCTTAGTGCACAGATCTCATGTCTTGTGAGAAGTTTGACTCTGTGGATTAGTGCACAAGAGTGACTAGATGTAAGATTTTGGTGAATAATAAAGAGGCAAAGTGGTTTGTGGACGTAGCCCCACCCTGGGGTAAATCACATATATCTGGTGTTTCATGGTTTGCTTTGTGCAATGTTATTTATGTTATGCATTTTCTTAGTACCTTGATTATGATGTGTAATGAATATATATTTTGATTCTTAAGTATTTTACTTATTTTAAAGGGTAAATGAATGCTAGACATAACTCATAGTGCTAAGTGCTTAGGGTGCATAATCAATTGTTGTTACTGCGCTTATCTGTCTTTGATTATGCTCTGAGGATTTAATAAGGTTAATAAACTAATGCATGTTCATTTCCTAAGCATTAACATAATATTCTGTGAAGTAATCTTATCACAGATTCATGTCCCAGCCTAGTTACAGACACCTGTGTCCTGTAACCCCCCCTGCTTCTACCTTGAGTGAGACTTCGCCTGCTTCACAGGTGTTTTCGAAAGGGACAATAGTCGGGGTTTTGTTGGTGTGTTTTTAAGAGTTGAACCCAGGGTCTACCCATGTTACACATTATTTTTGTCATCCCTATGACCGTTAATGATGTAAACCTATCTATTTCCTTCAGAGGGGTTAGTGGCCCGAGTTCCTGAAGAAAGAAGAGAGAAGAACTTTTCCTGATAAAAGAAGTTGCATTCTCCTTTGTAAAAACCCTATTAAAGAGGATATTCACAGGTTTCTATATAGGCAGGGTGTGAGAATGCCTGATTCTCACAGGATACACCATAGCTGGGTTGTGAGAGGTTCGCAGGTTGCTCTATAAGCAGGGTGCGAGAATGCTCATATGTGGGAAAAATGAGCATCTTCTCGATGCTTATAGAAGGAGAAATTTCCATGACGAGGTGGCATTTGAATGGTTTGGATTTTACTTTATTTCATGATTTAGTGGGATCATCCTAACCTCCTCACCTTATCCTCTACAACTTATAAAAGGAGAGGATCTCTCATGGAGAAGGTTATCTTTGGAGCTTTTGGGATTAGCTTGGATTGGATTAAGATTTGGAGATTGTTAGCTTGGCTAGATGAGCCATTTTGTCAAGATAGATTGTGAATATTATCATATCTATGCTCTTATAATTCTTGGAGTTGAAGTGTGTGGGGAACGAAGGACAGTTGGAAGGGACCTTATGACATCAAGGCCATGGTTGTAATATCTCTTTCACATTTAATATGATTCTTTCCTATAAAGCTTGTTGTGTTTTATTGTATGATTCCTTGATTACATACATAGGTTTATATTGAGTTCATGCTATTACTATCACCTTGGTTGGTTATGTTCTTTTTTAGGTTCATCATTGTATGAGCATTGGAATGGAGCTAGGATGGCGATGGTGAGAGGAAGTGACGTTTCAACGGTATGTCACATATCCCTCTTTAGTTAGTAAATTCAATATCTAAAACTTAAGGAAAACGTCATGTTCTTTCCTGTTTTGTTCTAGATCTATGTGGATCTAGGGAGATCAGTTAGTGTTTTCACCTACCGATTTATCCAATAAAAAAATTGGTGACTCCACTGGGGAAAAAATTGTTTCCTAGTTAGTCTAGTTTCCCTTGCTTTGATTGCTTGTTTTCTGGTTTCTGAGTCTATGGGAGATCCATCCAGACTCTTTGGGTCTGAAATTTCACTTATACTCTTTTGTCCTTTTCCAAATTCTCTTTGATTTTAAGAAGTCTTGCACTGTACTGGTCTACAGCCTACGAAAACCCCTCAGTTTCACACCCTACTGTGTAATCCAGTGTGACATGATCGCACCCTACCTGTGTCCAGCCTGTGAACTCCACTGATTTTCGCACTGCACCCTATAGCTAGGTTGGGAACCCATTTGAAATTTTTGTTTGGAATTAGGCTTTCCTATATTTTGATGCCTAGTTTTTCTTTGATCAGCTGGATTAAACTTTTGGATCCTATATTGATCTGTTTATAGTTTGCTTGAAATTCTTTGAGTTTCTTTTAGCCATCTTTGCTTTGTTCGGTTTTGAAGGATTAGTCTCTTGCTTTGAGTGTCTTTCACTTCCAAATCCTATGTTTTTTTTAGAATTGTTTAGGGAAAGATCAGATTTCTTCTGAAAACTTTAAAAGAAAACTTTTAGTTTGGGTTTCTTTGTTTTAAGAAAGTTCATTATTGCTTTTAGTGAAATTTTTGAAACAAAAAGATTTAATTTCTTGGTTTATATTGGATTGGGTGCATCCTTGCATTTGAAGTAGCGGAATTGCATGATTCTTGGCATTTGGGGGGGGCATGAATAATGCATTGGTGTACAATCGTTTTTTCTCATTTCTTGAGAATATTGATATTAATGAGTTTTAAGATTTTGGGACATTGTGCATCTAGGAATGATAAATGTTTTCTCCTTCTTGTAGCATAGCTTTCATCGAAATGAAAAGATTGCATCTTAATCTCTTTGCATAACTTTTGAGTCGGTCAAAACACCATATTGTCCACACCATTTTCCTTTTGAGTAACAACAACCATAAAATAAAGCGCTTATAAAAATTGATTAGACATTTTTATCTTTTCTAGTAGCAAACCTACATTAGATTAGTCATAGGGATTTGGAATAGGTGTGAAAGATAACTTTCCAAAGGTGCAAACAAACATAGTATCTTGTGATAGCGAGAGTTAAATCCACTTACTACATTTTGTCCTGGGAATCCCTTCTAACACAAGGGTCAATCATGAGGTCACATTGAGACTGGCAGAGTTACTCACCCTGCTTTGTTGGTATTCTTGTAGAGATTACATGTATTATGGGGGTCACTTGAGAGGTATACCCACAATGATGAGTGGAATCCTTTCAAGTTGATTTCGGGCTAGATATCGTTCCCTTGCATGTGGATCAGACTGTCTACTGTTTCCCCAGGCATCGATGTAGTGATTGGTAACCTTAGTGACCTATATATTTAGGGTCTTTACACAAGGTGATTGTGGAGGGGCAAGTCTTCACGATACCTAGAATCAACGTTGGCCAAACTCACTTGAGCTCCTTGGAGGGTATACCCATGATTATGTGTGGGAGCTTGAACCAGGGTGTAAGTCCGTTAAGCAGGTCGTCAATGTAAATTTTCCACCCGCTCTATCTCTTCCCCTTATTACATTGTTCTTGCGACATTGGATTTCATCACCAACTAGTGTGCTCATTGTGAGAAGGTTTTGTTTGCTTGCTTTCTTACTAGATTTTTAGCATGTGTTGTTTGTTCTCCCTAGTGGAATCTAGATTGGATTTTTGTTTTCAATGGCATCAGTTCCTGAAATGACCAATGAACGAACCTCTGCTCCAGGGGAACCTTTTGTTTTTCCTTCTTACAGAAACATTGGTCCTCCTCACATCACTACTTTGAGCCTTCCAGGTCTCACAATTGGATTACCGGTATGGTTGTTTTTAAATCAGGTAATCCCAAATGCAGTTAGTGGTTCATCTGTAAGCACTTACCCCTAAGAGCATCAACCTCATGTTAATACTTCACCTTCTTCACCAGTAAGGTCTTCTTTTCCTTCTTCGCTTGCAAGGTCGGCTTTTGTTTCATCTTCTTCGTCGAGTGAAAGTTCCGAAGCTAGTAACTCGATGAATAAGAAGAAGAAGAAAAGAAAGATTAAGAAGAAGAAAGATAAACAAGGGTCAAAACCTCCAACCACTATAAAACATGTTGGAAAACAACCAGTTAGTGTTAATCGTGTTGGGAGTGTTGATGATGTCAAGATCACCCAAACAATTCGTAAACCCAAGTACCCTTGTAGTCTTTGTAAGGGTATCCATCTTCTTAAGGATTTCCCTGGTCTATCCAAGGTTATAGAAGTATGGTCTACACACCTTGACCAACCCATATCGTCAGCCTCTGAACAACATGCTGAGGACCTCCCATCAACTAGTCACGATACCATTGGGAAGAAGAAAAGTAGAGTCAAATTCCCATGTATGTTATGCAACATGAGTCGTCTAACTCACCTTTTACCTCATATAGATAAAGCCTCGAAATTGCTAGAAGACATGACTGTTTCACAGTCTCAAATTCCAGATTCTTATCATAAGTTTTCTCTCAACCCCCCTGTAGTTGATGGAATGATCACTCCGGACCCGTCACCGGTCAATCCGATTGATCATGTCATCAATTTGGTCACGTCCTTAATTGAACCAGTTGACAAAGTGGTCGATCCGATCCCATATTCGGTTGATCCCACTCTCCCTTTAGAGAGTGTTAACAAAGTGGTTGATCTGATCCCATCCTCGGTCGATTCCACTCTCCCGTTAGAGAGTGAAACCCAAGCGGTCAATATGTTTCCACCTATCGACCCCATTATCCCCTTGGAGAATGGAACCCAAGTGGTCAATCTGATCTCTCCATTGGTCGATCCTATTCTCTTTCTAGAGAGTAAACCCAATATTGCCCATGTTTTTCTCGTTGATACAGAATCTACCATGCCGGTGGGTAGTCCTCCTTCTCCCGTGAAACCCCCTCCAAGTAATGAGGCCATCCTTTTTAATTGGGGTGTGCTAACTGGACCTCTTCTTCCCTCTCACATTCCTTTCTGGATTATAGTGCAACTTTGTGGTCGGGACGTTCCTCAAACGTTGATAGATGAAGGTGCGTTAGTTAGCATTTTGTCCTCTTTTTCTTGGCAAGATTTGGGTTGTCCTCAACTTGCCCCAGTTACGCGGAATTTGTTAGATTTTAACAGAAGAACCAATCAACCTTTAGGGACCCTTCCTCAGTTTCCTGTAACTTTGGGAGGGAAAACTATCTTTATTGATGTCATGGTAGTCCAAGACCCCTTGGATTTTTCTTTACTCCTTGGGCAATATTATGTCTATGCCATGAAAGCTACTGTGTCTACTCTTTTCCATGTGATATCTTTCCCTCATGATGGACGGGTTATGACTATTGATCAACTTTAATTCATTGATCCTGCCTGGATTGCCTCCCTGAATGGTTCTTATAAGAAGATGATATTACCCCCGCCACAGGTCAATTATGTGGCGTTGTCGCTCATGGCTTCAACTTCTGATGACTTAGATCTAATAGTTGACATGGTGATCTCTTCGATAGGGTTGTTAGAGCATGATCTCTTTACTCCTATAGTGACCCTCGACATGGTGTCCTTCCAGAGTGTGTTTCTTCATTCCAGTGAAGACGTCTTGGAAGCCATGACTGAGTTTTGTCCCTTGACATGGTGTCCTTCCAGAACATTGTCCTCTTGGAAGCCATGACTGAGTTTTTTCTCTTGACATGGTGTCCTTCCAAACATTGTCCTCTTGGAATCTATGATCAAGAAGAGAGCCGAGGATAGTTTTTGCGTCTCTGAGGAAACCTCGTTAAAAAATGAAACAAAGGTCTTTGAGCATGATTTTCTGATTTCAATCTCATTAAAAAATGAAACCAGCTTTGAGCATATTTTTATGCTTTCAAGCTCGTTAAAAAATGAAACAAATTCCACCTCTCCATTTGAGTCAAGTCTAGTATTTGAAGCTTCATTTCATCTTCTTTTGCAGTTAAACGAAACGAAGCTTGGTGGGCAATGCTTCCAGCCTCTGGACTTCATACTGAATTTGAGCCACTAGCTTCTTAAGCTAGGGGCTAAGTACCAACCATGCATTGGGAAGTCGCAAGCATAGTTTTATATGGTTCAAGCTTGTGTAAAAATGAAACCACCTACCTCAAGCATAGTTTCCTCTAGTTCATGCTTGTGTAAAAATGAAACCAGGTCCACGCATAGTTTAGTTTAGTTTTTAAGCTTGTGTAAAAATAAAATCTATCCCAAGCATAGTTTTGTTTTGTTTTAAAGCTTGCGTAAAAATGAAAACAATCCTGAGCTTAGTCTTTGTTCTTTCTCATGCTCGTAAATACATAAGAATAAGTTACTGAGCTTAGTATTCGTTCTTTCTCGTGCTCATAAATACGTGAGAATGAAACTGAGTATACTTTTATCACTTTTCGGACTCGTAAAGGTTATACAAAAAAGGAACCCACTAGAGTTCCCTTTAAGCTCTTTTCAGACTCTCTAAACATGAAAATATTGCCGAGCGACCTTGTTCTTTTCACGCTCATTAAAGTATTTGAAGAAAAACTCTGTTGAGCGATAGTTTATCTATTTTTCAGTCTCATCAGGCTACTTTACAAAAAAGGAACTGAGAGAGTTCTCTTTAAGTGTTTTTCAGACTCTCTAAACATGAAAAACCCTCGAGTTTTCTTTCTTTGGACTCATAAAACAAACATTGAAAGGCCCATGTGGGACCGAGCCACTCCTTCCTAGGGTTCGCTAAACATACTCTGAGGGACTCATCTTACATTTCAAGAATATATTATCCTCCTCAAGCTTGTGTAAAATCAAAGAGGTACTCGCCAGAAATGGTGGGGGAAAAATTGGGAAAGAAATATGTCTAAACCTGTATTCCATGGAAGAGTCGCTTTTGAACATGACACCCTTTCACTCACCTTGTGTCTAGGTTGGAAAATCCACTTGTCTCTTGGTCATACTACTTTATAAGATTACAAATCGGTCTGTGATCCTTGTTGTTGAGTCAGTTTTCCCAAGATAGTTGTTGTGTAGTCAATATGTTCAAAAAGATGTCCAACCCAAAAATCCTTCTATCGCATCAGCCATTTCTGCAGTCCTTAAAGCCTTCTATGACGTCGACCATCCATGAGTCAGTCCTGAATCACTTGTTACTCTGATGTACATCAAATCTTGTTACCTGTTTCGTTTCATTGATGTGGGATACATTAAGGCCCTCCTTTGACGAGTCTTTTCCTACCGACTTCAACTCATTATCTACGAATTAGACTTAGAAACCAATCGGTACCTTGGAACTTGCATGCCTCAATGACAGGTTTCCTCGCTTTCGACAGTGGGTTTTCATTATTGACCCCTGATTTGGAGATTCCACCGAGTGTTCGACTTCAACTCATTTATTCACATTCGTTGGATTGTACTAGTGTACCTTGGGAGTCATTGACATTAATGGTGATTTCCCTCGCACTTGTTAACAATATACACTAATGACTGGTAATCAAGTGGTTTCTACCATGTTCGACTTCGAGACATGTATTCACATGGTTAGATTCGTACTATAGAGTGGTGGACATGAAGACCCTGGATATTTTCTGACAGATCCAGGTTGCATTGGAGTATATTCAGTGTACTGTTACATAGATCCACATTGTATGTCTGGTGGCTATGTTCAAATTTGAGTCCTTAACACATAGATCCACAATGTATTTTTGGTGTCTATGTTCATATTTGAGTCATATCGGCATGGATCCACAGTGTATGTTTGGTGTCCATGAACTGTCTTACTTGACATGGATCTTCACATGTTGACATTTATGCTCTGAGTCATTTGTATTTTGAGTATGGGAATGCCTACCTCAATGATGATTTATTATTGTACTATATTTCCTTGTTTGTTGGCAGGTTTCCGACCGACTATTCCTTGTTCCCTACACACACTCGACAAAGTATTTCATCTATCACTCTGTTCTAACTTCATACTTTGGGGGGCTCTTTGTTACACATTATTTTTGTCATCCCTATGACTGTTAATGATGTAAACCTATATGTTGCCTTTAGAGGGGTCAGTGCCGTAAGTTCCTGAAGAAAGAAGAGAGAAGAACTTTTCCTAAGAAAATAAGTTTCATTCTCCTTTGTAAAAAACCTATTAAAGAGGATGTTCGTAGGTTGCTATATAGGCAGGGTGTGAGAATGCTTGATTCTCATAGGCTGCACCATAGCTGGGTTGCGAGAGGTTCACAGGTTGCTCTATAAGCAGGGTGCGAGAATGCTCATACGTGGGAAAAACGAGCATCTTCTCGATACTTATAGAAGGAGAAACTTCCATGGTGAGGTCGCATCCGAATGGTTTGGATTTTACTTGCTTTCATGATTTAGTGGGATCATCCTAACCTCCTCACCTTATCCTCTTCAAATTATAAAAGGAGAGGAGCTCTCATGGAGAAGGTTAGCTTTGGAGATTTTGGGATTAGCTTGGATTGGATTGAGCTTTGGAGATTGTTAGCTTGGCTAGATGAGACATTTTGTCAAAATAGATTGTGAATATTATCAGATATATGCTCTCAGAATTCTTGGAGTGGAAGTGTGTGGGGAATGAAGGACAATTGGAAGGGACCTTATGACATCAAGGCCATGGTTGTAATATCTCTTTCACATTTAATATGATACAGTAATATGATTCTTTCCTATAAAGCTTGTTGTGTTTTATTGTATGATTCCTTGATCACATACATAGGTTTATATTGAGTTCATGCTATTACTATTACCTTGGTTGGTTACGTTCTTTTGCAGGTTCATATTTGTATGAGCATTGGAATAGAGCTAGGATGGCGATGGTGAGAGGAAGCGATGTTTCAACGGTATGTCACATATCCCTCTTTAGTTAGTAAATTCAATATCTAAAGTTGAAGGAAAGCGTCATGTTCTATCCTATTTTGTTCAATATTAGGTGGATCTAGGGAGATCTGTTAGTGTTCACACCTACCTATTTATCCAATAACAACCCCTTTCCCAAAAAATGGTTTCGTTGTTGGGACTTGAAACTGTGATTGCTGGGAACTGAAGTAAAGAAAAAGAAAATCTTTGTGCATAGGTCTGTTGCTAAAGTGCGCAATAATCTACTTGAATTGTGAAGCTTTCTGCCAAGAAAGTAAGTTGTTCTGAAGAAAAGAGGTAAGATTCTAAAAGAGGCAAGCTTTGTGCTTTGGTAAGAGAAAGATAAGTGAAATTTTTTGTTTTGAAAGCATGAATTTAAGTATGTTTAATAGATTTTGTCCTAGTCTGAAGGCTAGGGCACAGTTGAAAGAACGAGTTGATTTGAGTAAATTTAATGGAAATGAAGAAAGGTATGTTATTCCTATGCATAGAAAGAGTTTTTGGACTGATAAGTGGATGCAGGAACCTAGAAAGAATTTTTGCAAATTGTAGGTCCAACACTAGGATCCTAGGGGAAGTGCAGAGTACAGAAAATATTGGGGAACATTTAAGAGAAAAAGAGGATTGACTTTGTGTTATAATTGCAGATGTCCGCGACATATTGCTAAGGAATGCCCTGAGGTAGGCCCTATTTACCTTTGTCGTAAGGTTGTTGGTCATGAGGTTGAGGATTGCCCAAGGATTATTGCTAAAGTTGAAGGGAGATACATAAGACAAGAAAATTATGAAAAGAGTTAAGAGACTAAGGGTATGTTAGAAAGTCATAAAGAGAAAATGTCAGAGGAAGTTCAAACTATGCTATTACAGTTGAAAGAAACGATGCATGTTCATAAATATGTCATTTTACCAGAAACCCTGAAAGAAAAATAATGCATAAGTGCAAGAATAAAAGACTTCGACATAGATTGTATAGTCTTAGATGAAGAAACACAAGTGAATATTATGATAGAAGAAACTTGGGAAGTTTTGGGAAAGCCTACTATGGTACCTTATTTAGGAAGGATAGGATTGTTTAAGGGAAAGATGATAACTTTATGTGGAAGAGTAACTACTGTACCTATTCTTGTTCATGGAACATAGACTAAAGAAGAACTTGAAGTCATTAGGTTTGTTGAGGAAAATGCCCCTTTCCCACTTTTGTTAGGTAAGACTTGGATTGAAAAGGATTGGATTAGAAGAAAAGTAGAGGAAGAAGCTACATAAAAGAAAAAGCAAGAATTAAGGGATTTCATAAGTCGAAGCAAAGTAACAACACAGGAGGGACAAAAAGAAAAAGAATTAGCTATCAAGTTTGAAAGAATGAAAGAAGGCTTGAAGGACCTATCTATCCAAGAGAGAAGTGTGCACACTCATGAAGTGTTAAGAAAAGGGATATTAACTTCAGAATCTTTGAGGGTACCTCAACAGTGCAAAACCACTACGCTAGGGGAAGATAAGAATGAAAATGGAAAGAGGATTCCAGAAACAGTTAAAGAGACTCAGATAACATGAAAGAAGGAAAGGGAGCTCAATAAAAAGAAGGCTAAGTTGTAAAAACTACAAGAAGTTAAGGAAACCAGATGGAAGACTTCACAGACTGGAACCTCACAGGAGGCATATTCGCAGGGTTCAAACCTCGCTGGAATAGCAGGTCGGCGCAGATTTGGACTTATTTCTGGAAAATTTATATAACCGTTTGAGGCACCCCGAGCGTAAGAATGATGCTCCAGAATGGTTAGGAAACACATTTATGGGTTTATAGACTGCTTTTGGACATTGAGACTATGTCATAACGACTAGATTTACATTAATGGAAGTATTTAACTCTAGTTCCTGTCCGTTGGAAGATACGTCACGATCGCACCACTTATTTAACTCATCGATCATGGAACTGGGAAAGATTTTTTATACCCATGAATGATTGGGCTAAGTCAATAATTGTCCAAGTGTTGAACTATGCTTCTTGTCGTTATCTGAAAGTATACCCCGCATGTCTGTTAAAAGCTAGAATGTCGGGCGAACCCAACGACCTTAAGAAGTCTGACGAGGAAGCTCTTAGGAAAATCATGGTAGACATACTTGTATCTGAAGGTATTCAAGCATTATCGACTAGGGGATTGCAGGATTCCCCTTTGACCATATGTTGTTCCACCTGCATCAACACTGTAACTGAACTAAGAAGCAAGCACCGTAGTGATCTGGTTAACGCAAAGCAGATCTCGTCGATCCTGATTGAGTATATTCCGCCTCTAGCCAGCGATGTTAACCATGACAATATCCCTTTCAATTTCAGGTACTCTATGTTCACTGCGTACATTCCAAAAGGAATTCACATAGTAGGAAGTCAGTAAGGGCAGATCCCGTTGTTGAAGCACAATGACTTCAACTTAGGAGACCGAAATAACTACGTCATGCTAGGTCCTCACCGTTACTTAATGAAGACAACCAGAAGGAAACCTTGCCTCGTCTCACATGCATGGATCAAGGGTTTGGCACAGTCAACCATATTAAACATAATGAATATTTCTCATTTTGGCCGCCACCAGGAGGTTAACGCTTGTGTTAAACTCCTTCTTTCGCGCTATCATGGAGTATATCTATGGCTTGATAGAAGAATTACTATGGATCCAACATTGATCCATCGGATCACAGGTTTAATTTTGAAGGGTCTTGACCCACAACATTTCTACCCAAGAAAGACCTCAGATTGTTCTTTAGCACAACGCATCAAAGAAGCCTATGGAGAGGTATAAAAGGAGAAGCAAGGTTACAAGGTAGCCTCCATACAGGATGGTGTAGTGCACCTTGCTTTTCAACTCTTATCTAGCAATCTATTGAGGAATAACTGCCCCACACAGGTCATCGAGTTTGTGGTGGACCTCACAAGAAAGTGTGTGGAGGGCCTGCAGATGAACTGGGAAATTTACCTCGTCAACTATTTAGAAAAACATTTTCGTGAAGCCCAATAATTAGGATATGAGTTTAACTATAGTTGGTTGATCATCCTGATTACATTTTTGGCTTGGTAGATGACTAAAGGAGCTACTTTCCCAGATATTGAACCTACGGATCCCCTGGCTACTCTATTTTCCACGCTATGGTACACCAATGACATGATGAAGCAGTGGCAGTCTAATGTCATGTTTCACAGATATTATCAGCAGTTGAAAGTCTCCATTGAATAATTCCCTCGTATGACACCATGTACCCTGCATCTGTAATGGACCATAGTGAAGTTCCACATTGATACCCACTTCATTTACATCACCGCGTGAAGATATGAGCACCGAGAAATATTTCAATCATACTATAAGCTCACGGATGCAGATATGGAACAGATTATAAAGGATTGGACAAAAGCATTTCTTGTACCTATAGCTGATGCAGATTTATCTAACACTGATACTATAGGAAGCCCTATGGTTACGTGAGTTGAACACATCGGACAGACCAGTGGGACGAAGAAGAAATGCAAAAAGTAGGTTGAAGTCTAGGACATAGAGAGTGACGAAGAGGACAAAGAGGAGACCTCTGGAGATAACGGGTCTAGCTCGCCAGGAGGAGGAGAAGATGAAGTAGAAGGACATGGAGGAGGAGATGAAGGAGAAGAAGAGAAAGGAGGAGTCAAAGCTACTAGCACCCCACCACCTAAATATCCCCCTATTGTGATAGTGACCCCACAAAAGAGGAAATTTACTTAGAAGAAACCTTCAGCAAGGAAGAAAATTCACACCAATAAACCACCATTGGAAGCCACTCTCAATGACAACAAAATTAGTGTGGTCCACGGAGCTATGGAGGACACCTCTGAAGACATGTTGCAGATATGCGAAGAGAAACATGTAGAGTTATATGAAAGGATTGAGAAGGAGTTGAAGGAGGTGCAACAGGATGCTCGCTTGCTCCACACAGTGCCTACTGCACCTTCCTCATCATAGACCCAAGACTTGGAGGATGAACCAACTCCGCAGGGTGAACCAAAGATTTGGATCACCCTCCCCTAGTATATCATCAAGTTTCCCACCCCCGCAACACTACAGGATAGCCCCAACTTGGATGTTGAGGTTAACCTTAAAGGAATACCGCCAAAATAGGTCAAAGTATTGGAGGCAGGTTTGAAGGAAAACAGAAGGGAACAAAGAGAAATGACCACTGAAAGAGCAGCCTAACTAAGAAGGCTTGTTGATGCAACAAAAGCTTAGTTCAAGAGAGCTTAGGAAGAGAAGGAGAAGGCTACAAAAGCCTTGAAAAAAGATAAATATGATGTCCTAGTATAGTTACGAGTAGCGCAGGACAGTGTAGCTACCTATGAAAGCGAGAAAGCAAAGCTTCAGGAGGAAAAGAAAGCTGGTGAAGCCTGGATACAGAAGGAAAAAGAGTAGCTACTCGCAGAGTAGACCATAGTCAAAAAAGTAGTAAGCAAAGCATGTCGCTTCGTGCCATGCTTGGTATAGGAGGAAAAAGAGCCTGTCGAACTAGAGGCTCGAACAGTGTCGAATACCCTGTAGGAGGTGCGTGACTAGAGGGAGGAGTCCTCCAAAAACACAATAGAAAGTATAAAATCCCTCGCCTCAACATGTAAACAATTGAGTGACATAATCACTCGGACATATGAATGCCTTGTCAAGGATCCAAAGTTAAAGAAGCTAGAGTCTTAGTTAT
Organism: Picea engelmannii; assembly: GCA_009831015.1. Classification (NCBI taxonomy): domain Eukaryota; kingdom Viridiplantae; phylum Streptophyta; class Pinopsida; order Pinales; family Pinaceae; genus Picea; species Picea engelmannii. Next base: position 276,289 of record ML787346.1, on the reverse strand, counting down.
AGGAGGCGCAACAACAAGAATTTTCATTACAGGCGCAGATGAAGCTGCTCACAATAGTGGAAAGGATGAAGAGATCCCAAGAGCAGCGCACAATACAGTAGCAGATCACTACCCTCCAGGGTAAGGTGATGGAAGTAACACATAAGTTACAACCTGTGCAAGATGAAGCTTGCAAGGTGTTCAAGGAGATGATATGGTTAGGGTTCACAATTAGATAAAGTAGTTGCAATAGTATAACAATGCTTGGAAGGGCCTATTACAGAGAAGACAGTCCAAGAGGCTTAGGTGAGGCAGCAAGTCGAGGAAGCTTGAGTTAATCTCAAGGATTTTGAAGTAGCATTTTTCAGACCTGAGTGACTCAGGACGAGTCACAACTGAATGTTGGAGGCCTGTTGGACCTCGACCAATTTTTGGGGAAAAGTTGGTCAGTTTTGGAGGTTTTGGCCCACTTTTGGACTTTGACACATTGGTCAAAGTAGGAGCACCCAGATGAAGTTAAGATCGTGGATCTTACCTATTTTGAGGGTTATGTGGACCTAGTAAGGGGTCCTATGGGTTTTGTAACGGGTTTATGGGATGTTGGCCCATGGGTTTTCCCCATGTTTAGGACTTATTGTAAAGTATAAATAAAGGGGAATGTAGTGTAGAAGAAAGTAGTGCTACGTGTGAAGGAATGTATGTGGTTGAGGCTTTTTGCTCGATTGTGATTTTGTAGAAGGTGCTAAGTGTCATGATAAGAGATTTTGGCTCTATGCATTTGACCTATTTTTGGAAGGTAAAGAAAGAGGATCTAGTGCTTAGTGCACAGATCTCCTGTCTTGTGCGAAGTTCAAATTTATGGATTAGTACAAAGGAGTGACTGGATGTAATATTTTGGCGAATAATAAAGAGGCGAAGTGGTTTGTGGATGTAGCCCCACCCGGGAGTGAACCACGTATATTTGGTGTTTCATGGTTTGATTTGTATAGTGTTATTTTGTTATGCATTTGCTTAGTGCTTTGATTATGATGTGTAATGAATATATATATTTTGAT
>ML787346.1:232697-243498 GCA_009831015.1 Picea engelmannii | reverse complement strand
GCTCTTATTGCTCCCCCACTGGCTGATTTTTGGACTCTTGAAAATGTGGTGTCCCTACTGTTTGATCTATTTCTTGAAGCTCCTCTTGAACATCTTTTGCATAAATTAACAATTTCATCGTATGATTCCTTAGATATACCCCATTTTCCAAGCATATTCAGCATATCTAGACAGTCATCCCTTACTCCTTTTAATAGTATAGTTTTGAGAATATCTTTACTTACATTGGGGTGATTGGATCTTTGTAGATTATACTGTAGTCTTTCTACAAAGTCCTCCAGATTTTCATCCTCTTTCAGCATCATCTTAAATAGTTCCTCCCGCTTTTCTCTTGTTCGGCAATAGTCCTGGTATTTTTTTAGGAATTTCTGTCTCATTTGGTCCCATGTTGTGATTACATGGCCTCCAAGACTCATAAACCATCTTAGTGCATTTCCTTTTAGTGTTGCTGGGAATAGCTTTAATTTTTTAGCATTGGAAACGTAATCATAACTTCTGCATAATATATCAAACTCAAAAAGGAATTCATCAGGATCTTCTGAATACAAACCATGAAAATTAGGTAGTGCTGAGAGTGGAATGTTCTTCATGGGGGCTACCCCTCTAGGAAGATCACCAATAGGAAATCCTAATGTAGAGAAATAATTTTCATCATTTACCTCTCCTTCAGGACCTGCCTGTTCTTCGTGATGCAATTCTTCATTTTACTCATCCATGTTTTCTTCTGACTGCTCCCCTGCTGCGCTTGCTCTGTCCTCAATGTTTCCTGTTGGCTTCTGGACTGTCTCAGGACTCCAAACTCCTTTCCCTGTTTCAAAGTTTGCTTGAAATGAAGGCTGAGACTTTTGTTTCCAAAATTTTGGTCCTTGGGCAGTAGATTCAGACTTTGATATAATCTCATCAATGTAAGTCTTTCTTCGTCCTTTTCCTTTTCCCTTGCCACCTGTAGGGTTAGTATATTTGGGGTCTCTGTGTCCATTCATGCAATCTTTGTATCTGAGAAATCATAAGTTCTTTTGAAATCTAAAATTACCTTCCCCAGCAACGACGCCAAAATGTTGGTCACTATAATTGCTTAATTAATTTAAACAATCAAGTGCTACATAAATTGTCAACCCAGGGAAGTCTGTTTATTTCAAAGGTAACCACGCACTATATATGCTCAATTCCAAAAGCATCCTAGAGTTGTAGTAAAGGAAACTATATTAATCACACTTGCCTTGAATAAACTGAAGTTTTGACTTGAATTACAGGAAAGCAACCTACCTATTGCAGAGCTTAAAGAAATGATAAAGAATCCCGGATTACATTAAAATAACAGCTGCAACAGGAAAGACCAACTATTCTGTAACCAGAGAACAAGACCCTATTCCCAAGCAGGAACTCCAGCACCTTGTTATGATTAACACACTTTCATGAAAACATTAATGCGTAGAAAGCTAACTCTATCTAACAGAGAACAGGACCCTTAATCCCTTCCATTAAGCAGGAACCTTTAACACCAGTCTCTAATTAGCACACTCAAGAAATAAATGAAAGCTGACTACTTCTAGTAGAGAACAGAACCCTTCATTCCTTCCTTTAAGTAGGAACCTTTAGCTCTAGTCTCTGATTGGCACACTCAAGAAAACAATTGAAAGCTGACTACTTCTAATAGAGAACAAAACCCTTAATTCCTTCCATTAAGCATGAACCTTTAATTCTAGTCTCTGATTGGCACACTCAGGAAAATAATTGAAAGATGACTACTTCTAACATAGAACAGAACCCTTAATTCCTTCCTTTAAGCAGGAACCTTTAGCTCTAGTCTCTGATTGGCACACTCAGGAAAACAATTGAAAGCTGACTACTTCTAACAGAGAATAGAACCCTTAATTCCTTCCATTAAGCAGGAACCTTTAGCTCTAGTCTCTGATTGGCACACTCAGGAAAATAATTGAAAGCTGACTACTTCTAACAGAGAACAGAACCCTTAATTCCTTCCTTTAAGCAGGAACCTTTAGCTCTAGTCTCTGATTACCAAACTTCATAAATTCATCACACAAGATTGCTAATTAAAATGATTAACAATTAACCAAGCATGAACCTTCATGAAAACAATGCAACATTCGATAAAACGGAATTCTTAGCAAGACAGAGTTCAGTAGTGTTTTAGCAAAGCAGGATTCATAAAAGTAGTGTTTCAGCAAACATAAACTAATCAAGGCATAAACAGAATTCACACTAACACACTATAAAACTAACGGGTGAATCTTGTGAAGAAGGTGGGCCCTCCCTTCTCACAAGATTCCCCTGAGACGAAAAGGCTAGAGAAGGATGCTCAAAACAGTGTTTTATTCATCTATCAATGTATCATGTTACAATCTGAAAAAAATGAAGTACGTCCTTCTCTCTGAAACTTTCTTAGTACAAAAAAACTGGATCCTTCGAATGGTGATTTCCTCCTATTTAAAGAGGAGAATCCCTTCGGTACAATTGATCAACAAATTACAGGTGTATATCTGGGTCCTATTCTTAGTCGGATTGACTTTCTAAACTAGAATAGGATGTCCTAGTCTCCCGCAACAGAATGCTATTACGAATGTTGAATGAGGTGTTGTTGTTACGGCTGGAGTGACAGTTTCTTGTCGCTGCTACATGTTGTTTCAGCATCGCAAATCGCGGGTTGTTTCAGCCATGGGATTTGCGCTCTTGACTGTTTCAGCATTCTCATGTAGCAACGATGGTTGGTGCTTGGCTCACGGTGAAACTGTTGTAGAGTTGCTGTTGACCGCTGACTATGTAACGAATTCCTTTGTGTTTCAGCATCGTCGGTCCTGGGCTGTGTAACGGCTTCCTCTGTGTTTCAGCATCGTGACCATGAACTGTGTAACAACTTCCCAACATCGTAGATCATGAAATGTGTAACAACTTCTGTGTTTCAACATCGTCGACCATGGACTGTGTAACGGATTCTGTGTTTCAGCATCTGCGACCCTGGACTGTGTAACAGCTTCTGTGAATTGTTGTTTCAGCAACAGGCCTTGAATGCTAATCTGCAGTTTGAACTATTTCAGCACTTATACATTTTTAATCAATGGTTAAGTACGAGAGTGATGTAAAATATTATGCAAAACAGATTAAACGTATAGTAATGAGAAGGGGCGTTGTATACCTCTGGAATGATAAGATAAAGTGATAATACGAGTTTAAATGTGGGTGATCAAGAGTGTAATAGTGGCAAAAAGTATGGGCAAAAAGGTACATTGTGTGGTCCTAACAAGTACTTCACTGATGTCATTGAATTCTTGAGTACAGTAGTTGTGCCAAAGGAATTTAGTATTGCACAGAAGAAAAATATGGTAGTCCGAGTTGTATACTATCAACTCATTGCACATCATTTATACAAGTTGGGTACATATAACATCTTGAGAAGGTGTGTATTGGAACATGAATGACCCATGGTTTTAGCAAAATCTCATGAAGGTATAGCTGGAGGACACTATGCAGGAAAATATACCACGTAGAAGGTATTGCACGCAGGTTTATGGTGGCCAACAGTTCATAAATATGAGAAGGAATATTTCCAGAACTGTGTGATGTCTATCAACGAGTGGGAAAACCCAACATGAGGAATGATATTCCCTTAAGACCCCAAGTAACTCTTCAGGTATTTGAAAAATGGGAAATAGAATTTGTCGGACCTATTGATCTACCAACAAGAAGGTCAGGAGATAGATACATCATTACCATGATAAAATACTTAACCAGATGGGTAGAAGCAACACCAGTCAAATATTGCAGTGTAGAGACAACAACACACTTCTTATTTGAGCAAGTGATTACAAGATTTGGATGTCCCGAGATTTTGATGAGTGACCAAGGAACCCATTTTATCAATAGTACCATTCAAGATATGACTGAGGAATTTGAAGTCTATCACTAGAAGAGTACAACATATCACCCTCAGGCAAATGGGACAGTGGAAGATTTCGACAAGATTTCAGAGAATGCTCTAACACTTTGGCATCATGAACCTCCTGGACATATCGCACTTCGAGCACGGTAAGAATGTGGGCATGTGCATAAAACAACTCTTGGCTAGGGTGCATGGAGGCATCCTATGGATGGATAGGCCAGTCCTCATTGATGTGGCCCTAATTACAAAAATTACAGGGTTTCCCACTGTTAGCGCATAACCCAAAGAATACATTGAAAATAAAGTGTGTGAGAAAGAGATTGCTAATGGGGTATTTTCCTCAAATCCATCAAAGACATCAATGACCCTACGATGCGGTTCTCCAACAAGATAATGGCTTGCAAATTGTTGAGGAAATGTAGGAAATAAGAGGCTCTGGTAGGAGTCATACCAGTTGCCGTGTAGTGCGCAAAAGGGTTCATGTTTAGCAAGGTGTTGTACCTCCTAAACCAGTTTTTGATCAATTGTCGGGATGTGCAGGATAATGGAATTGAGTTTCACTATTCCTGTTTCCTCATCCTCATTACTTTGGCCACTTGGAATGATCCAGATTTAGGAGCGGAAAAAACTGATTAACAGACTGAATACAATAAACACATAGATAGGAAGAATAACACAAACATCCAGTGAACGATATCTTCTATAAAATAATGAATAGGCTGAAACTATAAAAATGCAGAACTAAACCTTGCTCGAATGGTGGTAGCTATCTCTGAGAAGAGATGTGTCTGTTATGCGCATCCGTTTGAGAAGAATGGATTACAATGAGGCTCCAGAGGCCCTTTTCATATTACTCATGAATGCCAAAACCCTATACATCCAAAAACCTAACCCTAGAAGGTGAAATGGAAAAAGTCATGTGGGCCCTATGGGTAAGTTGGTGTAATTTGGTACCTCAACTTCCTAGGGTCATAAATTTTGCACACGACCTTCGTTTTAGGTGCGTGATAGCCCATTAGAAAGGTCTTTTTGAGAACTACACATTCCGTTGTCAGAATCTAACTTTGTCTACATTCTGACTGTGGCGAGTAAAAAAAACAACGTTTAGGGGCCCAAAACAGCCCTGGAAGTACAACAAGATGTGATAACATGAAAACATACAAAATAAGCTAGTTGGATTAGGCAAGAGGCCACCCATATCCACCTAGAGAATGTGTGAGGCTTCAGATAGCCCCTGAAGTGTATAACTCACAATTATAAAGTAGGATAGAAAGACGTGTCGAATAAAAAACAGACATGAGGAGCCAGTTGGAATAGGCGGGTGGCCACCAATATCCACTTGGATCATGGCAGGAGGCAAAATTCTCGTCTTTTCTATATAGGAAAGGGAAGTGATATGAAAATAGGTACGAAACCCTTTGGCAAGCCAAGGATACTAAAAATCAGCAGGAAAATAGCATGATGTTCTCCATGATTCTTGAAGACATACAACATAGAACAACCAACGTATGGTGAATTTCTGTGGAGATGGTCTAGGAATATGAAGGCATTGCCAGGTTTAAGGCATCAAGGCATCATATGTGGATCCAGGCTACATGGGATCCAAATAAAAAATGGTTGGAGATGCAGTACTGCGTATCAAGGGAAGAAGTCGATTGGTTTATTAAATACTGACCTGCATAGTGGAAGGTGTCAGCAACAAAGACAAAAACCAAACCCAAGAAGTAAGCCACGACAAGCCCATAGACAAAGACAAGTAGCCTGACTGACAACACTAGGAACATTGCAGCACACACTCAAGCATCAAGAAGTAACAAAGAACCAAAAAATCCAAGGAGGAAGGAAACAATGTCTAGGGCAGAAGTCAAGGGGGATGCCAAGAATGGAGAAACCTCTCAGCTTGAAGAGAAGGAGGCACAGATGAAGAAGAGAGGGGCACAAAAATCACAGATGAAGAGAACTACATCGCAGGAGGAGGAAACATGCAAGAAGATGGAATACACGAAGAATCCTCCTTTCATCATCCTGACAGAGGACAATGCCGAACTAGTGGCAGACAAAGTCCAGGACAGGGGAGAAGATGTGGTTCATGCAGTTGAGGCGCAGAGGGAGGATATCATGGAGAATTTAGTATACATCCATGAAACTCTACAAATGATGCATATTTTTACAGTGCAGTAGGATATAACACAACATCTAGAAAAGACACAAGTACCCCCTATGCAGAAGGAACAAGATGAAACAATGGAGATAGTGGTGAAGGGAAGCAACAACTTCATGGTCACGCAACAAATGTTGCAATTTGATGAGGAGATAGTGAAAAAACCAGTTGGGGACATAGACCAACTTGAGTTGGTGATGGAGCAAATACCTACAAAGGCGTTATATGGCTTACATGAGAGAATTATACATGAAGTGCAATCTAGAGCCCGCATAGACGCCACCAACTTATAAGTTGGTAGGGAGGTTACAGAGATGCTACAGATTACATGTGACTAGTTGAATCTGAAAAAGGAGGAGGGGGGAAAACGAGTAGACGGATTGGATAAGGGACTGAGAACAACATCCCTGACTGCGTGCAGGAGCCATAAGACACACCTGAAGGGAAATTTCATAAGATTTCACAGGTCATGGAGAACTATAAAAAGGAGATTATAGATATCACGGAGAAATTGATTCCTTCTACACCTCTAGAATTCAAAGAGAAAAGGGACCATGAGGCTACTGCGCACATCAACAATATTGCGCAGGAAGCTAAGGCAGTGCAAGAACTATATGACATAACTGCTCATATATGGACCATCTTTGAAGAGGATGAGAAAATACAACATTTGGACCGAAAAGAAGAGAAGATAACGATCGACATCTAGGAGTTAAAGCAACAACATAAGGTAATGCCCATCCTCGATAGGATGAATGCGCATGATATGAAGAACCCGTAGGAAGAGTTGAAGGCTTCTTAGGTTGACAAACAAACAAGATAGGCTCAACTGGAGCCACTGCAACATGATGTAGAGAGGATGATCGAACAATTGAAAGTAGAGAAAGGGACAATCGAGAAAATGCACGTAGAATGGAGAGAAGTGCCAACATAACACATTATCACGTAGAGTGTGGAGAAGATGGCAGAGAAGAGCACACAGGTTAAAGAGAAAGACGCTCACTTATCCAAAGTGTTTAACGAGTTGTAGCTCACCATCCATAGTTTGTAATAAGGCACAGTGGCTCGGGACGAGCCACATGTCAGTGTTGGGGGCATGTTGTTGCATGCCTATTTTGGGAGGAAAATCTATTTTGGGTGTATGCTTATTTTGGGAGGAAAATCTATTTTTGGCACAAGCATATTTTGGGAAGAAATTCTATTTTGGATGTAGGCCTATTTTTAGAGAGAAAGATCTATTTTTGGAGCGCGCATCATAGGTGTTGGGAAAGCAGCGGGAATGAAAAAGAAGGAAAAACAACAAGAAAAAAAAGGAGGAAAAGCAACATGAAGGAGGAAAAGTAGCGTGGTATACATGCAGACAGACCTAAGAATGTTAGGGTTAGGGTTTTCACAAAATTGTGATGGTTATAAGCCAGTTGAGTAGTATAAATAAATACCTAGGAGGTCGAGGTAGAGGTTGTTGTTGATTGTTTTTTAGTTGGTTATTGGTTGATTAGGTGAGGAGATATAGTGTTTAGTTGAATAAGCTAGTTTTTTTAAGGTTAGGTCATAGGATGTGCAGCCTGGTGTGATCTATTCCACCTCATAGAGGGTATTTAAACTCCTTTTGATTGTAATCATGAACACTGTAATGTGTGCAATGCAAATTTTGTAGAAGAATGAATAAAAGAGTAGAAGAGATAGATCTTTGTGGACATAGCCCCAAGGGGGTGAACCATGATAAATCTAGTGTTTTAATGTGCTTGAATGGTTGCTTCGATGTGATGTTATGAATCAGTTACATAATGAATGGTAGTCTAGCTAATCATAACATGCATGCATAGTTAGATGAATGAATGAACACTAGCTTAGATGAATGAATAATAATATTGATGCATGAGGAAACAAACCAACAGATAGCCCCAATCCCTTCCTAGACTAAAAACACCTAAGTATTGCAGTCCCCCATAAATCTATCTCAGGTGAGACTGTGTGTGCACTCTGTTTGCAACATTGCCTTCTGGTTTACTAGGAGGGCTGATAATTTTGAGGGTTTTGTTGGAACCTATTGATATCATAACTTGGGTCAGCCCAAGCGTCCAACATCCTTCGAGTAAACCTTAAACATTAGATGAGGGCATTGAGGATCATCAGATCCATCTAAGTGTATGATTGTCGAAGTGAACGGGTCAATGTGGTTCATGGTACGAGGCGGATGTACTCTGATGGGAGGGATTACGATATTAAAGGAGGATTGTTGATCGGAGAAAGGAGATGTGTAGACCTCAGTCGTAGGATCATCGTGGGTTCCACATGATCACTTAGTAAGTAAACAAAGATATGGTTAAAAACCTTCATGCTCATTACAAGACCAAGAAAATCAAGGTCGTTGGTCTCCGATTCTGAGAATTGTTGGACCCCCAAAGGAGCAACCCATTAGAATGTAATGGTAGGAATGGAAATTTGGATTTGTGATCTGATACTTCGATGAGAGAGGGTCCGAGATGATATGGATTGTTAATTTGGTGATGCAAAGTTGTTTTAATCGCTCGACTGAGGGTGTATGGATCCTTAGTCTCTACAACAAGACTTGGATAAGGATTTCGTTGAAAATTGGGTTGAACAAATGAAATTTTATACATTATATATTGTGATAAGAGAATTCTTCACCTAAACATTGATGAACTAAGACCAAGGAAGGTAAAACAAGTACTTACAATGAATACTGAGAAGAAAACTTGAACATCCTACTAGCCCAAGTGATATTAGGGGGTTGAGTGTGTTATACAGTCCTCTACCATCGAAACACATACATTTTAGTGTCATAAACCACTCCGACTGACTCACTCTAACGAAACATGCTTCGGCATATCTAACGATCCTCGTTCACTTCATCTGACAGTCATGGTTCACTTAGGTCCTCAGAATTACATGATGGTTAAGAGCTCTGAATTTTCCTCCTTATAATGGATTGACATGGTGTTGACGGGGAAAAATTCACCCGACAATAGTAAGGGGTACTCCTCGATACACTATCTCAACTAGACTATGCACCATTTGGTTTGGGAGAGACATCCAGAATTTAACTCGGTTTCCATTGCTATTTTTGGTTTTTAGCGCTTGCAATCCGCTCTATCAATGAAGATGGACTATGACTGGGTATGCAATGTAAATATGTATATGAAGACTATGTATTGAAAGCAAAGTAATCTATTGCTAATCTATCCTACCCTATCCTATCTAGGAGTGTACTAAAGTAACCGAGTGAGATGTAAATGAAACTGAACTTTGCATAAGATCCCCACACATGTAGCTGAAATAGAAGTGCAAAATCATAAACAAGTGCATACATACATATAACCATAACAATCTAAATTATATTTTTGCATACATTAACAACTCAACAATCTCAAGACTTAAATATATATGAAAGAATAATCAAAATTGTAGAATAACATAGAGTGCATAAGATTAGTCTATAGGAAAACAAACATTCTTATAGTCCATGTGAACAACATGCATCCCACTTGAAATAGTTCACAACAAAGACAAATTCACACATAAACTCTTCTTTCATACAGAAAATTGGCCCTGAGGGCTTTTCAATATTCATTGACCAAGTATAAGTTCTTGAATTAGTTCTTGGGTTTATAGAATGTTTGAAGAGCCCCTATTAAATGGGCATCTTCCCTCTTTTATACAATAATTTGTAACTCATGGGTGACTCTTTGTATTCTTCTTAAAGAAGTTGTTACAAAAACTGTTTAGTTTCCTTTTGCCTAGTGACAAATGTATAATAAGACAAAATTGAAGTTGGTTGAGAAAAAGACAAAATAAGAGATAGGTAATATCAATTTCTAATCGCTATTTTGTCTTTATTCAAGAACTTTTTTCCCTTGAGGTATGTTGTCCACACGTCTAGCTTATCATACAAAGATATGATTCTACGGTAAGCTAGTTCTTTCAACCATGTATTATGAATAACTATGCTATCTTCGAGAGTGCTCATATCCTTTAATAGTGTTTCCATGAATGCTTGTATCATGGTATGCAATTTTATAGGCTATAGGAGATGTTTCTCTATCATATCGATAGTAATTGTGGTGGTTTATTCGACGATCGATCTTCTATGATTTGTGCTATCGTGCACCTTGTCTAACAGTTCTTCCATGACCGGATTTTTACCAAGCTCATATAATTGAGGTAGTTGGCTTCCTTTAATTAACTCTTGCATGACCTTGTGTAGCTTCAATCATACGACCATTGATTTAGTGACCTCTTTGTCTGCTCTTTGTCCGACTTGTTGGCAATGGTCTAGTGAATATGTCTTCCTCTTTGAGGTTGATGGTTGATATAACTTGGCTGGTGCATCAAGATTCTCTAGGAAATATACTGTCATCAAAGCCATTTTGGATGAGATAGAGTGAGCTTTTGCATCCTTCTTCCTATCTTTTTTAGCATTTGTCAAGGCTTGCTTGACTACTTGATTAGTTGGTTCTACATACCCATGAGCTACAAAATCCTGAGAATGTAATAATGTCCTCATTTTGATTGCTTAAACTTCATAATTCTTCCCTTTGAGAATGGGGATTTGTGGCTTTGCAAAATTGCTGCTACTTGAAGCCATTTTTTTATTTTTTATTTTTTACACAAGACAAAACCCTTTTACTTCCTTTAAATTAACATACAAAATTGTGATTTTGCCAAACACTTTTTATTAGTATCTACTAGACCCTTCACTAGAAATTCAATTTATTTTT
>ML787346.1:200043-217403 GCA_009831015.1 Picea engelmannii | reverse complement strand
GGTATCTTTGGAGGTAGATGGATGTGTGAAGTTGAAGAGCATACTGGGGTTGTCGCAGCTGAAAACACTTCGACACCTAAATAATAGTGGGTTCTCTAAGTGGTATCTTTAGAGATGCTACTGGCAGAGGGATGTGCGAATCTGAAGAGGATACAAAGGTTGGCTCAACGGACCAAGCTTCAAAACCTAAATGTTAGTGGGTGATCTAGGTTTGAAGAGCTGCAAAGTATGGAATTATTGGTATATTTGGAGCTATTGCGGGCAAATGGAAACATAAAACACACAAAACAAAACATAAGAGATACACATATGAATACACAAACACAACTTGATTTTTGGCATTAGTTATCACCTCTATTTATACACATGATTGTTGATCATGAACATAGATCAAGGGCTCATATTGTCTCTTATATACACTTCTCCTCACTTTAGTCAAGCTTATTTATTACATCAACTATTTTGATTGACTTGTTTCTTACTTACTCACACGTGTCATCAACTTTGGTTTACCTACTCAATAGGGCATCATACCACACATGTATCATACCACACATGTATGAGTTATGTATTCTAACAATTCCCCTTAACGAATACATGTCTTAATCTCTATCTAGTTAGGTATTTATCAGAGTCATGTCACCATTTTCAACTTCTATCTTCATATGGTTGGGCTCAGATCAAAGTGTTGCTTCATTTTTTACTGGCTTCCCCTCATCATAAATCACCTTGGGATTTTGCGACTTACCCATAACCATTACAATGCTCATGTGGTTCGAAATGACCACTAGCCATCATACCAAGTGGTTTCTAGCTGACTACAAAATTAGCTTACAAGTGGTTTTGGATGAACACGAACCTTTCACACATAGATGGTTTTTTCTTACCATGAACCTTGCACATAGATGGTTTCGGCTGACCACTAACCTCACACACATAGATGGTTTCGGTTGACCATGAACCTTGCACACAGATGGGGAAATCGATTTCTAATGCACACACTCATTTGAGATTTCTTTACTATGAGCTTCGTCATCAAACTTTTTATTTCTTCTTCTTTTGTACTTGCAAACAACTAATCATTAATGTCCATATAAAAAGAAATCCATCATTAATGTCCATATAAAAAGAAATCCATCTATCGAGATACATATGTGCCATCCGTTGTACTCACTAGTTCTATAAGAATCATTTTCACACACATGATTCATCAACACATAAGATATTCAACCAATAATGACCTGCTAACTTAAAAAAGCACATACAATAGAAGCCGACAAGCGGTGTTGGATGGCTGGCTTCGGTATTTTCCAGTAAAGCAAGGGATTTACCTTTAGTGCGTGAGATACAACGAAGGCCCCAACAGAAGATTAACTTTGGACTTTGATGGAAATCTCAAACTATACAACTTGATGGAAGAGACATGTATATGGAACATTATTTGGATGGTGATTCCTGATCAATGTTCCGTTCATGGCTTCTGTGGAATCAACAGTCTCTGCATATACACTCTCGTGCGAGCGCAATAAACAACAACTGAGTGTGTCCAGTACAAATCTTATTTATCTTCCACATACAGATTATTATGGCTACGATCTAAACTTAAAGAGTGTAAAGGTTTGTGCATGAATGACAACACATGTGAAGGCTTTGCCTGCAAAATGGATGGCACCGAAACTTGTTTTCCTAAGAATTTATTTTTCAATGGATGTCGATCTCCCGGTCAACAAAACTACATGTATATCAAAGTTTCCAGCAATGATTCTTTTGTTTCAAATTCTATTAGTGTGTCTCTGCCTTTTCCATTGAAATGTTGGGCTTTGATTCCCAACGTTTATGTGACAGGAAAACACGAGAAGCACAAGAGAAAAAACCTTAATGTCAAATATCCGGTAAGATATTTTTCTTGAAAACAACATTGCTTTGGATGGAGCAAGAAAAGGATGTGAGACCTTCCATGAGCCAAGCCGTCGCAATGCTTTCTCGACTGGACTTGTTTACACCAATAAATTTCATGTTTCCTAACGACTCAGCCAATTCATTTCGAATTTTCTCTTCGTCAGAAGTGGGTCAATCCTCTTCCTCGTCTTCTTAGAGAACAACCTCGGAAACCAGAGGATTCCTTTTCACAAATGCATAGTTTTAATAATGTAATAAATAACCTTTTCACATATACGTATTCCTTTTTCCATCATTCCATCGTTGTTTTAATAAAACCAAGTTATAATACGTCACTTGAAATTACCGAAGGTTTGGGCTATCCATTTTATTTTTTTCCTAAATATATGAAAAAACAAAACAATCTAGTTCCATCATTGTTATAACTATTAATATAGATTCATCTTAATCCCAGATCTACCAAATTTCGAGAGGGATTAAATCTTTTTAGGTGAAAACCTCTTTTTTAGTATAAAACTTGAGAATAGATTTACACCTCAAAAGATTTGATCCCTCTTGGCGCTTGATAAATCTAGGGCTAAGATGGATCTATGCTGATAATAATAGTAAATACTAAAGTAATAGTAAATATACTAAAATAAATAGTAATAATAAATAGTAAATACTAAAATAATAGTAATAGTAAATGCTAAAGTAATAATAAATTTACTAAAGTAATAATAAATATGATATATATAATAGTGTGTGTAGATTTTGTTTTTATTAATTGAGGGACTTTTTTAATTGAGCCGACTTTAAATTTTTGAAATCTTTAAAATCTAACATCACCCTAACCTGACAACTTCTCCATACTAGGTTGTAAAGTGCCTCTTAGCTTAAAAAATATATTCTAATAAGAAATGGAAGTTGTGTATGTGTATGAGTATGAAGGATATACAGATGGGATGATATCCACAAGATAAAATAGATTTAAAGTTAAATAAAATAAAAATATGAATATTATATATTATTTAAATAAATTTGTTGGAAACTCAATTTGTTGAGGGTTATGGTAATATTCACTTGAGAAGGCTTTATAGCCTTATATTTCATAGTATCACCTGGTGATTGAAATTTCTTCCTCCAAGTTATTTTTTATTGTAAATAATATTTCATGTTGCAAATGATTGCCAAAAGAAAAAGATAAAAAATAAAAAATAGTAAAAAATGAAAAGAGGGTAGAAAAAAAAAGAAAACAAAAAGAGAAAAAACAAGAAAAGCCCATCAAAAGAAATAAGTTTGAATCATAGAGTCTAATCATGATCAAACACTTTAAATTTGTTGTTGATACGTTAGCTAATAAATTTGGCCAAACTGTCTAAAATTGGAGAAAGTAGGTAGGTTAGAGAAATAATCTAAGTTGAATATAGTTTAGGTGATTTTTCATCTCAAAGAAAATTAAAAGGGGTTTGTATTTCAAAATACACCCTAACTTGAGTAAGTTTAGTTATTTTAGCATAGGGAAATAAAAGTATAATGTAAAGTTTTAAAAATGCAAGCTTTGTGCTTTATGGCGCATGTTTTTATCCTAAGTTCAGGAGTGGACAAGATTTTGTCTTGTAGTGCTTAATATCCACACAAATCTCCATCGGCGGCATCCACCTTTCCTCAATCAATGGTCATCAACCATTCACCCCCGACCTATCTACCTTTAATGACGAAGGGGAGGGTCTGAAAAATGGTTTTTCCCCATGTCGATCCCACATAATGTGGCGCTTCCTCAGCATTTCGGATCCCCCCCTCCTATTTCCACTTACGGTCGACCCCCCCTTCCGAAATCTGCCAAACCAAAACCCGATACCATTCAACTCTTCCCTCCACTCTTATCCTATCCCTACGTGCCATCTGTCCCACTCCACATACCCGTTATCCAATTAAAGTGTTCCACATGACCATTAATCGTCCTGTAACGACCTCGCACCATAATGGGTATCCATTGTACACATTAAAACAACAATTTTTATCTAGTAACGTCGTTTGCAAAGAAAGACACTGTGAAGACCACACTGAATTAAGCTGTCAAACTGACCACGGCCATCTCTTGTTGTCAACAGACGAATTTTTATCCCGGTCATACAACTTCTCCATCTTTTTACTATAGATCCTATCAATTATGGCCCCCAAGGTTAAACCTGTCGACACATATGAGAACCCAATGATTCCCCCTCCCATTGACCTAGACCACATCCCTCTAGCCGATATGAATTACAAAGTTATAGAGTTGAGGTGCAAATTTGACTTCTTTGAATTGCACTCATGGATGAAAGAGATATTCCTCCACCAAAGCGATGAAATTGGACTCTGGGAGTCCAATTTTCCCCTTTATATGTTTCCTCAGACTCACTACTTCCCATAATTTGTCATCAGATGCCAAGCCAGTTACTTGCCCAACCAAAGAGCCATTTCCTCCTGCACTAGTGAAGCATTCTTCACAATTACCTCTGAAGCCAATGACCAAATGTTACAGATTCCTAGAAATGAGTCATCCAGTCCGTTCTCTGTTGAAACCCTAAATGATTTATACCAGAAGCTGAATTTTCCCCAAAGAACCCAGATCTTTGAAATCTTTCTCCCCGAAGATGCCCAATTTCCCAAGAATAATCCACCTTATCCCTCTTCCATTTTCATAGTCAAATCCAACCATATCATATCCATGCTTTCTTACCTGTTAGTTTATTACTCAGATGAATGGGTAGATGAGCCTATTTTAGGTTTTATATCCATATTTTCTACACAAGAAAAGGTTTCCATTAAGTTCAATTTATTTCAATTTCTAGTTGATAGTATTCATGATCAATTCTTCAAGTTTCCAACCGAAGGGATGTTCAGATATTCTTGAATTCTGGTCTACATGTTTCTATTTTATCAATCATATAGGTATCCTTATGCACTTCATAAGTTAAATCAGGAAGGAAGCCCACAATAAGTTACATCATGGACCTCATTGGTGAGGAAAAACTCAACAAAGTACAACTTTAAGGATTGCATAGATCAATTCATTTATCCGGTTGTTTTTTTATTGAACAGTAGCATAGAGCCAAGGGTCAGTGAAGAAATTCAGAAGGTCTTACACCTATCAGATCAAGCTAAGACAAGGGATTGGTATTTATACCAAAACTCTACAGAAATAAAGGTATATGGGTGTGAGATGCCTCCTTACAAATTGCCCAAATACCTCCCAGTGAGGATTTTTGCACTGGAGTATATAAGGAAAATGGTAAATTTAGATGAGATTCATTTTGTTGCAGCGAAAAAGAAATCCCAACTCATAATAAAAACTTAGGTTGGACCTTTCATTTGCAACAGTAGATCAATAGGAGAAGAAGTAGATATCCTTTTGAAACAAATGAGGTTTCCTCTGAGTTTCACTTAGGCATATGAACCATTTGGTATCATCTATGAACTCATGATGAAACAAAAGAGAACTCCTTATGCACACACACAGAGGCTAGAGGTAGAAAGATACATGAACCAAGTAGTGGGGCAGGAAAACACATTGTAAGAACCATAGAAGCATCATACCTCTGTAACCACTTCACAGACTAATACACCTCAAAAGCAAGTAGAGAAAAGATCAAGGAAGGAATTTTTTCCTTCAGTCACAAAGGTATCAGTTGAAGATTTTTTCAGGTATACAGAAAGATGAAAAAAACTAATCACACAATAGATTTGCTAAAGGAGGGAGAAATGAAGTCCACCATAGTTTTGGAGGGACCACATTCTTCAACCCAGTTTGATAGCTTTTTTGAAGTTTCTCCATCATCACCAACATCTCAAATAAATACAGACACTACTCTGATAGCTGAATCAGATCCCTATCTTTAAAGACATACCCCATATCCCAATGGAAAATTAAACATTCAATCATCCAAATATTTTAAACAAACAAACAAATTCTGAACTGTCATAACTAACCTAACATTATAAACTCAAACAAGTCTAAATCTTATAGAGAGATCCCTCTCTCAAGCTGGTAGAGCTAGATCCTAGCTTCCAAAGTGATTTGGTAGTTACCTCTATCTTTTCTTCTGCAACCTCTGGAAATTACAGAGTGCTAACATAGTGGCGACCATACTGGGAAAAGAACAAATTTTCCAACATTATAAATTATCTTCCCTAGTAAGAAAACTTTATTTTTGGACAATCAAAGATCTAAATCTTAAGACATAAATATTCAGAGGTTGTAAAACTTTATAAATAATAAAGTAGGTTTTTTAAATTTAAGTTTTGGCTCCAAAAAGAAATCACACCAGATCTCATCCTCATCCAGAACCTGTAAAAGTTGTAGATAACCCTGAAAAATTGATCAGAAAAATAAGTTTAGTAGAAAGTCAAGCGAGTAATAGTCCTCCTCCTAGGGCAACCTCTCTCCCAGAGAAATTTGTCACAATCCAGGATATTTAGTTTGATCTACCATTTTAGCATAGCATATTCAGAACCAAATTTGATAGTTTTGTCGACGAAATAGTATTATATCAATATATTCTTCAACTGAATACACCTGAAAGACAATCTCTTGAGTCAGGTCTTGATCAACAAATCCTCCAAAATTTTGAGAAATTGCAAGATCTAGCATCAGAATTTGATCAAGATTTACATGAAGCTTATATCCAACAATTTGTTGAACTTTCTTCCCTGACCTTTTTTGCATCTTCTATCAATCATCAATTGGTTCATCCCATATCTACCAGCCCTGCATCCTCCATATCTTCCACTACTTCTTCAATAACTTCACATATAGTGATCCAACATGTTATAGGATTTCTTGCATCTACACCTTCCACAAGCTCATATGTTATCCATCCTCCTACACCAATCATGGCAGCAAGATATGTTCCCCTTGTTTTGGTTGATCCTTTACATAATATTCCCCAAGATTATCAAACTCAGATTCCTCAATTTGATGGCACTGGAACTATGACTTCACAACAACATGTTGACAAGATGAATGACTTATTTGACCTACAATAAGTTGATGAGGAGGATGTACAAATGATATTGTTTACCCAAAGCTTAAATGGAGAAGTCAAGAAATGGTTTAAATCCTTACCAACTGCTAGTATAAATGACATTACTTCCTTTCACCAATCTTTCCTCAATAGATGGGAAGTAAAGAAAAATCCACTTCAGATTTTATCTAAATATGAAAGTATCAAAAGAAACCCAGGGGAAAGTGTACAGGACTATTGCACCAGATTTAACAATATTTATAATTCAATTCCAACACACAATAAACCCTCTGAAGTTTTAGCTTTTATTAAATTCCCTGATGGTTTTGAAGCAAACACGTCTTATCAATTGAGAGAAAGAAACCCTGAATCATTGGAAGTGATGCAGAGAGATGTTGTGAGTGTAGAGGCAAATTTGTTAGCTAAGAGAGCTAGACAAAGAACATAGAGGAGAGTAACTATAAAAGAAGAACCATCTACTTCTTATGTTGATGATAAAATAGACTCCTTAGTCAGAACCATGGAAAGAATGATGGAAAGATTAGACATCACTGATAGGACTCCTCCTAGAGAAAATCAACCTGGCCCTCAAATCAGAAATCCTAATTTTAGGAGAAACCAACCCCAAATTAGACAAAGAGAACAAAGAGGTCCAGACCAACAAATGAGGCCTCCTTTTCAAGAAAATTGTGTTGATGAAGGAGAAGGAATAGTTGAAAGCCTTGATGATGTTCACATTAATTTAATGGGAATAAATGATAATGATTCTATTTTTCTCACTCAAGAAGAACATGATATTTTACTTCTTTCACAAACAAAGATTGATGAGGGAGAGTCAGATAACCAAGCTTTTTAAAATGCAATTATGGAAGTGCATAGGTAGTATAACCTGAGAAATAAGAAATCAGCTGATAACCCTACCAAGAAAACTTCTGAAAATTCCACTAAAAAGACAGTTGACACATCTGCTAAGAAAATTCTTGATATTCCCCCTAAAAAGAACACAGAAGTTCCAACCAAAAGAACGTTTGACTTTGTCTCAAAAACAATTCAAACTAATATACCCCCTACCATCCAGCAAAAATATACTTCACACAAGAACGCTATTGAGAAACCAGATTTTTCCAACCAAGATAAAACTCAAACATCTTTCAACTTTGAAAGTGAATTAGAAAAACTTAAGATACACATTCCTCTAACATAGTTAATAAATAATAATTCTTACAGATCACAAGTGATAAAATATTTGAACATATAGGTAGGTACAGATACAGTAAATATTGCTAATGATCAACCATAATTATTATTTAGGCCCGAAGTTGATGGAAAATCTGAAAGTAGAGTTGTACCCCCATTCTACATCATTTTAAACATTCATGACAAAACTTTGCACAATGCCATACTGGACTTTGGTGCTTCCCACAACCTTATGCCTAAGACTATTAAGGAAAAATTAGGACTTGATATCACTATACCATACAAAGATTTGTATTCTTTTGATTCAAGTAAAGTAAAATGCATAGGTATTATCAAATATTTGTGTATTGCTTTAGCACAAATACCTGCCAAGAGTATGGCAATGGACATAATTGTTGCTGATATACCTCCTAAATATGGCATGTTATTGTCTCACTCTTGGGGAGCTAAGTTACAAGGAACCCTTCAACTAGATATGTCTTATGCTACCATTCCATTGTTTGGTCAACATAGGAGATTATATAGGGAGACACTGATGAAATACATTGTCAATAGTCAGGATAAACCACAGAATTATCCCTTATATTCTATTCATTCAGACCTTGATTCTTTTATTTTGTATAATGATGGAGACATGGAGAGACAAATTTCCAATCTAGAGGACGATGTTTATAACATTGAAGAAGACAAAACAATTCTTGAAGGAGACAAAACAATTATGGTGGAATTTGATAAACAAAATGAACCTCTATGGAGCTTAGACTTTGATGGGGTTGTTAGTAAAGAAGGATCAGGAGCTAGTGTGTGGGTTTCAAATTCAATAAAAAATTATTCATAAGGTCATTCCTACAAGTTAAATTTTCAATGTACCAACAATATAGTTGAGTATGAAGCCTTTATGCTAGGTTTACAACTTTTAAAGAAGCTTGGTGCCAAGAAAATTTTAGTTCAGGGTGACTCTGAACTGATAATAAAACATATCAAAGGTGAGTACTCTGCTAAACACCCAAGATTGAGAGCTTACATGAATGATGTCCTATATTTTCTAGAATGCTTTATTGAATACGAATTATCAGCCATTCCTAGAGACCAGAACATTCTTGCTAATGGTCTGGCTACCTCAACAACTACCTGCAAAATAACTTTCCATCCTAATCACTAGTACACAGTTGAAGTAAAATGCAGACCAATTGTCCCAAATAACATCATATATTGGCAAGTTTTTGGAAATGATGAACAAATTGAATTTTTTTTGCAATCAAAGAATGAATTTGAATGTGCCAACATAGATGCAGATTTTGATGATGAAGGAGAAAATGTAGATAAGATAGGTTTAGAAGAAATAAATAAAAAAAAAAGATCTGGACATTTTGCAATTGAAAGATAATGTTTTTCCTAGAGGATTAGTCCCTTTAGAAGAATTGTTTGATTTTGATGATGTAGCCAAAAAAACTAAAATTGAACCTACTGGAAAGGAAGTTGAACACTGCAACATAGGAACTAAGCAAGAACCAAAAATGATTAAACTATCTAAATGTTTGCCTCTTGCTCAAAAATAGAAATACATAGAACTTTTTTGAGAATTCATAGATGTTTTTTGCATGGAATTATGAATATCTAAAATCTTATGACACTAGCATTATACAACATAAAATTCCTATAAAAGAAGACCAAAAACCTTTTAAACAGAAACTTGGGAAGATTAACCTAAATTTAATGCCTCTAATAGAAAAAGAAATAAAAAGATGTATGATGTTATGATCATTGTCCCATTAAGATTTTCTAAATGGATATCGAATTTAGTTCCAACTAGGAAAAACAGTGGAGAAACAGATTGTGCATTGATTTCAGAAACCTCAATAAATTCTCTCTCAAAGACAACTACCCCTTCCAAAAATGGATCATATTTTACAAAAGGTAGTTGGGTCCAATAGAATTTCTTTGTTAGATAGTTTTTCTGGTTACAATCAAGTACTAGTTCATCCTGAAGACCAAGAAAAAACAACATTTAATACACCTTGAGGCACTTTCATGTATGTGAAAATGCCTTTTGGGTTAATGAATGTTGGAGCCACATTTCAAAGAGCAATGGATATTGATTTTGTAGATGAACTAGGCATATTCATTGTTATATACCTGGATGATATCACTGTTTTTTCAAAAACAAATGAATAACATTTTCTCTACCTGAGAAGAGCTTTCGAAAAATGCAGGAAATTTGGAATTTCCCTCAATCCAAAGAAAACATTGTTTGGCCTAGAGGGAGGAAAGCTGCCAGGACATATCATTTCAAAAGAGGGAATCAAAATTGATCCCAATAGGATTGAATCCATTCAAAAGATAGATCATCCCAGAAACATAAAAGAATTACAGTCTTTCATTGGCAAAATAAACTTTCTAAGGAGATTTATTCCTAATCTGGTTGAACTTCTAAGAAATATAACGAACACGTTGAAAAAGACACAAAAATAAAATGGATCATAGAAGAAAAACATTCTTTTGATCAAGTGAAACAATCCTTAACAAAATCCCCTGTGCTTATCAACCCTGATTTCACAAAATATTTCCTCTTTTTCTCTTTTGGCTCTGAGCATACTATTGCAACAGTTCTCTTGCAGAAGAATAATGAAGGCCATGAACAACCTATTGCCTTCTTCAGTAAATCCTTGAGAGATGTTGCGCTAAAATACAACATCATGGAAAAGAAAAAAAATTCTCTGGTAAAAACAATCAAATATTTCAGAGTATGCATTCTTCACCCACATATAATTGCTTATGTCCTGAACTCTGTGGTGAAAGATAGTCTAACCCAAGACAGTCCTGATGACAAAAGGGGTAAATGGATTTTTGTTATCCTTGAATATGATATTGAAATCAAACCTACCAAGATCATTAAGAGTCATGGATTATCTAAATTAATGGATGAATCCAATTTTCATGCTTTGTATATAAATTTTCTAGCTGCAATGGATGAACAAGAAGAGAAGGCGACTCCACAAGTTACAAACGATTTTGCAACCTCTCCCTGGTATGCATACCTAATTTTTTTTTTACATCATTTACAAGGTCCTCCTCGTTTAACCAAGAATAAAGCTAGATTTCTTAAACTCAAAGCTATGAAATGTTGTATTTTGAATGGAAATTTGTATTGGAAGGATACTGGAGGGAATTTACTAAAAAATTTATTGAAAGATGAGGCAGATAAATCTTTGAAGGAATTTCATGAAGGAGATTGTGGTGGACACTTAAGCTGGAAGACCACTTCCAACAAAATTCTAAGAGTTGGTTTTTATTGACCAACCTTATTTGTATATGTCCATAGAAAAGTGACCTCATGTCATAGTTGTCAAATCTTTGAAGGAAAAAGGAAACTACTGCCTTTACCCTTGAAACCAATATCAGTGGAAACTCCTTTTCAACAGTGGGGTTTGGATTTCATTGGAGAAATCCATTCACCATCATCAGGCCAAGACAAATGGATCCTTACAGCCATTGACTACTTTACAAAGTGGATTGAAGTTGTACCTACAAGGCAAGCTACCAATGTTGTGATTATCAAATTTTTAGAAACTAACATACTTTCAAGATTTGGATGTCCCAGGAAAATCATCACCGATAATGAAACATCATTCAAATATGAGAATATGGCGGAGTTTTGCAGTAAATACCAAATTAACTTAGGACACTCTACTTCCTATTACCCTCGGGGGAACGGATTAGCAGAGTCTTCCAATAAAAGTCTGGTCAATATGATAAAAAAGTTGTTGCAAGATAACAAGAATTCATGGCACAAAAAGTTGGTCAATGCATTATGGGAAGACAGACTTACTACTAAGAGATCAATTGGCATGTCCCCTTACCAGTTGGTTTATGGAATGGATGTTGTTTTTCCCACTTATTTAGGTGTCCTTGTCATGAAATTACTGTAGGAAGTACATGCATAATCAAATGACATCCATATGAGAATAAATCATACCATACAACTGCAACAGTCCAGAGAAGAGGTATACAACAAAACTCAAGTGATCCAGGAGAATATTAAGCAGATCAATGATAGAAGAATGAAGACTGATGATTTTCATATAGGAGACAAAGTACTAAAATGGGATTCAAGGAATGAAGAGAAGGGAAAGCATTGAAAAATTGAGACTTTATGGAAAGGCCCATACATAATCCACGCTTGCAGAGGAAGCAATGAATTCTAGATCAAGGATATGGATGGAGTAGATCTTCCAGGAGGATCTGTCAATGGAAGAATGCTCAAGCACTATTTTTCACTAAAATAAAAGCATTTTTCACCTAGTTCATTGTAAATACCATTTTACTTTTTACTGTCATGAGTGGGTGACTCATATAAGAAGTTGAAGCCCAGAGAGAAGGCCCTAAGCTTCTGATTAGTTGTCACCAGGTTTACAACTACAATAAAAAAAATCAGATGCATAATATATTGGTTAAGATGATTCAAGACGACCAGTCATTAGTTCTTGGCACCTCACATGGAGAGGACCATCCGCAAGTGGAGCCACTGTTATAGCCCTATATTTCATAGTATCACCTAGTGATTGAAATTTCTTAATCCAAGTTATTTTTTTATTGTAAATAACATTTCATTCTGCAAATGATTTCCAAAAGAAAGAAGATAAAAGATAAAAAATAGTAAAAACTGAAAAGAGGGTAGAAAATAAAATAAAAGAAAAGAAAAGAAAAAGAGAAAAAAAACAAGAAAACCCCATCAAAATAAATAAGTTTGAATCATATAGTCTAATCATGATCAAACATTTTAAATTTGTTGTTGATAGGTTAGAGAATAAATTTGGCCAAATTGTCTAAACTTGGCCAAATTAGGTAGGTTAGAGAAATAATTAATCCAACAGTCTAAGTTGGATTAATTTGTTATATGCCTAGGTTAGAAGATAGTTTAGGTGATTTTTAATCTCAAAGAAAATTGAAAGGGGTTTGTATTTCAAAATACACCCTAAGTTGAGTAAGTTTAGTTATTTTAGCATAGGGATATAAAAGTATAATGTAAAGTTTCAAAAATCCAAGCTTTGTTCTTTGTGGCACATGTTTTTATTCTAAGTTCTAGAGTGGTCAAGACGTTTTGTCTTGTAGTGCTTAATCTCCACACAAATATCTATCGGCGACATCCACCTTTCCCCAATCAATGTTCATCAACCATTTTCACCCCCCCCCCGCGACCTATCTACCTTGAACGATAGAGGGGGGGTATGAAAAGTTGGTTTTCCCCACGTCGGTCCCACATAATGTGGTACATCCTCAACATTTCAGACCCCCTCCTCATATTTCCACTAACCGTCGACCCCCCCCCTCCCCCCCTCCAAAATCCTCCAAACCAAAACCTGATACCACTCAACTCTTCTCGCCATTGCTATCCTATCCCTATATGCCATCTGTCCTACCCCACATACCCGTTAGCCAATTAAAGTATTCCATGTGAATGTTAATCGTCCCGTAATGACCCCGTGCCATAACAGGTATCCATTGTACACATTAAAACCCCAATTTTTATCCAGTAACGTCATTTTCAGAGAAAGACACCATGGATACCACATCGAAATAAGATGTCAAACTGACTGCCACCATATCTCACTGTCAACAGATGAATTTTTATCCCGGTAATACACCTTCTCCATATTTTTACTATAAATCGTGTCAATTATGGAGCCCAAGGTTAAACCTCCCGACACTTTCAAGAACCCAATGATTCCCCCTCTTGTTTACCTAGACCAAATCCCTCTGGAAGATAGGGATTACAAAGTTACAGAGTCGAGGTGCGAATTTGACTTCTTTGAATTTCACTCATGGATGAAAGAGATCTTCCTCGACCAGAGCAATGAAATCGGACTCTAGAAGTCCAATTTTCCCCTGTATATGTTTCCTTAGACTCACCACTTCCCAAAATTTGGCATCATATCCCAAGCCAGTTACTTTCCCAGCCAAGGAGCCATTGCCTACTCCACTGGTGAAGTACTGTTCACAATTACCTCCAAAGCCATTGACCAAATGTTACAGATTCCTAGAAACAACGCATCCACTCTGTTCTCTGTTGAAACCCTAAACAATTTATACCAGAAGATGACTTTTCCCCAAAGAGCCTACATCTTTGAAATCTTTCTCCCTAAAGATTCCCAATTGCCCAAGAAGATTCTGCCTTATCCCTCTTCCATTTTCACAGTCAAATCCAACTAGATCATATCCATGCTTTCTTACCTGTTAGGTTATTGCTCATATGAATGGGTAGATGATCCTATTTTAGGTTTTCTATCCATATTTTATACAAAGGAAAAGGTTTCTATTAAGTTCAATTTCAATCAATTTCTAGCTGATAGTATTCATGATCAGTTCTTCAAGTTTCCAACCGAATGGATGTTCAGATACTCTTCAATTCCGGTCTACATGTTTCTATTTGATCAATCATATAGGTTTCCTTGTGCACTTCAGAAGTTAAATCAGGAAGGAATCCCACAGTCAGTTACATCATGGACCTCATTGGTGAGGAAAAACTCAACAGAGTACATCTTTAAGGATTTCATAGATCAATTCATTCATCTAGTTGTTTGTTTGCTAAACAACAACACAAAGCCAAGGGTCGGTGAAGAAATTTAGAAGGTCTTACACCTATATGATCAAGCCAAGATAGGGGATTGGTATTTATACCAAAACTATACATAAATAAGGGTATATGGGTGTGAGTTGCCTCCTTAGAAATTTCCCAAATACCTCACAGTGAGGATTTTTGCACTAGAGTATATAAGGCAAATGGTAAATTCAGATGAGATTCATTTTTTGTAGAAAAGAAGAAATCCCAAATCAAAATCAAAACTTAGGTTGGGCCTTTCATTTGCAACAATATATCAGCAAGAGAAGAAGTAGATAGCCTTTTGAAACAAATGAGGTTTCCTCTGAATTTCACTTGGGCATATGACCCATTTGGTATCATCTCTGAACTCAGGACCAAACAAAAGAGAAATCCTTATGTACACACACATAGGCCAGAGGTAGAAAGATACATGAACCAGGAAGAGTGGAAGGAAAACACATTGCAAGAACCAGAGGAGCAACATATCTCTGCAACCACTTCACAGACTAATACACCTCAAAAGAAAGTAGAAAAAAGATCAAGGAAGGAAGTTTCTCCTTTAGTCACAAAGGTATCAACTGAATATTTTCAGGTATACAGAAAGAGGGCTAAAACCACTCACACAACATATTTTCTAAAGGACGGAGAAATGAAGTCCACCACAGTTTTGGAGGGACCACATTCTTCAACCCAGTCTGATATATTGTTTTCAGTTTCTCCATCGTGACCACCATCTCAAAGAAATACAAACACTACTCTGACAACTAAATCATATCCCTATCTTTAAATGAGGCCAAGGCACTAATCATCCATTTGGATAGAGATGAGGCCAAGGCGCCGACACCCCTTGAGGGTCCACCACGCACTCTGGTTGGTACTAGTATTATTCATCATGAACTCAAGAAGGTCAAATTTCTAGAGTTCTTTGGTGCCTCAGACGATGCAGCCGCCGAGGCATGGTTAGAGAATATGGTGAAGTGATTTTCACTTCGCGACTATACCTCCAACATGAAGGTCCGCATGACAGTCTTTCAACTGAAGGGGAGCGCTCTTCTATGGTGGAAGACGCTCTTGCCGCAATTGAACATGGTCGTTGAAGAAGTGTCATGGGAACTTTTCAAGAGATAGTTTTGAGAGAGGTATATATCTAAGGAATTCATTGAGTGTCAACTCAACGATATCAATACCTTGCGACAGGGAGGTCGTATGATGCCTGAGTATGAGGCCTATTTTATGAAGCTGCTTCATTATGCTCCACACCTGAATACAATGAAACTTAAGGTCAACAGGTTCGTGTTTGGCCTTAATGGAAGAATTTGTGCAAAGGTTAGGATTATTATGCCTCAAACCTTGAATGACATTGTCCAGAAGGCCCTCATAGCAAAGGAGGATCTTATCGGCGGGGGTCAGAGCAAGACTCTTGCAAGACCAATGGGGCAAGTGTCATCTGGTGCGTAGTAGCATTAGAAACCATCTATAATTCACCAGGATATCATGGCTTCCAGAGAGGATCCACTTTCACTACACCTCAACGACCAACACCTCAGCAGCAGACTCCTTACCGAGGACCACAACACCAGAAGCAACGTCGACCGCAGTAACAATAGTTTAGGCATGTTCAATAGAACAGACCAGGGTTCCAGGCCAGTGGGCCATCATCTTCTACTTCAAGTACTAGGAGTACTGGACCAAAGAAAGGGTTTTGGACATGTGGGGAACCACATTGCCAGCGTGACTACCCAGTGGAGAGGACTAGAGCATCTGGATCAGTCGGACCCACTACTGTGGGATATTTGGGCTAGGCCCATCAGATTCATGCAGCGGTGAATAACTGCCATGAAGAGTACCAGTCGAATGTGCTCGAGACATCAGGTATCGTCACTGACTAGACCCTTAGTAATTTGATAGATCCAAGTTCTCCAAAGAGTTTCATTTCTGGGGAAACACTAAAAAGAATTAAGGTAAAGGCAGTTGAACATGACGAGTTTAGCTTTGTAGAAATGGCGTCGAAAGCCAAACACAAGGTTGGTGGAAAGGTTACGGGTTGTAGCCTTAACCTGGGAGATTTTTTCACTAGGTCCAACCTGTATGTCACAACCTTAGGGTATTATGACATCATGATCGATATGGACTGGTTGGAATCTCATGATGCGATACTTGACTGTAAGATGAAACAGTTGAGCTTGGTCGATGACAAGGGATAGAGATGCATGATGGTAGGTTGGAACCAGAGAGTCTCCCTAAGGTTCATCTCTTCCTTGCAGCTACGAAAGAGCATGTGAAAGGGATGTAAGATTTATGCGATCCTTGTGTTAGACGAGAAGGGAGTAGCGGAATCTAGAACACCTTCCAATGGTGAGAGAGTTTGCAGACGTATTCCCTAAGGAGTTACCTGGGATGCCACCAGAGAGGGAATTGTAATTTACCATCAACCTAAAACTGAGAACTGAACCGATAGAAAGAACGCCTTATCGGATTTCGACCCCGGTGTTATAGGATAAATCCGTGAGTGCGAACACAAACCGATCTCCCTAGATCCACCTGGATCTAGAACAAAACAGGATAGAATATACCGCTTTCCCTAGATCTAACAATTGAATTAAATTGGAATTGAGAAGAAGATATGTACCTTGTAATCGCTTCCTTGGACTCTGTTGTTCCTTGCTTCGCTCTAG
>ML787346.1:118387-144950 GCA_009831015.1 Picea engelmannii | reverse complement strand
GGGATGTGTTGGCTATGCTCATTCGCAAGAAGTTGATTACAAATAGGAAGAAAATGAAATTTAACATAAATAATCAATGAGAAAACCCTAAACATCCAAAACCCTAACCCTGAAATATGAAACACCAAAAGGTTTGTAGGCCTCGATGTGGTTAGTTGATACACAGACTTCCTAGGGGCATAAATTTTGCATACGATCTTCATTTGGGGTGATCGGTGGCCCGTCAGTAAGGTCTAGCCAAGAAATACACATTCTAAATCACTCGATATTTTCCTCTGATTATATAGTGAGAATTTCCACACCAAAATAACGTCGTTTAGGGCCTCAAAATGACCTTGGAAGTTTGGGACCTGAAAAAATATAGAAAAAATACCAAGATGTGGAACCATTCTAAATTAGTGGAACATGTGGGTGGCCACCAGTATCCACATGAACCAGTCCTCCTCCCTTAGGAAGAAATGGTCTCCATCACATCAGGTTCCTCAATTAGATGGGGAAACTTCTACTGAATCTTACTCTTGGTGAGCCACTTTCCCTGGTGAAGAAGCTGCCCTACTTTGACGACCCGATAGAATTGAATGTTATGTTGGTGAGTTCCCTTTGACTTGGTGTCCATGATCCAATCAATTATCGTCTGTTCAATTTAGTCAATATTGAGTTCTGTAGGGGCCAAGTGCTTGACCACGTGTGAGGTGTCCAAGAGAGGTGGAAAATATGTTTGAAGCAGTTCCACATTAAATATGGGGTGCAAGCTAAGGAAAGGGGGAATATTTAATTCAAAATAATTCTCACTGAAATCCTTGGTGATGGTATATCACCTGTATCAGAGTGGGAGGAGCTCCCAATGGGGTCCTGTGAGGCACTCTTTTGGCAAATGCAACCATACCTTATCTCCCAAATGAAACTTGTGTGGTACCCGATGTTGATCGTTGCATTGCTTGTACTTGACGTTGGATTTCTAAAAAATATCATGAACTTGTTGTTGGATGTGATGGATGCATTCAATAAATTTAGCTTCTTAATCATCCTCACTGCTCGGTTTGATCTTGGGAGGACTCCTCCTATAAAGCTGCAATGGGCTAAGCTACGTCAACAGGGGCCAATGGTTGGAAACCCAAGCACAATTGAAAAGGGTTGTGGCCAATAGAGTTGTGGAGGGCTTTGTTGTAGCTATGTTGAAAATAAGGAAGGCTCTCATCCCATATGTGTGGATGTTTGGAATTGTACATCCTCGAGATATGCATAATCATCCTGTTGACTACCTCTATTTTCCCATCAGTCTGTGGGTGGAAGGTAGTCAATTTGGTCAGCTTGGTGTCCATCATCGACCATAGGATGGGGACAAAAGTACTTAGGAACCTACTATCTCGATCTGAAATAATGGTTTGTGGGAGCCCAAAATGAGACCAAACACGCTCAAAGAAGAGCTTAGTAGTGGCCTCTATTGTGATATTGTTCTTGGAGGGTGTCAAAGCTTCCATATTAGAGAATCAATCAATGACCATGAAGACATAGTCATTACCATGCTTGGTTGAAGGTATATTGGACATGTTATCCATGGAGATGGACTCCTAAGGCCTATTAGAAAAGAGGATCATAGAGTAGTAAAATAAAAAAAAGATGTGGAAATAAAAAACAAAATATGTACACAATACAATAAATACACAGATATATGTGGTTCACCCAATATGGGCCACATTCACCAGAGAAATTGCAAGTCCTTACTTTATTATTATCCAACAAATGAAGGGATACAACCTATAGTACACCCGTTGTAACTTCCTCTTCTTTTTCTCACAGTATCCACTTTCAAAATAAAATATTCACTCACATACATTTCCTCAATATAATTCTCTCATACATAAAAGAGGGTTTCCTTCTAGGGAAAAACCCTAACATAACCTCTGCCATCAGATATACAACCTAATGATTAATGGTTCATAACTAACTGTAGAATTTACAACCTAACATAACTTCTAACGATGAATGGTTCATATCTCGTGCTTGGCTGAGCCAACCAATGGTGTATGGATGAGGGTGCAACACCATTGTTAGGTTCAACCTCTTGACAACCTTTGATGAGATTAGGTTCTTCTAGCTATCGTTGTCAATAATGAGATGGAGCAGGGTCCCCTTCACCCACATATGTGAGTGGAAGAGGCGCTCCCCTTCTTCAGTCTCCTCTGGTTCCTTTGGTTGGACCGTTGTGGTAGCATCAGACTCTAGGGATTTCATATCACCCAACAATTAATGTTTGGAGAAATTTTCATCAGTGTTGTCTCAAGGGATTTTGTGGAACTTGCACCACTTTCCAGTGTCCTTTGACTTCCTATTCCCCTTATTTTCTTGTTTCTTCGACTGGTTTTCCAGGAACTAGCCATCCTTACTTCATCCTTTATTCTGGGAGTTAGGTCCACCTTTACTGTGCTTATGTTGTGATGGGTTTGTAGAACTGAAATCCCACTTATTATTTTTCTTATACTATTGCTCGATCTTGAAATCGTATCAGTAAGTTCATGCCATCTGTCTAAAATATGGGAAAAAAGATCACATTTCTGGAACATGGGTATTCAGTTGATCGAGTGGATGTAACACTTGTTTGCAATGATATAAATGAGGCATTTATTTGCACGAGAAAGCAGAGAGGAGAGGTCGGTCCATCATTATGAAAGAGGTTATGTGTAGATTTTATGTGAATATATATATATATATATATATATATATAATGGGGCATTGTTCTTTCATATTCAATATTGATCTTTGATGGGGCATCGTTCATTCATATTCAATATTGATCGTTGATGGGGAATCATATATATGCAACATAAACAAAAGAATTAGGTTATTGACTTAGATGTTGACATGATTTAAAAAAATTGTGTCTCTCACATGTAGATAGTCTCTTTTGATGCTCCATACCATAATGATAAGCATAATAGACCTACAATCGATCAATGTTAATTATTATTGGCATACTTTTAATATCTCATGTTATGTTTACAATGTGAATCATGGAAACTAATGGTGCTTCCCCCGAACCCCCGCCATGGGTCCTCCAAAATATTTTTGTTGTCCCCACCTAGTGATAGATGTGGGGGGGGGGAATCCCCCAAACACCCCCTCATTAGGAAATGGGATCCAAACACGGCTGAAACAACACCTATGAATCATGAAGATAATTGGGATCCATAACCAAAAAGTCCTATCAGGAGTAGGAAGAGGGGTGTATAGTCGTTGTTTCTTAATGGAGGGTTTGGAAATGACACAAAAATTGCATGATCTGATAGACTTGTTGACATATTGTCGAATCTTTGGCCAATAGAAATTATTTTGTAGTACTGGGACTGATTTTCCATGCTAAAGTGTCATGTCTCCCTACTGTAATGAGCTTCCCAAATAAGCTTTGCACACTCTCTTGAAGGAACAAAGAGATGGCTCAAATGGTATATCAATCCATCCTAGAGATGAAAGTCTGGAACTGGTTTTCCTGCACTCAATGTATGATAGGTAACAATAAAGTCATAGTCATTGTTGTATAATTGTGCCCACTTGGATGTCTCACGCCCATAGGAGTTAAGACCATTGGTTAGCGCCACAACTGGGGGTTGATTGAGGCAGTATGCAACATGGTTGGTGTTTCCCTTCTTTTACATGATATTCAAGTGGAATTGTGACTTGTCTCGAGTCACTCACATAAACTGACATTGTGACTCGTCCTGAGTCACTCACAGACTCCTGCATCTTTTACCGCCTGTGCCAGTGCTTCATACATCTCTGTTATTTGTTGGCATTGCTCTTGAGCCTGGTTTCTCTTCTCCACCATGGATTCTACCATCTCCATAGTGACTGGAGGATTTAATATATCTCCTCCATCAAATCCTATTTGTTCCACTCGTGATTTTGCTGTGTCAACCTCCATAACCAGTTGTTCTGCCTTTTCTTGCAGAGGCTCCAACTGAGCTTGTCTTGCGAATTTTTGTGCTTGCACTACTTTCTCCTCTGCCTGTAGGATATTAATATTTGCATCTATATTAATATTTTCTGGCAATGACATTGTCTTCTGTCCCTTTTTTAAATCTACCACTACTTCATGTACTTTATCTTCCCTTCCTTGTAGGTCTTGCAAGCTCCCATCTTCTAAGAGTCGTGTCCATAGCTGACCACTTTTTTCTAACAGCTCTGTCTTCCTATGTATAGTCTATGCTATACTCTCCGTAGATTATGTTGCATCTTTCTATCGCTACGCTCTTACTTATGGAGGGGTAGTGGGTAATGTGCATTCCTCCAACTCCTTTATCTGGTCCTTGCACTGCTCCAAGGCCTGCACTATTTTCCTCATATTCTCTTTAGAAGATACTCCCTCTGACTTTGCACTGTTTGGTATGGTTTGGAATACTGTAGTAATGTACTTCTCCATGTCTTCCAATTTATGCTGTACTATCTTCTTTGCCCACCCTTCTTGGCTAACTGCTTCTTTTAATGAGATGTTTTCTTCCCACGCTATTTGTAAGTTTGTTGCATCAGACCTTGCCCTGGATTGAATTTCTTGCATGACGCTAATATGCAATTTATACAACTCCTTTGTTGGGATCTTGGGAAATGCCAAGCCCAATGTCTCAATTTCCTTCAACGGCTTCTGTGCTGCCTCCTCGTTGATGAAAAACATCTCACGGGTTATGATAAAATTGGTGCTCCCCTACGTTGTTATTTTCACTATCTCTCCAACATGAATTCCTTCCCCAGTTTGCGTCAGTTTGTCTTTTGATGGCTACTCTGCCTTGATCCTAAACTGCTCCAACGCATTTGTCACTTCCTGTACTTTGTCCAAAATTGAAGCCTTGTGCTTCTCAACATTCTCCCACACCTCATATAGTGGATCTTCAACTATTTTGTATACCATCTCAACATCATCTGCTGTGAGTGATATTTGCAGTGGTTTTCTATGAGCCTTTGCCTTCTTCCTGGGCCCACTTTCTTGTTCCCCTGCTCTCTTATTTTGGGCTTCTGATGGATCAGATGCCTCTAGCATATGCATATCCATGCCTATCTCCTACCTAATTTCTTCCTCCACAGGTATATCCCGTGTCTTCATTCTTATGTCTTTTGCACGCACATGTTTTGTTGTACCTCTTGGTGCTTTCTCTATGCGCAGTGAATCCCATGTAGAACTACCCTGTGGTTTCATCTGCATCCTTCTTTTCTTTTCGATTAGGATACTTCCCCCTGCTGGACCCGTTGTTGTATTATTTTTCTTGCTGGCGCCATTTCTTCCTATTTGTTGTGCGGGGACTGTTCTATCCTGCATCCTAGTTTGTACTGTGGGTACCGTTTTTGGAATTAGCACCACTTTCCATTCCTCAGGCCATTCATGGACCTCCATTTGTATGTCCTGCGTTGTCACGTAGTATCTCACTTGTAACCATTGCTTGGTTGGGTCCCTCTTCACCTGCAACCACATGATGTGGCGCATTGCCTGAAAATTTTCTATCTGTCCAAACTCCTAGACAGTTTCTGGTGAAATCCTCCAGGTATTGACTACTAGCCCCTGGATCTATGATAAGTACCACACAAAAATTTCACTATTTTCCTTCTTCCTCTTTAGGTCTATTGTTCTCCTAATAGAGGTGTAGTGGGTTGCGCCACACTTTCCTATCCTTTCTATGTACTTGTTGTACATCGGTTCTTTCCACCCTATCAATGCAATGAGGATAAGTAACCATGAGTAGTGGAACTCAGAGCCCCAATCCCGTGTGTCTTTGTAGTCTTCCAAGAATGCATTGAGAAAGTATGGGGCCTAGCTCTTCAAGCTCCCCTTCGTGCATTGAGCTGCAACTGCTACCACTCCTGCTGACACTTCTTCCTTCCTACACTTGCACATCGGTTTTCACCCTAGCAGCCTTGTGGAAAATCTCTTTGCAAGATCGTTGATGTCACTGATCCACATCCCCCTATTCCCTCTGTCTGTGCCATATTTTTCCTTAATCTCATCAGATATGGCCTTTTCCTTTTTCTTATCTTCTAGGTATTTCTATGGCTTCTCCCCATCTATGGGTAGCCCAATGATAGCTACGATCAAATCCACATTGATAGGCATTGGCCTATCTAACCACAAAATTCCTCCATGCACCCTTTCTAGGAGTTGTTTCACAGATCCATTGATGTGTTTACCATGCCCAAAATGAGGTATGTCTAACAAGTTCATGATCCATGAGTTGTAAAGTCCTAAAATCCACTGCGCAGGTTCCAATAGTGGCGCTCTTGATGGGCCTATGACTTCATGTGCTTCAGCTAACACCATGGAGTGTTCATGTTTCATCACACATCTTCTCAGAATTCCATATGCACCTAACTTGTATAAATGGCCCACAATCAACTGATAGTCTGCAACACACACTACCAACTATTTTTTTTGCGTGACGATAAAGTCCTTGGGAGCCATTCCCGTGTTCAAGAATCCAACAATGTCAACAAAATAATCATCAACAATCTGAATAGAAAATAAGTTAGCATCAAGAAAATTCTCCTCCAAGTTCTTTGGCTCCTCTCCATTAGTAATTCTTGATAGATGATCTGGTCCTGCATTCAACTTACCTGGTTTTACTATGATTTCAAAATCATATTCTTGAAACAATAAAAACTATCTACAGATCCTTCCCCCCAACAATGGCTTGTTAACTAATTACTTCAAAGCGGAATGATCTGTAAACATCTTAAAATGTTTCCCCAATAAATAATGTTTGAACTTCTGTAGGGCATATACCATGGCCAAACCTTCCCTTTTTGTAGTATTATACTTCTTCTCAGACTTAGACAACTTTCTACTAGAAAAATATATTGGGTGATCAATGTCTCCTTCACGTGGTTGTGCCAAAACTGCTCCAAGTGCAATGGATGAAGCGTCCACATTCACATGAAATTCTTTTGTCCAATATGGAAATTTCATAATTGGTGTTGTCACCATATTCTCTTTCAGTATGTCCAATCTCTCTTGGCATTAATCATTCCATTAAAACTTGATGTATTTCTTTAGTAACTTCTCCATGGGCGCAGCAATATTTTCACAACCCTTTATGAATTTCCTGTAGTACCCTGTGTGGCCCAATGTTGCTCTCAAATGGTGCACTGACTTTGGTGGTGGTAAATTGACAATAACAACAATCTTTGCAGGGTCTACTACCAAGCCCTTTTTGCATACAATGTGTCCAAGTAGGATGCCAAACGGTGTACTGAATATACATTTCTTAATGTTCAAGGAAATATGACATTGCCTACATTTTTCTAACATTAATCTCAGAATTTCTACATGGTCCTTCGATAAAATGAATATTGTCCAATCATCTATATAAACTTCTAAAAATTTATGTATAAAATCCTTGAATGCAACTACTACTACTCTGGAAAATATTGTTGGTGCATTCTTTAAACCAAATGGCATTACTGTGTACTGATATGACTCCCACTCCTTTGAAAATGTAGTTTTGCACCTATCCTCTAGAGCAATCTTGATATGATGGTAACCTGAAAATCCATCTCTGAAGAAGTACACTTCCTGTCCTCCCACATTCTTTAAAACCTCAACTATAAATGGAGTAGGAAAAGGATCATTCAAGTATGCATCATTTAATTTCCTGATATCCACACATATCCTAATCCCTCCAGTATTATTTTCCTGGACCACCATTGGACTAATCCAATATGATTCTTCCACATGCTTTATGATTCCTGATTCTAGCATTCTGTCAATTTTTGCCTTCACCTTCTACTTATAGATGAGGTTTAATTTGTATGGTCTTTGTCTAACTGGTCTTGCATCTGTTCTGAGGGGTATCTTCATTTCTCCAAGTTCTCTTGCTACCCCTTTCATCTCTAAAAATGTGGCTAGGAATAAATCACTATACTTGCGTAGTAATTCAGTTATCTTTTCCATTGTCTCACTGTCCCAGTAATCTCCAATGTTGGATATCTTGGGATTCTCTTCTATCCCAATATTGACCTTTTTAATATTCATAGGTGTAGTGAACTATTCTAATATTAGCATGGGTCCTTCCAACCCTCTTTCTCCTTCCCTTTCTACTATTTGTATGTCATGTTGGTTTTCCTCTGCTTCTTCATCCTCTGTGACCTGATAACAATACACTAATTGTTC
Source organism: Picea engelmannii (assembly GCA_009831015.1). Lineage (NCBI taxonomy): Eukaryota > Viridiplantae > Streptophyta > Pinopsida > Pinales > Pinaceae > Picea > Picea engelmannii. Next base: position 136,804 of record ML787346.1, on the reverse strand, counting down.
AAGTGTTTATTTTCTGTAATCTCTATCTACTGTCACTGTATCTACCCCATATTCTTTAAATATCTTCCTTTTTATCCTCTGAAATGCTAGATCCATCCATGGATTCTCACTTTCAAATGCAAAGGCCCTAATAAAGTTCTGTTGCACTATGCCCCAACTCACAATTTATCTGCGCATTTCTTGCTCCTTATACCAGTTACCAGGTATCCCTTCTAATGTATGAATAAATTAGTGCGTCCATTCCCCTAGTGGTACCAATCTCCAGTTAGTGACACAATCATTTATGTGATGTCTTGGGTTCCCTCTTCCATCATACTTTTGTAAGGGTCTATCCTGTTGACTCCTACCAAATCTAATGCACATCAGTCACTTACACTGATACCAGTCCTGAATTACCTTCTTACGTGAACCCCACCATCATGCAGGTGTGTCTCTCAATGCTATGTCCAACACTAGTAATCTATGACTATCCAAAACCTCTGATTCAAACTCTATGAAGAAGTTTTCTAAATTTTCCTCTTCAATAAATGTGGGAAACTATCATACTTTTGTCCCAACCCATCTTACTGCGCTTGTAACTATGGTGCACCTCCTAGTAGAGACTTCATGCAATATTTTATGCCAGTTTTCTACTCCAGTATATGAATTTGACATGCCGAAATTGATGCTCCTCCAACTGAGTACTCCATCTGTAGTTGGATTCACATAGTCTTCTTCTCGTGCAGTGGTCCTATACAACTGGTTTACATCATCCTCTAGAACATATTCAAGCACAGGTTCTACATATCTGTCACAATCTGATGGATCTAAAGGTGATACTACCCTAAAGTTCCCAGATTCAAATATCATCTTTCTAGTCTTTAAATTAATTATGGCATGATTATCAAAGGCCCAATCATTTTCCAATAGTGTTGGAAATGGTATAGACTCATCCACCATATCCATTACTTCAAATTCTGTTGTGGTGCACAAACCATCTAGATCCACTGTTGTATTCTTCAATCTACCTATGTGAATCACTCTCTGCTGGTTTTCTAGCTTCAATTGGATATTGGAATATCCTAGTGTAGCTTCTCTCATTGCTTCCCAAGTCTTCTTTGGAAAAATGTTGACATCTGATCCTAAGTCTAGGATAACATTTCCCATATTAAAGTCTCCTAAATTTGCATTCAATCTAGAATCTCTACTGGTTCTTTTCTTTCTATGGACTTGATTAATCTTCTTTGGTTCTATTCTTATCCCTTATTCTATGCCATATTTCTCAAGCATAGTTTTAAACAAATCCATGGAATTCTTATCATTAAGTAATTTAAAGAAAGATTCCAGGAAATTCTTTAAGTGACTTACTTTCTCTATTTTCTCTCCTTTGTAAGTATGATCCAAATACTGAGGCATATAAAAAATAGGAGTATTTCATTTGATGCAGAGGATTCATTCTCCTCCAGGAAATCCTTTTTTTCTTCCTTGAAAGTTTCCTTCTCCTTATTTGCATCAAACTGCTGCTGTGGCTGAGTCTTCTTCTGAATCCAACACTGAGATTCCTTCTTCTAATCCTCTGCATCTTCTCCTATATTTACTCGTCCTATGGTTACTATATTAATCTTCCTCCTAGGATCCCTTATTTTTATAAGCAATCCACTGAACATTCTAGTTATTTAGATCTCGCTTCTCTTGGTTCCTCGTCATTAACTTCGGGCACTCTTCTTTCATGTGGTCTGTTGCGCGACAATACATACATGTTGCTGTTGGTTGAGGACAATCTCTCGCATAGTGTCCTTGCCAATGAAAATTATGGTAGATAATAGGCCCTTTGCCTTTGCCCATTCCTCCTCTTCCTCTACCTATGAATCATCATCTCTTCCCCTGTGGGTCCATGTTTTGTTGATGATACTGTGGTGCCTAATTATACTGCGGGGGTTGCTAAAACTGTGGCATTGCTTGAAATTGATACACATTGCCAAAATGTGGCACAGTTTGTCCTTCCATCAACTCAACCTGCATCATGTATGCATATGAGGTTCTTTCCTTCATTAAATCCATAGTTCTACATTTTTTGTCTTCATGTCCTACTGACTTACAAAAGTTATAGAAATTACTCTTCGGTTATGTCTTATACTTCTACATCATAGGGAAGTGATAAGGATAATGCCTGTGTGTCTTTCATATTTCACACCAAGGCCCTCCTGTAGGAAATGGATTTGGCAACCCTACTCCCAGGTACTGCGCAAATGTCAGACACTCACTCTTGTGATGTCCCTTTGATCTGCACAGGGTACACCACACTGCTTCTCTTTTCTCCCTACTTTTATTCTAGTTTAATTTCACTCCCAGGTTATTCAGGTCTTCCATCAAATCCTCTATAGCGGGATCTGTCTTCTTATACTGATTATACTCTAACTACATCGCTGCTTGTAGTGCCTCTGCATGGGTTTGAAATTTCTGCTATCTCAATGGATATTTGAAGTGTGGTAACAAAGAATTTATAAACAATTGTCTATGCTGCATGTCATAAATGGGATACTTCAGTTTACCTTTCAATGTCTTTAACTTCTGATCGATGTCCCATACAAACTGTCCTTGTTTTTGTCTAACCTAGATTTGTGCGAAGGTGGAGCGGGATGGCTTGGAATCCAGGCTTCTACAGAGGAACTTGCCGAGGCCATTGCCAATAGATTTGAGCGACTCATCCCCCCAGAAATGCAGGGGAAAGTATGGAAGTCTCACCCAGACTGGAGATGAAGAAATACAGTCCGTGGAAGGGTCAAAGGCAGGGGTCCATAGCTGCATGGACAGGCCTTCTTTGCCCCAAAACCACGGCCCGGAGTTAAGCACCTTGTCTCTATCTCTTGTAGATTCGAAAACTACCACAAAAAACACTTTTGCACAGGGGCAGGTAATGGCTTCTCCTTCTAAGAGCGGGTACCATTCAGAAGAGATCCAGGAGATCAGATCCGACAGATTGGGCCAATATCCATTAAACCTGCAAACTAGAGCATGCTTTCTATAATGGCAAGCATGAGTTAGGGCTTCCTTCGACATTTGAATAGAAATTGTCGGAGCTTCTGGAACTGCTGCATGCGGCCCGGGTGGGTGGCCTTGAAGAGAGGTAACCTTAGGGACCGTTGCTTGCAAACCGGAGATAATACCCTCGCGTGAAGCCACCTCTTTAAAGGAGAGGGCTGGGGCTAGTGATTTTTCAGTCGACGGGGGAGCACTTGCATGAAAGAGTGGCCCGAAAGGGAGAGCCGTGATTGCAGGAGAAAGACCAGCAGCCACCACCACAGCCGCACCAGGAGGGGCGTTGCCTTGCAGTGAAGAGATCAAGGGGGCCGCCATTGAAGAGATCATTAGGTGTGAAGGGCAGGAGGCCATGGGGCCAGCGGCTTGCGGGAGAACCAGGAGCGTGGTTTCGTGGAGCCGAAACTAGGTCAGCCACTCGATATCCCAGAAGATGAAATTGTTTCTAATTCCATAGTTAATACCCCTTTATCATGCAATAATATCTTGATTGAAGCGTACATTGAATTGATGTACCTTCCCCTTGGTCCCTTAATAAATTCATGTTCTGCTACACTATAAGACTTCGATGTATCTACTACAAACTCAATGATATACCCCACTACAATGTTGTCTAGCAAGAACTCTACCATGTGCGTGAATTTTTTATTCACCCTCTTCAACCATGCGATACTTTATTTTTTCCACTCCACTGATCTAGCTTTATTTGTTAGATGGGTATATTTCAACCATGTTATCCACTCTTGCAATAGCATGGGAAACTCACTAAAGAAACTTTCGTGTATTTCGCTGAATCTGTATCTTTCCAAGTACTGTCTTGTATTAAACTTAGGGATTCTATTATCTTTGTGGGAAAAATCTAGTTCCTAAACTGTCAACCGTCTTTCAATCTTCGATTTTGTGGGGTTCCAACCTAAAAATATCCCCTTTCTTAAACCCTCGCGCTATACTACGTGATACATCCCTCCCGATCTAATATTCTGATTTCCAACTGGAAACAAAACCATTGTTGGCTACTTATGGGATGAACCGGGTTCTAACTACAGGATTACGAACAACCCGTTGAGCATCGTCCCTTTTGGATACCAGAAGGAAACACAACACATAAAGTGCAATGCAAAGTCTCACTTGAGATGGCTTCAATGGGTGGCCGCAGGACTCAAATGTATGCAACCATGGGATGGGATGTGTTTCTCTCTAAAGGCCATTACATCTATTCACATGTTGACCCTTGAATACCAAAATATTATGCTAACTCTAACTCTTACCAGTGACAAAACATATAACCAACAAATTTCATTAACCATTATAGCAGCATGTATTCAATGATAGGTATTCATCTATTGTAACATAAGATTCAGATCTAAACACTAGATATGGAATTCATTCACTTAGTGTTGTTTTGCTGATTTCATTAGTTTATCCTTAGTGCACAATATTATTTCCTTTATCATTTAGCATGTTCATCATAAATTCATTAAAGAAAATGTAACCATAAATACTGCAAACATTCACACATGACACATATATACCATGGTTCACCCCCCTCTTGGGGCTACGTCCACAAATATTTATCACTTAATCTCTTTATTATTATTCATGCCGAATCTAGTGTTGCCCACTGTACATCTCTTCCTCCATTACAGACGATCTCCACAGATCGCAACAATCCTCACAAAAATGAGAACTTCTCACCAATCCACTATCATACTGTCTAAAAATGGCTAACTTACTAACCCACCAACAACAACCTTCACATTCCTAATACATTATACTTATAAAAAAATTGGGAAAAAGCCCTTACAAAAACCCTAACCCTAAGCGGATTAGGTTTGTCCACTTTTCAATTGCTCAATATCGGCCGGCCCTCGATCCAAACGTTCTCCAAGTCGATGCTTGTCCACTTTCTATATGCTTCGCAGAAGTTTGTCCACTTTGTAATTGTTTTTATCAACACTGATTTTCCTCTGTTTCCGATGCTTCTTTTCCTCTATTTCTGGAGTGCTCCCCTATTTTTCGTCACTGTATTGAAATATTCAAAATTTCCTTGGTTTTCTCCCAAAATTGGCCTCCGCCAACTTAGGTACGTGGACCATTTTTTATGGCGGTCATTTTGTAACTTTCCTTGTGTTTGCATGAATTGTAGAGGCTTGTTATCAGTGTGGATGATCATTTCCTTCCCCATAATGTAATGCTTCCACGGTCGACATGCCTACATAATGGAGTACAACTCTTTGTCATAGATGGGGTATCTGGGAACAACATAAGATATAGTTTCATTGTGATAGGATATCAGATGCCCCTGCTAAGTGAGTACTACATCGATAGAATAATCTGAAGCATCTGTCTCAATCTCAAATGGTTGTTGTAGGTTTGGTAGAATGAGGATTGGTGTTGAGAAAAGGCAAAATTTCAAATCCTTGAATTCTTTCTGTTGGGGCACAGACCACATGAAATTATCCTTTACGCCACCCTTGGTCACTTGGGTTAGGGCCCAAGCGATATGAGAGAACCCCAATACAAATCACCGATAAAAGTTTGCGAGGCCCAAAAAGTTGCGGAGATCAGTCATTGTCTTCGGGGACGACCAATCGCGAATGACTTGGATCTTGGATGGATCCACATGTACGCCCTTCTCATCCAAGATGTATCCCGAATATTGGATTCAATTCATTTCTAAGGAACACTTCTCCAAATTGGCATATAACTTGTGGTGTCGTAGGCTACCCAATACTTGTTTAATATGCTCCAAATGTTCCTCCCAAGTTTTGTTGAAGATGAGAATGTCATCCAAATATACAACCACAAAGGAGTTTGTGAATGGTTTTAATATATCATCCATCATCGACATGAATGTATCTAGGGAATTTTTCAAGATGAAAGTCATGAACAACCACTCAAAGAGGCATTCTTTATACTTGAAGGTTGTCTTCCACACACAACTTGCCCAATCGACACCTCGGGGTATCCTGGCTTCATATCAATATTGCTGAAAAAAATGTCTCCCTTGAGTTGATCGATAAGATCATCAATCTAGGGAATTGGGTACCGTTTCTTGACTTTTATCTTGTTTAGGGCTATGTAATCAATACAAAGTTGCCATGTTCCATCCTTCTTCTGTACTACAACAATTGGGCTCCTGAAAGGTGAGGAGCTTGGTATAATGTGGCCCTTCAGAATTAGCTCTTGGATCTGGGTTTTTATTTATTCATTCTCAATAATATAAATTATGTATAAAGAGACATTAGGAAGAGGAGAACTGGGTGTCAGATCAATGGAGTGGTTTACTTGACAGTGCAAAAAAACCCCAGTAGGTGAGGCAAATATGTCTTTGTACTCTACTATTATGTCCACCTGTCACTACTAGGCATAGAGACCCTATGCATAGGTTTTGGCAATTGAAGTGACCTTCTATTCACCTCCCAATTAAACCATATAGAGGAAAAATATCCCAGTTTGAGAGACCACCTTTCTGCACTACTTCACAAAGATTAAAAAATACCGCAGTTTTTGTGAGTTTATCTCCCAAAGTAATAATGACACTACGGGGCCTAGATTTATAAAAAACATGACGCTTCCACATATATGGTTTTCCTAGAAAAAAATAACAAACTTAAAGGGGGGACACATCACACAGTACCTCATCTTTGAAGGTTTTGATGCCATAGTGCAGGAGACATTATTGGTTGGCGCAAATGTCTCGTCCCTGGCTAAGATAACCGATGGTGTATGCCTAAGGATGCGACGTCATTGTAAGATTCAATCTCTGTTGAGGTCAAGTTCTTATAGCTACCATTTTCAACAATGAAATGGAGTGGGGTTCCCTTCACCCACATTTGTGAGTGGAAAAGGAGTTCCCCTTCTTCAAGCTCCTCCGGTTCCTCTGGCTAGTCTTTTATGGTAGCGACAGTGACAATGGGTTCTACATCTATGACCCGTCTCCCCTTTTCTAGTTTTGAATCAGATTTTGATTCAACATATAACCCTGGGGTTTTTGTCTCAGTCAAAAAATACAGTTTGGAGTGACATTCATCAGTATTGTGCCAACGGATTTTGTGGAACTCACACAATTTTCCTATGTCCTTCTTCGAATTCTCATTTCCGTTCTTTTCTGGTGGCTTGGGATGGTTATCTTGGGGTTGGCCATCCTTGATTTGTCCTTTGTATTGGGAGTTAGGGAAACCCTTACCATACTTTGGATGTTGCAGATTTGTAGACCGAAACTCCCACTTGTTCTACTACTTGAACTTCTGCTTGATTTTGACAACAAATTGGTAAGCGACTCCCAACGATGAGATGTACATAAATTCCATTTCAGTTTGGATGTACCTATTCAGAGCCCCATGGTATTTTAGGACCATATGACACTCAGAGTCTTTGATACCCAACTTGGTGTTAAATGTTGATTTTTTTAATGACAAAATCAGAAATATTTCATTCACACATTTCGTCAAACACTTAGCAACCTAGAGATAACTGTCTTCTTAAATTTCAGAAATGCATACCCACATTCAGAAATTTCCATAAGCAGAAATACACGTTGTTAAGAAAAAATTGCAGCGGAAATGCACAATGGATAGCAACCCATAACTCACAGAAATTTAGGCAACTGCTAGGTGTTGGCGACGGAAATCACTCCTGGATTGCTTGTAGGAGCAGAGCCCAACGCCCATCAGTTTTTATGTCACGATAGTTTTTAATGGGTGATCAAATGGACAGAGACTTGGGGAGATGTCACTCTAACTCAGAGACTGGGTTCGACATGTAGGAAACAAAGGAGGTCTTGATCTAACTTTACTCAGCGGGTTGATTAAAAGGTGAACAGGTGGAAGACTTGATAAGAAGAGTGAACAAACTACTTCGGGCAACAGGCTTTCGGTAATTTGTAGAAGAAAAAATCGGAACACGAGATCCTCTGGTTCAGGGCTTCGAGATACTGGAAAAGGGACTTGACTGGATTCTCCAATTCCAAGTCGTTCAGCGTTAGGTAAATCACAAGGAATGATTAGAGATAATGCGACTGTCACAGTGATCAAATTCTACATCATCCTATAAGAGTTACAACTCGACTAGATTCTCCAATTCCGAGCTGCTCTAACACAGTTTCAACAAAGACGTGAAAGAAACTGACATTCATAAGGAAAGAAGACTCAAGAGTTCATACATAACCAGAAATAACAGTGCTTCATTAAAGCTTTACAACTGGGAGCCTTGCTCAACCATCGATACTCCCAAAATACAAAGACTGAGTCTATATACTCAGGAAAATTCCCCTCACAGAGGCGTGTCCAGTAAACCAAAGCTTGGTGTCCCTTCAGTCAAACTCACACTGACATCTTTCTTCAAGCGCCACCTTAACTACGTATGGCTCCTGTGAGGAGGGTAGCTGAGCCATTAGGTGTTGGGCTAGCGTGCGTAGACTTCTCTGTTGAGTCGAGGACTTCGGCATGGTTGCTTTGAGAAAATCGATACACAAGACCTCTTCGGGAAGACGGCTTGCCAGACCCTCCATCCCCTCACTTAATGAATGAAAGGAGGCTCCATCCACCCGTTCCTTCATTCATTTACTCCAAGCGGAAAACATGAGCAGAATCGTATTTGATGGCACTTGTAAATTGTGATAATCCCTTCGGCGATTGGACTTGACACCTTTGGCCCCTTTCGCACAACTCCTTTCTTTTATGGTGACCATAGGTTGTGACCTTGTGCTATTATTCCCATAAGCGCTTTCGGCGCTCGCGAATAAGAAGGAGCTGATCCTTTCTTATCATAGTCGCGATGGGCGAAACGCCGAAACGGCTCAATAGGGCGCCATGCGTTCTTGAAATATGATGGTCCTTAGCTCACCCGACGCTGCTATGGGCCCCAGGTCCTGGATGTTCTCGCTACTTCGCGTATCGGGGATACGATGATGCCGCACTTTTATTCTTGAACTCGCGATGAGCGAATCAACAAGGAGCTTAATCGCGTGGTAGGTGTCTGCTTCAGATGGACGGTTGAGACTGCCCCTTGATACTGTGGGCCCGACCCTGGGTGCTTTCGGCGCTTTGGGGTTCGGGGTTTTGCGATACAAAGTGATACGAAACTTTTACCCTTCGAACTTGCGATTGTCGAAAACCAACGTGGCTAGATCTTGCGCCACGCGTCCTTAGGATGAATGGATGAGGGGGCATTCGATATTAAAAAGGGAGCCACCCTCGTTTACAGGGTCGTTTGTAATGACTTAGTGCTAGGACCATGGGCTCGGCTCCTTAGGCGCTTTCGGAATTTTACTGATTGACGATCTCAATTGCAACGAATGGGAGGCTCCTTGCTTCTCAAAACTCCGATCCCCGATACACCGACCCGAAGCCACCTATCCCAATTGTATCGGACGACCCAGATTTGTCTTGAATTATTGGAGCTATCTCTTTCATTAACCCCGGGGCAACTTGGTAGCCCCAAAATCTCGACGACCGTTGATCAACTTTATAGGTGGATCTTGGCGGCCGTCAGCAAAACTTCGCCCATTTTCTCGAATTGTAACTGAAAAGAGGTTCCTTCGTGCTGTGCTTGGGTGCTTCCTGGGCAATCCTGTAGACCTGTGTACCTTTGTGCCCCGATACCAGAATTTTTGCTAACATTAGGCTCCATGGGGGATAGAGTCATCCCCGTGATGCTCTAAGAACTCTTTTTACAGATTCAGTGCCTTGTTATTGGGCTATGGAGTCATTTATTAAGCCGGAAACAGAAAAACAAAACACAATATTTACAGAACAAAAGAGGCCGCCTAAGGCTTACAAAAAACATTTTTTAAGAAATGCTCGTTTATTGGGCCATCGAAAACTTCTTCACCTTCCAAATCCTGCAACTTGTAGGTATTGTTTGAAAACACTCAGAGATCTTGAGAGGCACAAACCAGAGGGCATCAAACTTACTGTGTTTTCCCCTATCCTGCCCGGGTGCATCCCATTTGAGCACCGGATCGCCCAACTCGAAATATTTCTTCTTACTCTTCCTGTCAAAGGTTTGCTTGATCTTCTGTTGATGATGGTAAGCCCTGTCCATGACTTGTTCTCTGATTTGCTGAACTTCCACCATCTGATGAATCCTTCTGACCATATGGTCAGGCTCTCCTTCAAGGTCCTGGAGGAATTTTTCCACAGATAAAGCGAGCTGAGTAGGAAAAACAACCTCTGTTCCATAAACAAGTTGGAAAGGAGAGATGCCCATAGACTTCTTTGTCGTCACCCGGTCAGCCCATAGAGAAAATTTGAGCTTAGAATCCCAGGCCCTTTTATTGTCTTCCAATAATTTTTTGATGAGATTAATCAGACTTTTATTGGAAGATTCCACCAGTCCATTTCCTTGAGGATAATAGGGAGTAGAGTGGATCAGCGAAATCTCAAAGTGTTCACAGAACTTGACCAAAGGCTCATACCTAAAAGAGGTGGCATTGTCGATGATGATTTTGCTGGGACAACCAAATCTGGCTATGATATTCTCCAGGAAGCTGATAATTACTTTGTGAGAAGTACTCCTGGTAGGGATAGCTTCTATCCACTTGGTGAAATAGTCTGTCGCAGTCAGGATCCATCTGTGTTGACCGCTTGAGGGAGGATGAATTTCTCCAATGAAGTCCAATCCCCACTGCTGAAAAGGTGCTGAAGCTACTATAGGATTTAATGGCAGTGATCTGAGCTGTTGCTTCCCTGAGAACTTTTGGCATTTGAGGCAAGCCCTGATTTCTCTGCAGACATCAACAAATAAAGTAGGCCAGTAATATCCAACCCTGAGAATTTTATGAGCTGTGGTCTTCTAGAAATGATGCCCCCCACAAAGACCTCAATGGAAATCATACATGACCTTCTGGGCTTCTTGCGGGTCCAGGAATTTTAAAAATACCCCTAGAGGGTATTTCCAGTACAAGACTCGGTCAATGAGGCAATATCTCACCACCCTCAGTTTTAAAGCGCTCGCCTTACTTTTTCCCATTCCATCATGAGGCTTCAATTCTTGCAGAAAGTACAAGATATCCTTGTACTAGGTGCACGCTGCTAGTGACAAGGCATCCTGAGAGTTCTTATTGGATGACTCATCTTGCGGATTTTCTGAACAGGCGTTGATGTAGCCAATCCCCAAGGCTTTGCAATTGGATTCAGCTAGCAACTTGGCTAAACCGTGTCCCTTTATCAACTTGGTGGGCTTAATCTCTAGATAAAACTCTAAGATCTTGGCAATCCACTTCCCTCTTTTCCCATCCATGTCAGACTGTATAAGGATGTCCTTCACAGAGGCTGAAGGAACGTATGCTATCACCCTTGAGTGTAGGACATAGATCCTGAAAGCTTTGAGGGCCTTTACTAAGGCATAAGCCTGCTTTTCCATGATTTCATGCTTGGTCTCTGCATCTCTTAATGCCTTGCTGAAGAAGGCAATGGGTTGTTCTCTCCCTTCCTCATTCCTTTGCAACAAGACCGCTGCTGTTGTATCAAAAGAAGCAAAAGAGAAAATTAGGAACTCCTTGGAATAGTCGGGACTGATCAGTACAGGTGCCTCAGTTAATGCTCTTTTTATTTGGATAAAAGATTCACTGGGTTCATCGGTCCATTTTACTTCATTTCCCTTTCTGAGCATGGCTGTGATATTTTTCACCAACTCAGCAAAATTTGAGACAAATCTCCTCAAGAAATTAATCTTCCCTAAGAAGGCCTGAACTTCCTTTTTGGATCTAGGAAGCGACAGGGTTTGAATTGCCTTGACCCTACTAGGATCAATCCTCACTCCTCCTTCAGATACTATATAGCCTAACAACTTCCCCTCTTTCATAGCAAACAAATATTTTCTAGGATTTAAGGATAGGCCAAACCTCCGACACTTCAGAAAAACTTTCCTCAGATGACTGCAGTGCTCTCTGTCAGACCTGGAGAAGACTGTTATATCATCCAGGTAGATTACCACAAACTTATCTTTCTCCCCGATGAAGGCTATGTCCATGGCTCGCTGAAATGTTTCCCCTGCATTCATCAATCCGAAAGGCATTTGGGCATACATGAATGTGCCCCAAGGAGTGGTGAAGGCCGTTTTTTCTCTATCCTCAGGTATGACTGATATTTGATTATAGCCAGAAAAACCATCAATCATGGATATCCTAGCCGCACCAGTTACCCTCTGCAGTATTTGTTCCATATTGGGCAGGGGGTAATTGTCCTTCCTTGAGCTCCTGTTCAGGTTCCTGAAATCGACACATAGTCTGATTTCGCCACTTTTCTTCCTTACTGGGACCAAGTTGGCCACCCATTCGAAATATCTCAAAGGGACGATAATTTGGGCATCTAGCAATTTCTTCACTTCTTTCTCCATGACAGGTAGCAACATGGGATTTATCTGTCTCAGCTTCTGCCTGAATGGCTTAGCCTCTTCTTTCAGTGGAATCTTGTGCTCAATGACAGACGTGTCATAAGTCTTGAGGTCTTCGTATGTCCATGCAAACACATTAGAAAACTCTTTTAGCAATTCAGTATATTCGACCCTCTGTTCTCTAGTCAAATTGCTTGATAATTTGACAAACCTAGGCTCCTCCTGTGTGCCAACATTGCATTCAGCTATGTCAACATCTTCATTTGAAACACCACCCTTTACTGCCACATCATTCTTGTCAAACATCCTTTCTAAAGGGACTAGTCCCCTTGGGATGTGATTGCTAGGCAACTGAATAATCTGGTGATTACCAATTTTATTTGCAAACACCTCAAGGTGAGGGTCATCCTCCGGGTCGGGATCCTGATCAATGTGCAATGCCGAAAACTCATCGACGGTCTGAAGGAAATTTTTGATTTCAAGATCGTCCTTGAATACCTCCCAGTGCTTTACATTGTCCGAGATGGATGGTTTGTATCTTATTTCGACCTCACCATGGATCTTCGGCGGCAGAGGGACCTTGAACAGACTAGCCGAGACAACTAAGGAGTCGACCGAGGTATTTTCTTCCCTTGGGACAAAAGTAACGTTGAAAGCTGAGAAGAAATTATCAATCAGGTCCCATACCTCATTTCTATAACTCTTGAGCCGAGGATGCTTGGCCTGATAAACATTCCTGACCTGTTGAATTATCAATTCTGCATCTCCGAACACAGACACCTCTTCAATTCCAATTTCTTTTGCATCCCTCATACCCAGAACAAGAGCTTCGTATTCCGCCACATTGTTGGTAGTTTTAAATTCCAGTTTGTATGACAGGGATATGGTCTCTTGACAGGGCTATATGAAAATCACTCCAGCGCCTGCACCAAAACTGGAGGAAGCTCTGTCAAAGAACATCTTCCAAACATAGGTGATTGGAGGAGGTATCTGCTGATTAAGAATAGGCTGCTTTCTTATCTATAAAGGGACCTTAGGAGTTCCAGTGATCTGTAACAAACTAGACCCTAAGTCGGTGTCAAGTGCAAAGATGGGTTGGTTAGTGGGGTTTGCTTCATCATTGACAATATAGGCTAGCTGGGCCTCTCTGTACAACCTCCTGTGTTCCCCTCCAAAGACCGGAATGGTGGAATATGTGAGATCCATCTGTAATGTTCCTCCAAGTATTTTAATCAAAGACCTAGACAACAACATGCCAAACTTGGGGGGAACATCAACTACCACAATGTCCATGACCACACTCTTCATGGGCAGCTGAAACAGAGAAACCACTAGGTCCTTGATGACTCCCAGAAATTGCACCCTTCTTGAATCAAAAGAGTATAAATCATGATAGGCCTTGGTCACTTCTAGTCCCAATTATTCCATGACTATCTTGGGCATAAGGTTATGGGAAGCTCCAGAATCCATGAGGCAATTATGCAACACTTTATCATGTATGTTCAGGGAGGTATAGAAGGGAGGGGATGAATCATCTCTGTCCTCTACCATGGGACCTAGGATGATGGCTGGCTTCTCATCTTGAAGGTTCACTGAGTTAGAGGGAGGCCGGGGGGACTCAGATTGCAACAACTTGGAGAGGGACCTTTTAAAGTCTTTATTTTTAATTAGCTCAGAGATGGGGACGGGAATCCTGATATTTTGAATTTCATGCTCAAAATTAAAGGAGGAAATAGGCTTAGGAGCTTCCCTTACCTCAACGACAGGTTCTTTGGCTACTGGAAAAGCACTCTGAGTTCTCTTTTCTTTAGTTGTGGTTGCTATAGTTTTAGTAGGCCTATCTGCTATGAGGGGTTGGTCTTGGCTGTCAAAATCTCCTTCTTTCTTTCTTGACCTGATATTGTATCTGTTAGAGGTGTGACCGACCCTTTCTCCCTTTCCTAACTCATGGATCTGAATTTTCATGAGGGATTTTTCATATGCAGACTGAGTCAAATGGGGAAAAGGAGGAGCTTCTCCAACACAATGAATTTTAGGGTCGAATTCGTCTAACTCCTCCCCTTCCTCATTAGTTACCAGGTTATTTTGAAGAGGGGTTTGAATCCTTTGATGCTCTCTGTCTTTTCCCCTTTTTTCCCTTGGGAAGGCCTGTGTTCCATCATTATTAGGTCTCTTGAAACCTCTATTATCAGCATTCTGGGGATTCCTGTACATGGGCTTCCCTTCTAGCTCCCACCTTTCCATCCTGGTAGAAAGTGATTTCAATACTCTAGCTGTCTCATCTGTCTGATGGGGCATGGGAGAGGAACTGGATGGGGAGGCTTCAGGCCTTTTCTTAGATATGTTTATATTGGCAACATTCCAGAGTCGGTCAGCGGCCAATATATTAGATTATACCTCCACGACTGCATCCTGCATGTGGGTCAGCGTAGTTGCTCTCCTTTCCCTCAACAGGAGGTAGAAATCAGGATCAAAGGCGCTAGCATAAGTGATCTTTGTGGAGGCTCCAGAGGGTTTTATCTCAGCTGGGATTCTGTTGTACATTTTATTGAATCTCTTGGAGAATTCGGAGACAGACTCCCCTTCTTTTCTCTTTAAAGACCCAAACTCTGTCATGTAATACACGAAATCCTTTTTATCTCCCCACTATCTCAAAAAGGCACCTTCCAACGCTTCTATCCCATTAATAGATCCAGGAGGCAGGGCCTTAAACCATTTCCTAGCCTCGCCTTGGAGACTATGGACAATAATCCTCATCCATACATCTGCGTGCATGATGACATTATCATCTGTAAAACTATAAAAGGCTTCCAGGTGTTCTTCTGCAGATATTTCCCCCTCACCTGTAAACTTAGGCAGCTTCTTGAGGTAACCATCTGCTGGGAGGGCATTAAGCGGTTGAGGTAGTACGAGGGGAGCATACCTAGTGGCTATAATGGCCTCCATTCTGGTCATAGGGGGATTTGGTCTAGCCATAGGGATATTATGCGGAGGAGAACTCGGAGGAGAAGGAGTTCGAAATGGGGATACTGGGGATGGGATTCTAAGGGGAGTGGGAAACAACAGGGGATTAAGGGAGAAGGATAGTGAGCTTAAGTCGGTGGATGTTTCTCTTTGTGCAGAGGCGGTGACCATGATAAGAGGAGAAGCGGTAAAGCTCGGAGTGGAGAAATCTTCTATGGTCGTAGGTCTATGCCAGGATACAACTTCAGAGGAGACGGGAGTGACAAGGATTTCTCTCACTAATCCCAGACCGGGAGGGGGGGGGGAAACCTCAACAGGAACACTCCCGAAATTCAAGAAACGGGAAACTTCAGATGACGGTCGACCAGGGAACTGAGGCAGAGAAAATGGGGTTTCCACGAAGGGAGACAACGGATTACCTGGTTTGGTGGAGACTTCTCCTTCAGAGGCTTTTCCTTTATCAAGAACCACCTCCCGATCATTTCCAGGTGTAGCTAGAGGCAGCTGAGGATGGGACCGCGTGTGTCTGCCTCTGAAAGCCATAGTTGACGCAGCAGGATCACCACAGTGGAGTCGTCACAATGGAGTCGCCAGGTGCACAGTAGCAATCTTCGAAAGCTCTAATACCCGATGCACCTTCAGGATTTAGAGGCTCAATGTCGTTCAATCCTGGGGAAAATTTTCAACTTCATCCCCGACAACGGCACCAGAAATGTTGGAGACGGAAATCACTCCTAGATTGCTTGCAGGAGCAGAGTCCGACGCCCATCCGTTTTTATGTCACAATAGTTTTTAATGGCTGATCAAATGGACAGAGACTCGAGGAGATGTCACTCTAACTTAGAGACTGGGTCCAACATGTAGGAAACAAAGGAGGTCTTGATCTAACTTCAATCAGCGGGTTGATTAAAAGGTGAACAGGTGGAAGACTTGATAAGAAGAGTGAACAAACTACTTCGGGAAACAGGCTTTTGGTAATTTGTAGAAGAAAAACTCTGAATGCGAGATCCTCTGGTTCAGGGCTTCGAGATACTGGAAAAGGGCCTTGACTGGATTCTCCAATTCCAAGTCGTTCAGCGTTAGGTAAATCACAAGTACTGATTAGAGACAATGCGACTGTCACAGTGATCAAATTCTACATCATCCTATAAATGTTACAACTTGACTGGATTCTCCAATTCCGAGCTGCTCTAACATAGTTTGAACAAAGACGTGAAAGAAACTAACATTCATAAGGCAAGAAGTCTCAAGAGTTCATACATAACCAGAAATAACAGTGCTTCATTAAAGCTTTACAACCGCGAGCCTTGCTCAACCATCGATACTCCCAAAATACAAAGACTGAGTCTATATACTCATGAAAATGCACCTCATAGAGGCGTGTCCAGTCAACCAAAGCTTTGTGTCCCTTCAATCAAACTCACATTGACATATTTCTTTAAGCGCCACCTTAACTACGTATAGCTCCTGTGAGGAGGGTAGCTGAGACATTAAGTGTTGGGCTAGCATGCGCAGACTTCTCTGTTGAGTCGAGGACTTCGACATGGTTTCTTTGAGAAAATCGATACACAGGACCTCTTCGGGAAGACGGCTTGCCAGACCCTCCATCCCCTCACTTAATGAATGAAAGGAGGCTCCATCCACTCGTTCCTTCCTTCATTTACTCCAAGCGGAAAACAGGAGCGGAATCATATTTGATGGCACCTGTAAATCGTGATAATCCCTTCAACGACTGGACTTGACACCTTTGGCCCCTTTTCACACAGCTCCTTTATTTTTTGGTGACCACAGGCTGTGACCCTGTGCTATTATTCCCATAAGCGCTTTCGGCGCTTGTGAATAAGAAGGGGCTGATCCTTTATTATCATAGTCGCGATGGGTGAAACGCCGAAACGGCTCAATAGGGCGCCACACATTCTTGAAATCTGACGGTCCTTAGCTCACCCGACGCTGCTATGGGCCCCAGGTCCTGGATGTTCTCGCTACTTCGCGTATCGGGGATACGATGATGCCGCACTTTTCTTCTTGAACTTGTGATGAGCGAATCGACGAGGAGCTCAATTACGTGCCACGTGTCTGCTTCAGATGGATGGCTGAGACTGCCCCTTGATATTGTGGACCTGACCCTGGGCGCTTTCGGCGCTTCGGGGTTCGGGGTTTCATGATACAAAGTGATACGAAACTTTTACCCTTCGAACTTGCGATTGTCGAAAACCGACGTGGCCAGATCTTGTGCCACGTGTCCTTAGGATGAATGGACAAGGGGGCATTCGATATTAAAAAGGGAGCCGCCCTCATTTACAGGGTCGTTTGTAATGACTTAGTGCTAGGACCATGGGCTCGGCTCCTTGGGCACTTTCGACATTTCTCCGATCGACGATCTCAACTGCAACGAATGGGAGGCTCCTTGCTTCTCAAAACTTCGATCCCCGATACACCGATCGGAAGCCACCTGTCCCAATTGGATCAGACGACCCAGATTTGTATTGAATTATTGGATCTATCTCTTGCATTAACCCCGGGGCAACTTGGTAGCCCTGAAATCCCGACGACCGTTGATCAGCTTTATAGGTGGATCTTGGTGGCTGTCAGCAAAACTTCGCCCATTCGCTTGAATTGTAACTGAAAAGAGGTTCCTTCGTGTTGTGCTTGGGCACTTCCCAGGCAATCCTGCAGACTCGTGTACCTTTGTGCCCCGATACCAAAATTGTTGCTAACACCAGGGAAAACCCCAATGTACCTTCTCTTCTGTACGGTCATCCTCCTTCAGAATATTCTTCAAGGATGCCTTGAAAACCATGCCCAAGCTTGCCTCTGTTTTCATGCCTCAAGAATGCTGTTGTACGACTTGTACGGATCCGTACAGTATGGCCTGTCCCAGCAAATAACACTGCTGCAAATCAAAACAGAAAATGCCTCCTTGGGATTTGCGCCCTAGCTCTCTTGGAAATCATGCCCTTCTTGATGTTCACTTTCCTCTCTCAAGCAATCTCTCAACTCCTCTCGTCTTCTTCGGTGTGTTCTTCTCACATCCCTAAGCATGTATATGTACTTTTCTCTTTTCCCAAGAAACCCTAACTTACATAACCAACTCAA
>ML787346.1:85407-115995 GCA_009831015.1 Picea engelmannii | reverse complement strand
TCATAGTTTCCCTCGATATTTTCTCTACAACTTGAAATGCGCACAACATATTTATTTTGTTGATGATAAATGGCCAAATCTTGTGAAGTGGAAAAAAAAGCTTGTGTATCCCAAAGTGGGCATCTCTAGTTGGGATCGATGTCTAGGGTTCCCAAGAGAGAAGAACAACTACTGAATTGGATTAATATCAAAGCTGGCTTAGCCATAATGGAAGCACCAGAGGGAGTTTGTTGGTTTTTTTCTCTACTCAATTCACATGTTTGTTGTTTGCTCGTTTCTACAATTCCCAAATCCAACAATCAGTGCTTCACTCAGTTGTGTTAGGCAATGAAAGATAAAAAGAGAAACTACAAAGCATAAAACTGAGAACAACAAACCAAACACAAAAACAATCACACAATTGATAGAGTTATTTATGTGGAAACCCAATGCGGGAAACAACCACATGCAATGACATTCGATATTCTTATTGTTCAAGGGAGAATTACAATATCCAATATCAGGCATACAACCATCGTCTCCTCACAGACACACTGTACTCCACAGTATTGTGTCTTGCTCACACACTCTACACACATTGCACTCTCACCTCTATGGATATGCTCGTATATATAACATCTCTCAAGCAGTTAGACTAACAGATTATAATTAGATCCACCAGTTACACAATATGTTCACAAAAGAGTGCATGCATGCACATTCCTAATATAGCTGCATGCATGTGCATGTGACCGCATGGGAAATTCGTTGGCATGTTTGCAACAAACTCCACCTTGACAACAATTTACCTGATATATCATGCCCTTAATTAATTCATCACCTTTTCTACAAGCCAAGAGAAGCCAAACACCATCACAACTCCACAACGTCTCTAACAGTACTATTATGTGAACATGTTTGCACGATTCAATCCAGTATGGACCATTCTGCCTCCATAAGTAATTTGTCTTATAAATCGATACACTTGTCCATTTTGATATGTTGGAGTGTTAGTCAAACACACAACACTTTGACCACCATGAAACACCACATCGTGTACTTGTCCATACTTACCCAATAGATCCTTGAATTCCTTCAAGACATAACCTGAGGTAGATCTCCTCTCGTACAAATCTCATGAACCATAATGACAGACTAAATCACTGCAACCACTGTAGGTGATCCTTGTGCTTCTGTGTTTGAAGCACCCATTTCCATGATCTTCACCTGGTTTTTCCATGTGTCTACTGACAACACCAACTGCATGTGAAATGCTAACCATTTCTCCATCGTAATTATCAAACTTTCTACTAGCATATAATACTCGAGACATATAAACCTTTTCTTCTTTATCAGTTAGGACATAAACCTGAAGAGAACTTACAATGGAAAACCAAAGGGATTTTACCGGTTTCACATTATTCATACAAAATTTCTTGAGTATCTTCACCACATACTTATGTTCTGATAACCAAGCTTACCATATTTACTATCTTTGTGTGTTTCCATGCCCAAGATTTATTTTTCTACTCCCAGATCCTTCATAAAAAACGTCCTAACCAACTGAGCCGACCTGTTGATCTCAACCATGCTTGTGCTTGCAACAAGCATAACATATAACACCAAGATAATGAATATACCATAAAAACAATGGTTATATTCACTTCTTGTAAAATTTGGCTCACCGTGAAGGAATCAAACATCTTGTACCATTTTCCTGGCATGCTTCAGGCCATACAATGATTTTTGAGTTTGCAAACAAATCTTTGGTTGCGATTCTGAACTAACCATTTTGGTTGTTCCATATACATCCCCTTATCCAAAAAACTCCATGTAATTTTTTTTTAACATCTAGTTGTACTATCACAACCAGTGCTAACACAACATGAAAAGAAACAAGATTTTAACAACTGGTGAGAAACTTTCATGGAAATCAATACCTTCCAAATACCCTTCTACTACTAGTCATGCTTTGAACCTTTCATCTTTTACTATGTTTGATTTTATAAAAGGAGATTCATCAAACACTGCATCTTTGTCCATGATGATTCTGTGGGTAGTAGGATCCCATAGTCTGCACCCCTTAACATCATCACTATATCAAATATCTACCTATTTTATCTAGGTCCTACTTAGAGTGTTGATAAAAAACATAAGCATCACAACCGAATAATTTTACATTTGAGTAATTACCAACTGACCTGTTCATACCTCTTCCCAAATCTTCCTGACTTTTGCAACTGATGGTGATCGAGTTACCAGATATCTCAACCGCTTCTTCCCACAACTATTGCTACAACTTAGCATTACTGAACATTCCTATTTGATCCCATATTCCTTGCAATACTTTCCAAGTTCCATGGATATGAACCTACCTTCATCATATATTCTCAAACACTTGATTGGCTTGACAACACATCAATGTTTCTACAGACCCACCTTTCTAACCTAGACACACTGCTCCACCTCGAACTTTGCATTCGAACAACTTTGACCAATTCGACCAAGCCAACCCAAGTGAAGCTTTTCCATTCACCTCCAGGGACTTCACACTGGAGTCTTAGTGCTCCACCTTAACGTGAACATTCCCTTGACCAAATACGATCAAGTTGGCCAAGTAAGCCTTCATCGCTTACCTCTAGGCCCATTTACAATGGAGTTCACCAAGCCTTTTATAGGCTTCATTACATGCAATCCATGGACACAATACCACGAGATACAGAAAAAACATGGACCCAAAAAACCACTTGCTTTGACCCAAAAAACCAGGTTTAACTCATTAACTCTTTCACCAAGTCAAGGTTAACCCAACATACATGCCCCCCCACATATTCAATCTACCTAAATCTATGTCTATACTTTTAATAGGTGACCTAATAAACCAGGGGTACGCATGCCTATCCATGTCTTACATACATATGCCTATTTACATGCAACCAATAATGTTTACAACTCCAAAGTAAATACAATTTTTTATTTTTTTATTTTAATTTTATTATTATTTCATAGTGACCCAACCATCACCGCCTTGCACCTTCTATGTGAACACAGGTGGTAAGACACAACAGACAAACAAAACTTCATCAACCATACATTTTTCTGAATTTTCTTCTTTTGTGGAGTCCTACTTGAATTCTTGTTGTCTTTCCAACAATCCTTCTTGAGATGCCCATATTTGCCACAGAACCAACATTTTCCCTTACTCTTACTGTCTTTTGAATTAGACCTGGCTATACCTTTCTAATATTTCCCTCCTTATGTAGATCGACCTTTGACCACCATTGTTTCTACTGTTGAGGTTTCCTTACCAAATCTTCTCCTAATTTCCTCAGATAACAGAGCTCCCACAACAATGTCATAATCAATGGAATCTATTGAGCTAAACCACCTAGATGTGACCAGATGATCCCAAGACTTAGAAAACGAGCACAGTAGTGTAACCGCCTTGTTCTCATCTTTGTATGTTATTTCCATACTAGATAATTGACAAATCAGAGTATTGAAAACATTCAAGTGATCAACAATTTTCGTACCTTCTTTCATCCACAAGATTTACAACTGCCTCTTCAAGAAGATTTTTTTTGTCAAGGACTTTTTCATATACAAACTCTCCAGTCTGTTCCACAAACCTGTTGTTGTCTCCTCTTCAAAAATGATAAACAACACTCCATCTTCCAAACACAAACAAATGGTACTAAGGGCTCTTACATCCGGATCTTCCTAGTCCTTGTCAGTCATGCTTGTCAGTTTCTTTATCTTTCCAGCACAAAGTAGATCCTTCATCTTGAGCTTCCATAGCTCAAAGCTATTCTTGTCGGTGAATTTCTCCACCTCAAACTTAGAGATTTGCACTTTCTCCATTAACAAAAAACTCCAAAACAACACTGCTTATAAAACTGTACCTTCATATGGAGGAATCAATCTTAAGTTCAAATTTGAACCCCAAAATAAAAATATTAATTTAAAATATTTAACCACAAAAACATTTTAAAAAATACATCCACCTCTTCATATAAAGATATCCGCTTAAGCATCCTCCACTCATTTAATAAAGGAGATTCTCCATGCATAATAAAACAAAAAAGGTTCAAATTTCATACCATCATATCATTCCATGATTTTAATACCACATGCACTTTCCAAAAAATCACCTTTCCAAGGTTATCGCTCCACCAGTATGTCAAATACCCAAATAACTATCACCCATCACGCTTGATATGTGATGTGATGATGAGAGACCACGAGTGATATGATCTCCAAAATCATGAGGAGTGTAATGTTGAGAGCGACTATCACTCCTCTCCAACACATCTCCCTGCAACATAATCACTTTTTCCTTATGGTCTTCCTAACCTTGACCCAATGATTGACTCAACGATTCTCTTTCTCCTTTGTTCTATGATCATTCAATTCCGCGGTCGGCTAACCCGCTCTGATACTCAACGACCAAATTCTCTTCTCCTTCTCTCTCAAATCCTTCAACTCTATGCTCTGATACCACTTGTTAGGAAATGGAATCAAAACATAGCAACAAAAAAGCATAAAACCGAGAACAACAAACCACACACAATAACAATCACAAAATTGACAGAGTTATTTATGTGGAAACCCAATGCAGGAAAAAACCACAGGAAATTATATTTGGTATTCTTATTATTCAAGGGAGAATTACAATAGACAATTTCAGGCATACAACCATCCTCTCCTCACAGACATAATGTACTCCACGATATTGTGTCTTTCTCAGACACTCTACACACATTTCACTCTCACCTCTATGGGTATGCTCATATATATAGCATCTCTCAACTAGTTAGACTAACTGATTATAATCAGATCCACCAGTTACATAATATGTTCACAAAAGAGTGCATGCATGCACATTCCTAATATAGTTGTTTGCATGTGCATGTCACCACATGGGAAATTCGTTGGCATGTTTCCAATAGGTTGAGCCTCAGTTCTTCCCTCACTCCTCAACATAACATAACTTGCTTGGTTTCTCCCAATGAAATATTTTCTGTTGGATATTATGAAGTGGGTAAAAATTCTTATGCTTTTTCCATATGGTATAATCAAACACCCAACCAAACAGTGGCCTGGGTAGCCAATAGAGAGGAAACCGTCAATGAAAGAGATTCTCATCTTTATCTAGAGAAAGATGGAAACGTCATTCTATAGGATGCATATGGAAGCGCTGTATGGAGTACCAACAACAGTAGCATGAATGCAAAAGAGGATATTCTCCTAGAAACAAGAAATATGGTGGTACATAGCTCTCCAGGTGATAAGTTTGTGTAGGAAATATTCCAGTATCCAGACGATACTCTTCTTCCTCTGCATCCCCTAAATAACACTGCATCGTAGTTAATATCCATATTAAGAAAATCCATGTTTAACTGAGGGAACTATAGTCTCTTTTTCGACTACGAAAATGTTCAACTAATGTACAAGGGATCATTCATATTGAGCAACTAATACCCTACTCCTTACTGTTCCATTTCAAGTAGAGGAAATAATACACACACAATAACACTGGAGTTGTTCAACTTTTCTTCACATTCATATGAAAAAAATAAATTCAAAATACATGAGACTAGATATTTCTCTAGAACACTCCATCCTTCACCTACCTAATAAATGTATATCCAACTATCTAATCTAAGTTCATTTATGATTCCTATCAACCATATACTTGGTCAAACAAGTGGGAGAAATTACTCCATTCAACACTCCCCCTTAATTTCGACCATTACAAAAATCAACACAAACAATGCCTAAGTGTTATCTCTAAAATTCAAAAGTATTTCTTCCCAATGGTTTGGTGAAGATATCTTCTAATTGTTCTTTCAAACCACAAAACTATAGCATAATGCTAGCATCGTAGAAAATCTCACAAATTAAATGATAGCGAGTTTCAATGTGTTTACTCTTGCGGTGAAACACATGATTCTTAGATAATGCAATTGTTGAACTGTTGTCACAAAACATAGGAGTTTGATCATTCTCTTCATGTGCAATATCACTAAGGATCCTTCTCAACCAAACTGCATGACATGATCCTGATGTTGCTGCCACATACCCTGCTACTGCTGAAGAAATTGTGACGATGGGTTGTTTCTCAGAAGACAATGAAATTAAAATTGTACCCAATAGAAATGTGTACCCTAAAGTACTTTTATTTTCATCAATGATACCTGCAAAATAACTATATGTATATCCAATAAGTGTGTCATATTCTTAATTGGAATACCAAATTCCATAATCTGTTGTACCTGCAATATACCTCAAAATACTTTTTCCAACTTTCCAATGAGAGATTTTAGGATTTTCCACAAATCTTGAAATTGAGCTCACTGCATACATGATATCTGGCCGCGTAGTTGTAAGGTACATGAGGTTGTTTACAAGACTCTTATACAAAATATAATCAATTTTTGTTCCCTCATCTTGTTTACTTAGTTTTGTACATGTTTCAATTGGTGTATTTGTTGGTTTGCATTTGTTCATTTTGAACCTTTTCAAAATATCTGTGACATATTTTTGCTCAGAAATAAAAATTCCTTTTTCAGATTGTTCAACTTAAATTTCCAGAAAATAATTCATAAGACCAAGATCAATCATTTCAAATTCACATTGCATGGCTTCTTTGAATTCATTCAACAACAAATTTCATGTATAAATCATGTCATCAACATAGAGACAAACTATCAAAATATTACATTTCTGGTCTCTTTTGGTGTAAAACCTGGGTTCATTACTATTCCCGTCGAACCCATTATTGAAAAAATAATAATCAATGCAACTGTACCAAGCTCTTGGATCTTTCTTCAAACCATATAGTGATTTCTTCAATATGTACACTTTGTACTCTTTACCTCTGATCTGAAATCCTGGTGGTTGATCCACATAAACTTATTCCTTTAAAATGACATTTAGAAAGACTGATTTAACGTCCATTCGATAGACTGACCATTTGTTTTCGGCTGCAACTTCCAAACTTCTCTGACAGTATCCAATGTGCTAGTAGAGAAAATATTTCTCCATAGTCAATACTGGGTTGTTGAGAAAACCCTTTTGCTATAAGTATTTCCTTGTGCTTCTCTACTTTGCCATTCTCATTGAATTTTGTCTTATAAACCCATTTAACTCCAATGTTGTTTTTACCTATAGGGAGATCTACAATATCCCATGTGTTGTTTCTTTCAATTGCTTGAATTTATTTGTTCACTGCATGAACCCATTTTTCTTCCTTGACTACTTCTTCAAAATATACTGGTTAACATGATAACAAAGAAAAATGTGCTTGTTGATCCATGTCATCATTCTACTCATAAATTTCTTTCAAGCTTCTTGTTTTCTAGTTCCTTAAATTTTCTATAGTAGGATCCGAATCATTACTAGAAGAAGAAGAACTGTTCTTTGTTTGTTCTCCTTGGCCTTGTACTTGCAATATTGGAAGTCTTGATGGAGAATATTTATATCCTGTAGCTTCCACCTGCTTATCTTCCTATACAGAAGGAATTTGATCTACACTTATTTCATTTTTTTGGCTATCACAACATTTATCTTCTTGGAATTTCACATCTCTGCTTACTATCAACTTTTTAGTAACAAGATTGTACATTATATATGCTTTAGAATGATCACTATATCCAACAAATATACATTAAATTCACTTCTATAATCAAACTTTCTCCTCATCTCTTCACAAACATGAGCATAAGCCACACAACCAAAACCTTTAAAATGAGAAACTCTAGATTTCATACCACTCTAGGCTTGTTGAGGAACTTGTTTTTTCACACTACTGGTTGGTGAAAAATTCAAAATATGAACTGAGCATACCACTGCTTCACCCAAGTATTCATTTGATTTTTTTTTCCTTCAACATACTTCAGGCCATATTCATTTGTCTAATTCTTCCTTTCAACTACTCCATTCTGGTGTGGAGTGTATCTTGTGGTAAAATGGCTCTTGATCCCATGCTTCCTGTAATATGCTGCAAATTATTTGGAGTCGTGCTCACCTCCTCGATCTGATCTAAGTACTTTGATGTACTTCCCACTCTGTTTCTCTGTCAAATATTTAAATTCTCTGAATTTTTCAAATGTCTCTTATTTTTGCTTGAGAAAATACACCCATGCTTTTCTGCTAAAAACATCAATGAATGTTAGAAAATAAAAAATGCCTCCTATTGAATGAGTTTGCATTGGAACACAAAGGTTTGTATGAACCAACTCGAGGTGTTCTTTTTCTCCATAGGAAGCATCATGTAAACTATCCCTTTGGTGTTTGGACAAAACACAACTCTCACAAGAGTTTTTCTATTCATTTATAATGGGAAAATCTTTGACCATAGACTTCTTTTGTAAAATATTGAGACTGCTAAATGGTAAATGACCATATCTATGATGCCACAACCAAGTCTCATCTGAGTTTGATACACTTTGGGCATATGACTATGACAAATTTACATTTCTCAATATCAAAGGAAACATTATATTTTTGTTCATTTGTACTGTAGCTATTATTTTCTTACTAGGTGGTTTGTCTAAGATTGTACACTTTCTACCTTAAAAAATGACTCTATAAACATGTTCATTCATCTGGCCTACACTCATTAGATTATGTCTCAGAATAGGTACATGATAAACATCATGAATATCCTTATTTTAATCTTGCTTGGTCAATACAAAAATTACACCCTTGCCTAAAAATTTCTTTTGATAATCATCTCCCAATTTAATTTGAGATGTGACAGAGCTATCTAAACTAGAAAAAAAACTTTGTTACCTGTCATATGATTGTTGCAACCACTATCTAGCAACCATAAATCATGATTGTTGCTCTCTTCTTATGTGACTTGGCATGAGAAGAACATTGATTCAAATGTTCCTTTTTCAGTGTTGGTAACATTTTCTCTTCCCCTATTCATATATGATTTCTTCTTTCTGCATTCAATTTCGCAGTGACCAAATTTCTTGGAATAATGACACTGGATCCTTGATTTGTGAGTCCATTTTGATTGATTGAAATTTCAGCCTTTGCCCCTTTGGTTCTAAGAGTTTCTCTATAGCGGTTCTGACTACTCACTCTGTTCTCAGTATTCTGAAGTTGACCTCTCTCATGTTTGAGAGCGTCCTATGCTTCACCTTCCTCTGCTTCTCTTCCCTTGACCTTTGCCTCTGGTTATGGAGGCTTGAGACTGAAATGCGTTCTCCAAAGATTCAGTATTTCAATTGAACCTATTCTCATGAGTTAATAGAGATCCCAGGAGTTATTCAACTGTTATTGTTGACAGGTTTTTTGACTCTTCTATGGTGACCATGAGAATATTAAACTTATTAGGAAGGATTTTGAGTACCTTCTCAACGACCTTTTTCTCTTTAATGCATTCTCCATACGTGCACAACTAATTGACGATGGTTGTGGCATGGGTCATGAAATTATCCTTCTGAATCCTTCATCTAAAGAGTCTCAAAACTCTTCCTTAGTGTCTGCAACTTTGCATTTTTTTACTTTATATGTGCCCTAATAGGCCATTTCGAGAGTATCCCATGCATGTTTGGCATGATTTTCTATTGCGAATTTGGGAAAAATATATTCCTCTAACTCTTGCTAGATGAGCCATAGGGATTTTCTGTCTTTTTTCCTTTTTTCTCCAACAACATTTCTTTGTGCATTTTTCATTGCGTGTAGATCGACTAGATCTGGTTCTGTGAACCCATTAACTGTTACTTCCCAAAAAAATTCAGACCGAAGAAATTTTTTCATTTTGATAGACCAAACATCATAATTTTTACCTTTTAAAATCGGTCCTCGTGACAGTACCAGAGTGCTGCTAGACACCATTAAACTTCTACTCGTAGTCAGCTCCCCCTTTCTGATGTAAATATTGACTTTTTATTTCCTTAAAAACAACCAAAAAAATTATTAGGGTCACACCATGGAACACTCTCTAGGGGCTACCTCCTTCTCTTGGTCACTTTGTGTACACCGGTAGGGGAAACCACCTCCCAAAACTCAAAATTTTGAAGGATTTTTCATTGGATTTTTTCACCAGAATGGCCTTAAACGCTCCTCTTCCTGTTGTGGGTTGACCAAGCTCTAAATTTATCTGCAATAACCTACAAATTTCTCTCCTATATTCAAAGAGTATTAGTCCTTATCTGATACCATGCAGAGGCAAGCATACACACACAAAAACAATGGAGTTGTTGATCTCTTCTCCACATTCATATGAAAAAACTCAATTCAAAATACATGAGACTAGATATTTCTGTAGTCTAACATTCCATCCTTCACCTACCTAATAAATTCATATACACCTATCCAATATAAGTGTATTTATGATTCATATAATCCACCTACTTGGTCAAACAAGTGGGAGGGATTACTCCATTCAACACTTACACTTACCTGACGAACTTTGTGAATGGGAGAAGCACATATAATAGAAGTGGCCAATTGGTGTTGGACGCAGGCCTGGAATTTCAAATTTACCCTACTTGTCAAATGAAAATTTAATGACGTTCATTTGTGTTTTGTTCCCGTCATTTTACATTTTAAGCAGATTAGCATATTCATGAGTGTCAATTTTTTTTCCTCTAATATACAAAAATTTGTAACAAAAACCTCTTAATGAAAAAAAATATAAAAATAAGTTACAGTTAAAATGAAAGAGAAATGGTATTTCAAATTTTTCAGAGCTTGCAATCTAAGGAGAAACCTATACAATAAACGAGTATATGGACAAAATAAATATGAAAATTAAAACTTAATAGAAGCTAAGAAAAACATCTTAAATGGTTTAGAAGAATGTTGAAGTCTAAATAGAGAAATTCCTTCCAAACGAATAGAGTCAACAAAAATAAAGGAAGCCATTTATCTAGGGTTTTGTCAAGAGAGAGTGCATTGGACTCTTTATTTTTCCCAAACATTGAAATCTCATCAACATTTAATAACCATTTTTAGAAAATAATAAAACAAAATATTTTTTATACAATATTTTATATATTTTATGAAAATGGAAGTGAAACTATTAAACCAAGATACTCCAAGAATTGAATATTACAACATGAATCAAAGTTTTTACAAAATCCTATTGGATTCTAGACAAGTAAAATACTTTCAAGTAATCAAATACTAATGCACATTGAACTTGTTCGAATTATCACCAATATCCCATACCAATATGGAGGATTCTATGGAGGATTCTGTGTGATTAGTAAGCCCTAATTGATCCATTTTCTTCTAGTCACTAGAGATAGTGAGTTAATGAAAATATTGCATATCACTCTAGCCAACCTTGTTGATTTGAAAGACAACAACCACTGTTAAGTACTTGGATGCTATTATAAAAGTAAGACTATGAAAATAAGTAAATTTCTAATAGAGAATTGCAGAAACAAAAAATATACTTGGAAACAACGAGCTAATTTCTGCCTTTTTCTGAAAGTTGGTCCTTTCTCCGATGCACTAACATTTCCAAATGTGCGTGATGTTGTTTGGATAGTGCACGTGGAAATTTTCTTCTCGTCGCACTACGTCTCATTTCACTAGTTGATATATTTTGATGTCTGGCATGATAACCCTTCTGTTGCTGCGCACAATGTTTTTTTTTTTTTTAAGTGCTAGGAGGTCGACTTTCCCTATACAGCTTCGGTCGACTCCCATTGATAATTCCTCTGATTTCTATTCCTCCCAAGTCCTTAAACTGTACAACTCCCCCATCTGTGATAGTCTTTACTTCATATGGTCCCAACCAATACATTCTGAGTTTTCCTGGGTGTTGAAGAGATTTACAGTCGTACATCAAGAATATATCTTCCTCCTTGAAATTTTTCCTCTTGATATGTCTATCATGCCAAGATTTGTTCCTTTCTTTCTATACTTCTTGGTGAAACACTGCTAGAATCCTATCTTCTTCCATGATCATTATCTGACTTATACTTTCTTGTATTGCACCTCGCTCTGTCATGTTTGTAATTGCTGCGACACACAGACTAGGTACCGAAAACTCTAATGGAACCACTGCTTCGTGTCCATACACCAATTTGAATGGTGTCTGCCTTGTCAATTTTTTTCATGTGGTCCTGTATGCCCACAATACTGCTGGTATCTTCAAGTCCCAATCGTCCCTATTGACATTGCAGATCTTTATCAGTGAATTCTTGAGGATATTATTAAAGTCTTCCACTGTTGCATTGGCTTGAGGATGGTATGGTGTACTCTTTTTATGATAAAATTCAAACTCCTCAGTCATCGCCTTAATAGTGGTGTTAATGAAGTGAGTACCTTGGTCACTCATCAAAATCCTTGGGCATCCAAATATAGTGATCACTTGCTCAAACAAGAAGTGTGTTTTTGTCTCTACACTGCAATCTTTTACTGGTGTTTCTTCTTCCCATATTGTTAAGTACTTTGTCGCAGTAATAATATACCTTGCTCTTAATCTTTTTGCTGGTGGGTTGATTGGTCCCACAAAATATATTGCCCATTTGTCGAATACCTGTAAGGTTACTTGTTCTCTCAGGGCATCTCATCCCATCTATTCGGTTTACCAACCCTCTGACATACATCACATCTATAGCAGTAGTGATTTGAGTCTCTGTGAATAGTCAACCACCATAGTCCTGCACAGTAGTTGTGCCTGCATAATGTCCTCCTGCTATTCTCTCATGGGATTCTACTAAAATCCTAGGTATTTCATGTTCTAGTACACATATTCTCAAGATGTTGTCTTCACCCATCTTGTACAAGTGTCCTATAATCAATTTATAGTCTGTAGCCCTGACTACCATATTTTTCTTCTACACGGTGTTGAATTCTTGTGGCACAGTCCTTGTACTCAAGTATTGAATGATGTCTACGAAATGTTCATTGTCTACATGGATTGAAAATGACTGTGCATCGAGAAATTTGTCCTCTAGATTCATAGGTTCCTCTCCATTAGTGATCCTCGACAAGTGATTAGGTCCTGCATTCAACTTCCCTAGTTTGACTATCACTTCGAAGTCAAATTCCTAGAACAACAATAACCATATACAAATTATCCCCCCCAACACTAGCTTGTTGATGAGATATTTGAGAGCTGAATGGTCTGTAAAAATCTTGAAATGTTTTCCCAATAATTAATGTCTAAACTTCTAAAGCGCATAGACCATGGCTAAGCCTTCTCTCTCTGTGGTATTGTAATTTTGTTCCGATTTTGACAATTTTCTTCTAGAAAATGCTATAGAATGGTCCAATTCTCCTGATCTTGGTTGCACCATAATAGCTCCAAGTGCTATGTCTGATGCATCTAGATGCATGAGGAATGTCTTTTCCCAATCTAGGAATACTAGTATTGGTGTGGTTACCATCTTCTCTTTCAGGTTGTCCAATCCTCGATGATAGTCCTCATTCCACTGAAACTTGTTGTCTTTTCTTAACAATTTCTCCATTGGCGCAGTGATATGCGCATACCCTTTTATAAATTGAATGTAGTATCCGATGTGTACCAATGTTGATCTTAACTGACAGACTATTTTTGGTGGTGGTAGATTAACAATTACTGCAATCTTGGTAGGATCTACTAGAAATCCTTGTTTGCATACTATATGGCCCAATATTATCCCAAAGGGTGTTCCGAAGATGCACTTCTTGATTTTTAATGATATTTGACATTGCCTACATCTTTCTAACATCAGCTTCAACACCTCTACATGGTATTTCAACATAGTATAGACTATTCAATTTTCAATATATACCTCTAGAAACTGGTGGATGAATTTTTTGAATGCATCTATGATTACTCTGGAAAATATTGTTGGTGCATTCTTCATTCCAAATGGCATGATTGTGTACTGGTAGGATCCCCATTTTGTGGAAAAAGTGGTCTTGTATCTATCTTCGGGGGCTATCTTGATCTGATGATAGCCTGAGAATCCGTCGGTGAATGAGTAAGCTTCCCGTCCTCCTACATTCTCCAACACCTTATCTGTGAAAGGAGTATGGAATGGGTCATGTAGGCATGCATCATTCAACTTCCTCAAATCGACACATATCCTTATCCCTCCCTGCTTTTTCTCCTGAACTACCATATGGCTTACCCATTTA
The DNA here is from genome assembly GCA_009831015.1 of Picea engelmannii. Lineage (NCBI taxonomy): Eukaryota > Viridiplantae > Streptophyta > Pinopsida > Pinales > Pinaceae > Picea > Picea engelmannii. Next base: position 101,913 of record ML787346.1, on the reverse strand, counting down.
GATTCCTCCACATGTTTTATGATTCCAGCCTCCAACATCCTATCAATTTCGTCTTTGACTTTTTTCTTATATATAGGGTTTAGTATGTATGGTCTCTATCTGATCGACCTTGCCTCAGCTATGAGATGTATCTTGATTTCACCTAGCTCTCCTTCTATGCCTTTCATTTCTATGAATGTTGTTGGGAACAAGTCATTGTACTCGCGCAATAAATCTGTTATGCTTTCCACTGTTTGCTCATGCCAGTAGTCTCCAATGCTGGCCATTTTGGGATTCTCAACTGTCCCAATATTGACTTTCTTCACCTTGATCAGAACAAAAATATTTTTGATTCCAGTGGTGGACCTTCCACTTCTCTTTTACCTTCAAATTCCGCAATCTAAATGTTTCGTGGGTCACCTTCAACTGGTGCTTCTTCCTACACATGGTAGCATGACAATAATTCTTTTACTATCTGTCTGTTTTGTTGTTATTCTTCTATCATGATTTCGGCTACCAGTTCTTTAATGAATATCACCCCTATGATGTGTTTAAGTGATGATTCTATGTTGGGGTTATCATGATCAAATGAGAAAGTGTCTGTAAAGTTCTGTTGTAATACTACCCAGTTTGCAGTTCCTCTACACAATTCCTGGTCTGTATACCCATTTTTTGGAATCCCTTCTATTGTGTGAACAAAATGGTGAGGCTATTCCTCTGGTGGTGTCATCCTCTATAGCATTTTGCACTTCTCCAAGTGTTCTGTTGGTGCCCCCTGTCTGTCATATTTTTTTAGTTGGTTTCTTCCCTGTTCTATGCCAAACCTAATGTGCAGTAACCGCTTACATTGGTACCAGTCCTTAACTATCTCTTTGTGCACACCCCACCATATTGCAGGTGTTTCCTTGAGTGCTATATCCAGGGCTAAGAGTCTATAATTTTCTATCACTTCATCTTCGTATAATGTTAAGAATGATTCTAATTCATTCACCCCATGGAAGCTGGGAGGTTCCCTTATCTCTATACCTACCCATCTTACTACACGGTCTATTCTTGCACATATTCTTGTGGAGACTTTGTGTAACCTCTTCTACCAATTTTCTAAGCCCATATCTGAGTCTGACACACATGAGGTGATTCTTCGCCAATTGAGTACCCCATATTCAGTTGGGTTCACATAATCTTCTTCTCGCGCGGTTTTTCTGTACAACTGGTTAATCTCCTCCAAGTCTAAGCAAGTAGGTTCGACAAACCTTTCCCCTTCTGATGGATCCAATGCTGCAATGACTCTATATTCTCCTGACTCAAATGTCATCTTCCTCGTCTTTAATTTGATTATGGCCTGATTGTCAAATGCTCAATCCAAGCCAAGGAATATTGGATAAGGTGTTGTGCCATTCACTATCTCTATTACTTTGAAGTTAGCTTTAGTGCACACTCCATCCAAATCTATTGTCACCCCTTTTAGTCTTCCAATTGGTATAACTTTGTGTTGATTTGCAAGTTTCAGCTAAAGAGGTGAATATCCTAATGTGGGTGCTCCCATACATTTCCATGTCTTCTTGGGGAGCACATTTACTTCGGATCCTAAATCCAATATAATATCTCCCATGTTGAATTCTCCAATGTTGGAGTTCAATCTGAATTCTCTGCTTGTTCTCCTCCTTGTCTGTAGATGATTAACTGTTTTCTGTTATAGCTTTCCTTTTGCCTCTATGCTACATGTTTCTAGCATATTTTGTAATACTTTAATAGTTGATGGATCATTTAGTAGTTTAACACAGGATTGCAAAAAACCTTTAATCGTAATTACTTGTCCCAGGGGTTGTGCTTCTTTAGTGTGATCCAACAATGGAGGCATATCATATGTTGGTATTATTCTGCGTATTTGATTTCGATGCAATGTATGGCTTCAAGAATTCTTGTCTATCCTACTTGAATATCTCCTTTTCTTTCTGCACATCCAACTACTTCTTCGGTTCGACATTCTTCTTCACCCATTGGTGTTATGTTGGGTCTTTTATTAATGCATCGTTCCATGTCTTAAATCCTCCCCACGTAACTATGTTGATGTTTCTTCCTTCATCCTTTGCTTCCACCAAAATCCACTGAACATTCTAATTGTTCTAATTTCTCTTTTCCTGGATCTTCCCCAATAGTGTAGGGATTTTGTCTGTATCATGATGTGATGCGTGACAATATGTGCATGTCATAAGTGGGAGTGGAAATTCTCTTGCATAGTGTCTTGGTTGTTGAAAGTTGCAGCATGGTCCTTTGCCTCTTCTAAAGGCTCCTCTTCCCCTTCCTCCACCTCGATCTCGATCTTGATCTCCTCATGGTGCATTATTTTGGGGCGACTGGTTATATTGCGCGAGATTATATTGTGGTTGCACATTATTGTAATATGGTTTCACAATGTTGTATTGTTGTTGCACAGTGTTATACTGTTGTTGCACAGTGTTATAGGAGGTTGGTACTTTCTTAAACTGTGGTGTGGCTTGCCTGGTCATCATTTATGCCTGCACCATGTAAGCATCTGATGTTCTTTCCCTCATGAGGTCCATGGTCCTGCAATCTTTGTCATCATGGCCTACTAACTTGTAAAAGTTGCAATATGAGCTCTTAGGTACTATCTGGTACTTCTACATCATTGGGCAGTGATATGTATCATGCCCCTGTTTCTTATAGATCTCACACCATAGTCATCCTATTGGAAACAATTTTGGCATTCCTGCTGCCATGTACTGCGCAAATGTTGGACATTCACTCTTATGGTGTCCTTCTATCCTACATGTGGTACACCAAATGAATTCTATTTTGTCCTTACCTTTGTTTTGTTTTAACTAGAATGTTAAGTTGTTCAGATCCTCCTTCAACACACCTATGGATAGATCTATTTTCTGATATTAGTTCTTTTCCAGTTGTAGGGATTCCTGTAGAGCCTCTACCTGTGTCTAAAAATTCTGCTGTTGCAAAGGGTATTTCAAGTGTGGTAGCAGTGAATTGACAAACATATGCCTATGTTGCATATATGCCTATGTTGTATATATGTCATGACATACTTTAGCTTTCCCTTCAATCGTTTGAATATCTGATCAATCTCCCATACACATTCTCTTGGTTTCTGTCTAATCTCTATCATCTCATTTATGTATTGATCCTCTGAACTAGGCTTTTGGAATTCATTTATCAATAGATTCTTGATATCTCCAATCGTTCTGGTTGTCCCCAGTGGACTATTTGTAGCGAAAGTCATTTAACAATCCAGTGCGCGATCTCTTAGTGTGATATATAAATGCGCAAGTTTAGTTTCCTCATCTGTGATTTGTTTCACTTGCCAGATTTTTTCACAAATAAACAAGTGTTTCTCTGGGTCCTCCTACACCTCTCCTTTAAATTCTAGTAACCTGATGGTCGGATCATGTCCTGCCATCCTGAATGCTGAACTACTACCTCCACGCGGTGTAGATACTTGACTAATGCTTCCTGAACTGGGTCCCCCATTTGTCATTCCTTGTGTAGAGGGATTTCTTGTTGTCTTCCTTCTCCCGAAATTCGGTTTTCTAAATGGTGGTGTTCCTCTTGGTGTATTAGTCACACATGGGCTTATGGGTTCCACACTGACACTGATATGGATATGAGTACTGCCTTCTATTCCTTTTCCTGGACCTCTCATTTTCCTCTCATATGTCGCGTGCAGGATTTTCTCAATCTTCTCCATAGCCCGAAGATCCTCTACCTATTCTTCATCACTTGCCAAGCCCTCCCTCGCGGCTACGACTCTCTTCTTGGTGTTCACTTTATATTTGTAGGGTACTCCACCGCGCATTCTTCCAGTTGTTTGCATGTTCCGCTTGATTTGGTCTTCGTCCATCATAATTGGGTCTAAGGCCTCCTCTTTATTTCCTTTATCCCTTTCTCCTTCCATTTCTCCTTCTCCTGTCAGTGCTTCCCCCCTTTCCCCATGCACATAGAGAAGTTTAGATATCTGATGCCAATGTAATTACAACTTTGGTATATAGTAATATATTAATAGAAGTATATAATTATATGATATACCTACCTCGAGGTCCTTTTAAAAATTATTTCTCTACCGCACTGTAATACTTCGCTGTATCTACTACAAACTATGTGATAAATCCTGCAACAATGTTAGCTAACTAGAAGTCTACTACATGCGTACAATTATTATCAACTCGTTGTAACTGCATGATCTCTACAGGGTTCCAATCTAGCTGTCTGATCCGATTTGTAGGATGGTTGTCTTTCAACCTTTTTATCCACTCGTGCAACACATGCGGGAAATCATAGAAAAATACTTCGTGCAAGTCGTTGAATACGTACTTTTCCAGATTATTGTGCGGTGTCAACTTTAGGTTTCTGTTATCTTTCTGTGAAAACTCCATCTCCTTTGTTTTCAACCAGCTCTCTATCTCTTCCTTCGTTGGATTCCACAGTCTCAACATCCCCTTTCAGATTCTCATTCTCTCAGAGTTTTGTCATCCGGTCTAACATTATTTTGACGCGTCTTCCATAAATCTCATATACTCAATCCCATCCTGTTCCAACCAACCAACAACGAAACCATTTGTTAGTTTTATCTCTATTCTTATACTCAGGATTCTTTATTAGTTATTCTGATCCTACCTTACTATCATAGATTGACCCCGATTCAGATTTGATAAGCTGATCCAGATTGTTTTCGGCACGAAATGAGAGCGGATATATAATAAAGAAATGCACAGAGATATCGCAGATATTCAATAATATAATAGAAATGTATCATAGATGCAACCATAAACACAGATATACAATAATACACGATTTCTATTAATGAAAGAAATGTACAGAGACTGTAAAAATATAGAGTGAAAGACTCGGTAGAATGGTGGCAGCTTATCTTTGAGAATAGATGTAACGGCTACTCGCATTCGCAACACGATGATTACAATGAATCTATGAAGGCCCTTTTTACAATAAACAGGAATGCCAAAAAACCTATACATCCAAAAACGTAACCCTAGGAGATGAAGCACCAAAATTCATGTGGGCCCTGTTTGGGTAAGTTAGTACATTAACTTCCCGGGGTCGTAACTTTTGCAAACGATCTCCGTTTTAGGCGTATGATAGCCTATTGGAAAGGTATCACTGAGGAGATTAATTTTGGGGCCTCAAACATGTTGTAGGCCATCATTGAGAATATCGTTCCCAAAAAACCTTCATTTAGGCCCTCAAAATGGCCCCGAAAGTTAAAACTGCTAAAAATAGTAAATTGCCAAAATTACCAGAAAACTGTTTTGAGCCAGTTGGAAAAGATGGGTGTCCACCAATATCCACCTGGATCAATCCTCCCTCCTTTGGAATAAATGGTATCCATTGCATTGAGTTCTTGGGGGGGAGGGAAAAGCGTTTATTGAATCTGCATCTTGGTGAGCTGCTTGCCTTGCTGGAGACATCACGCTGCTCAGTTTGTGGAAGTCTGTCATGAACCTGTTGAAGCTGAGACTGTTCAACAAGTCGAGATACATGAGAGTACAATGTCCATAAGGAATCTTTGTGCTTTGCTGCAGCCTTGTCGACTTGCTTCTATTGGATAAAAGGTCTTTGGGGCAAGGCTGTAGTGGTTGCAATGTCCTTCTGTTCTCCTTTTGAACAGATTGTGAAGAAGCTAAATTTTGCAGTATGAGATACTACCTTGCGACACTTTTTAGGTGGAACAGTAGTTGGAACTACCTATGGTATTTTGTAGAGATGACTCCCTAGAGAAACAATGACACTGTGGGGTCGAGACTCATAAACAACATGAAACTTCCACATATATGGTTTTCCCAAGAGAACATCACAAACATTCAGTGGGGAAACATCACATAATACCTCATCCTTGAAGGTTTGGATGCTGTATGACAATCAACATTGTTGGCTGACACAAATATCTCGTCCTTGGTGAAGCCACCCGATATTGTATGGTTGTGGGTGTGGTGTTGTCAACAATCCCAACTGTTTGACGACCTCTGCTGAGATGAGGTTCTTCTGGCCTTCACTATCAACAATAAAATGCAGCAGGGTCCCCTTAACCCACATCTGTGAATGAAAAAGGATCTCCCCCTCTTCAGGATATGTTGGTTCTTCTGGTTGAATTGTTGCGGTCGCGACAATAGCAGTGGGGTCTCCATCAATGATCTGTCCTTTACAAGTATTTTCAGAATCAGATTATGAATCAGGGTTCGGCTCTTTGTCTTTGATCTTGGCCACCAATGACTATTTTGAGAAACATTCATTGGTGTTGTGCCAGTGTCTTTTGTGGAAATCACACCATTTTCCGATGTCCTTCTTTGTCTTCCCATGACCCTTCTTTCCCTGTGTCTTGGACTGGTTTTCGAGAGACTGTTTGTTAGGGTCGTCTTTGTCATACTTTGGTTGTTGCAGATTTGTAGACCTGAAATCCCGTTTGTTTTGGTGCTTAAATTTTTTCTCGATTTTAACAGCACATCGATAAGCAACACCGAGTGATGAGATGTCCAGAAAATCCATTTCAATCTGGATATATCTGTGTAGAGCCCCACGATATTTCAAAACCAAATGTCGCTCGGAGTCTTTGATACCCAGCTTGGTGCGCAAGGTATGGAAGGTATCGGTGAACTCCAGAACTTCTTGGCCCCTCTCTTGCTGCAGTGTGGTCCATCTCATCTACCGGTACTCATAGTTTCCAAGAGGGTAATACTGTTCCTTTACTGCATCCACAAAAAAATACCAAGTGGGCTCGACCCCATATATTCCAAACTCCTCTGTGGAAATTTGCTCCTAGTAAGTTTCCCACCAATGTTTGACATGAGGGAGAGCTTTAAGGAGTGCGAAGGTGATATTTTCTCTATCAGAAAAATTGTGAACAGAGAAATAACCTTCTAACAGATTTAACCATTTGTTTAGGGCTTCTACATCTATCTGTCCTTCAAATATAGGAATAACAAAAGTAACTTGTACCTTGAAAGGCGAGGTGCTTCCAAAGTGGCCACTTGATGAATATGCGCTTTTTTCTATCAACAGGTGTTGAAGGATGTGGAAAAAAGTCTCCATCATTTCGTCCCTCTGTCGCGTGAGAGCTTGCTCAAGCAACAAACTGATAGGATCGTCTGCTCAGTCATTTTTATTTTCTTCCGCCATTGAGGGTTTCTTGGGTGTGCGAGAGATATTTTATTCAAGACATACAAGCTAGAGACCCAAATTTCTATATTCAGACCTCGTCGGGGACATGCACTGAAAAACAATCAAGAACAACCTGCTCTGATACCATTGATCCAGATTATTTTCGGCACGAAATGAGAGCGAAGATATAATAAAGAAATGCACAGAGATATCGCAGATATTCAATAATATAATAGAAATGTATCAGATATACAACCATAAACACAGATATACATTAATACACTATTTCTATTAATGAAAGAAATGTACAGAGGCTGTAAAAATACAGAGTGAAAGACTCGCTAGAATGGTGGCAACTTATCTCTGAGAAGAGATGTGACGGCTACTCACATTCGCAAGATGATGATTACAATGAGGCTTTGAAGGCCTTTTTTATAATAAGTAGGAATTCCAAAAACCCTATACATCCAAAAACCTAACCCTAGGAGACGAAGCTCCAAAAGTCATGTGGGCCCCGTTTGGGTAAGTTAGTACATTAACTTCATGGGGTCGTAACTTTTGCAAACGATCTCTGTTTTAGGCGTATGATAGCCCATTGGAAAGGTATCATAGAGGAGATTCATTTTGGGGCCTTAATCATGCCATAGGCCGTCATTGAGAATATTGATCCCGAAAAACCTTCATTTAGGACCTCAAAATGGTCCCGGAAAACTGCTAAAAATAATAAATTGCCAAAATTGCCAGAAAACTGTTTTGAGCCAGTTGGAAAAGGTGGGTGGCCACCGATATCCACCTGGATCATAATCTCTCAACAAAATCCCTCTAAAACTATCGGCCCCTCTGGTATACCAGAAGGGAACTCGACACACATAGTGCACTGAACAGTCTCACCCAAGATAGCTCTATGGGTGGCTGCAATACTCAGGTGTTTGCAACCTCAGAATGAGTGGAGATCTGTGGTTGTTTCTTGTAATGTTTATTTATTGAAACTAACACCTATTTAGAATTCATTCTATTCATGCATGTGAAATACCATATTTAACTAGTTAATTCATTCATCTAACATTCACCATTTAACAATAATAAAGATTCATACATTCATTCACATAACACATGTGTTACTCTGGTTCACCCCCTCTTGGGTAACGTCCACAAATATCTGGCTCTCAAGCTCTTTATATGGTTTAGTAATATGTCACGCCACGTGTGTTTACAATCTTAGCTCTTACTCTCTTTAAGAGGCTCCTTGATCCCTGTGAGGATGACTAGATCGCACCAGGCTCCTCAACTTGCGATCTAACCCTTATAAGGATCGAGTCACTCACTTCTTCCCTAGCTCACCATATTACCGAGTAGTACAATTATTACAATTCTCTGCCATCCGTTCTTTGTTCTCATCCTCTGTTCTCATCCTCTCTCTCTTTTTCTTCCTTCCTATGTCCGTCCTCATTTTCCTCTAAGTACTACCTATTTATATTCTTGGCTAATCAACCATTACAATACGTTGCAAAAACCCCAACCCTAGTGTCATTAGGTCTTCCTTGCATGTGTGCCTCGCCTTCTTCCCTTACAATTGTTGCTTTTCCTTCCAACTATCCTTTCCTCCTTTCCTGCCTCTCTTCCCAAAAATAGTATTTTCTCTTCAATAGGTCTACATCCAACAGGCCCCCAACACCAACATGTGGCTCGTCTCAAGCCACCTAAACTTTGTGTTCTTATTCAACAACTCCTGCGAGAGTCTGGAACTTCTCTGTGAGTTCCTTTGCTTGTGTTTGAGCCTACGTAGTCTTTTCTCTGAGTGCATCGAATACTTGCGCTAATATCCTCGCTGATCATCTCTATGCACTTTGCTTGGATTTGTGCCATGTTCTTCTTTGCCTCTTCTTCTTGCGCAATGACCTCCGCCGCTAGCTCTTGGAGAGGTTCCATTTGAGCTTGTCGATCCTTCTTCTGTGTCTGCGTGGCTATGAGTTCTTCTTGCAAATTCTTCATATATTGTACTCTTTTGAGGTGCTCAAAGATATTCATTGTCTTCTGTCTCTACTTGAGTTCCTGGATAGCTGCGCTTCTCTTCTCCTCTTCCTGGTCCCACTGTTGGACTTGTTGATCTTCCTCCATCTTTTTCCATAGTTGTGATGCTTTATCAAACAAGTCAACAACTGCGTTGACTTGTCGTTCCATTTCCTCCATCTTCCCTATTGCTTCCATATTCCTTTGTTCCTTTACCTTCGGGGGAGTGGTGGGGATGAGTTGTTTGGGGAGGTTCTCGATCTCTTGCCTCTATTGATCGATTGTTTTCACAATCTAATCAATTTTTTGTGTCGTTTTGGGATATGTTGTTTGCGTGCTCTTTGGAATATTTTCATAGGTTACAACCAATCCCTTCTTGATCCTATCCGCGTGATATTTCTCATATTTGGTCTCGATCTTGACCTGGTCGAGCACCAACTCCAAATATTCTCTGTTGTCCTTCGTATACTACAACTCTACTGCGTCTGTGTGTGCACACGACTATACCACTTGCGTGACGTTGACTTGTAGTTTATATAATTCCTTGGTTGGTATCCACCCCATTACCAACTGTATTTGTGCTAGATATTTCAAGGGTGTCTGACCCACAATTTCTTCCATGTGAAACATGTTGGGTGTAACGTTAAAATTTGAGCTCTCTAGTGCTATCGTCTGGAGCATATCCTACTCACTGGGCATAGCCTTGGCTCATGCTTATGATGCTGCGAGGATTGATTATATTCCTCTGCCCGCCCTCTTCATTTCTCTGATTTGTTCTAGGAGTTGCCTCATGTAAGACAAATCATCCTGAATCCCATCCCTTTGGCATTGTGCTTCTTCAAAATCCTTCGTTGTTCGGTCCTGGACCATTTCAACCAGAAGGTCTGTTTTGTCCTCAGTGATTGCATATTCTGGTGGCATCTTCTACGCCTTAGCTTTCTTGCACGCACCCCTAGTGTGTATGATCGAACTCTTGGTCTAACCTTTTTCCTGTTGAGTGGAACTTGATGTGGTCCTCTGTTTTGTCTCAATCTCTTTTTCCTATTCCTACAATGCCTAGGTGTTGTTCTTCTTCCTTGCATAGGTACATTTCTTGGGCCCACACCATTTCTTCTGTTGCGTCGGCCTATGACCTGGATTTGGCTTATTGGGCATCATTTTGTCTCATGTTGATGTTTGTTCTTGCCTTGCATTAGCCTCCTTATTCGTGGACATCTCTTGATTCAGAACTGGAACTCTCCAGTCATCTTTCCAATCCTTGATGACCATCTCTACGTCCTCTTCCTTGACGCAGTATCGCAGTTGTATCCATTTCTTCTCAAGATCCTTTTGTGCTTGGATCCATACTACATGCCTGGTTTCTTTAAAGTTGGCTATGCCCTGATATTTCACGACCACTTCTGGCATAACCCACCAAGTGTTGGCAATGATTTCCTGTAGGTCATTGTAATACCCTACGAAGATGCCTGCATTTGCATTTTTGTTTTTGGGGTCTGAAGTGCTCCCCAACGATAGGTATCACACTGCGTGGAAACAAGTGGATCTCTCACAAAAGTATGTATATTTAGGCTCCGTCCATCCGACTAAGGTGATTAGGATGAGTAGCCAAGAGTAGCGAAACTCTGCCCCCAGGTCCTGTGTGTCCTTGCAGTCTTCAAGGAAAAAATTTAACAAGTACGGGGCCCAGCTAAGTATAGTGCCCTTCACACACTGTGTTGCAGCTGTGATGACCTTGGCAAGGAATTCTTCCTTGGGACACTTCCTGAGAAAATTACAGGCCATGAGTTTTGTGGCCAACCTTTTTGTTACTTCATTATGTGCTTAATGATGATTTTGCGTGACCCTCTTTTTGTTCCATAAGTCTTCTTCATTTCCTTGGCCAACGCCTTCTCCTTTGTATTTTCATCGAGGAACTTTGCAAGGCTCTCCCCCTAGGATGGTAGCCCTGTAATGAACGCAATGAGATCTACGTCTACCAAGACAGGATCCTCCACCCATAGGTATCCTCCATGGGTAACTGCCATCAACTTATTGACACAGTTGTTTACGTCGTGACCCCTTCCAAAGTGTGGGATATCCAAGAAGATTAGAATCCCGGTGTTGGCCAGTCTGGCTGCCCACTATTTTGGTTGGACGATTGGTTCACTGAAGGGTCCTATACCTATGGTATCCAGGTAAAATTGCTTTGCAAACTCTGAAAACTTGTCCATGTCAATCACATCGTGATCTGAGTACCATATTTTTTCCACGCAGCTTAACAGGTTATCTGTGATACACAGCCGTTCTATAATGCACGGTAAGACTATGGTTGTTGCAACCTGCTTGCATGATGATCTTGATACTGGTTGCTTTCCCTTCCACTGTGGTGGCTGACTCGAGGTTCCAGCCTCCATTTTTCTCTCCTCTTTATATGCCTCTGCCCGACCGGTGAAATCTTCTACTATGACCTCCTATTACTGCTCTGGCACTGCTGTGTTTGACCTTTCTGGTACGACCGCTTCTGTCTGGTTTGGGACCGTCCCATTACCCCTCAAGGCTTCCTTAGTGTTTTTAGGGCGCAAATGATTTCCTTCTTCCTTGGATTTCTAGCTTTGTCTCACTTCCGACATGTCGATATCCATGCCCACTGCCACTGTTTATTGGGTTTCCTCCACCATTGGTGTGGGGCTCCCTGGTTCCATATTGGGTGAAGGGATTTCATCCAAGTTGATGAATGTCGTAGTCCATTTTGGTTCATGTTCAATTCCTTGTGGCTATTGAGGTGCTCTAAGGTTGTCTTGAGGTCGTTTGCAGGCCTGGCTCGACACGCCTAGCTTGGGTGGTGCCATGGTGGTAAAAATGGTCTCCACCAAGATTAGTTCATTCTATAACTCTTGCAAACTCTCTCTCTTATCCGTATACTCTATTTCTATGTGATTTTATCAATTTCCCAATAAACCTTCTGATACCCGCGTGCTTGCCTTATATAGGATTCATGTGAAACTTCTCGGAGACATTACCCAAGTTTTGTTTTGAATGAATTGGCTCCTCCCACGTACTTTCCATTGAATTCCCTTGACGTAGCCAGTTGGCATGATTAATGCGACATTCCATCAATCATTCTTGACATTCAATTTTTATATCCGCCGTCAGTTGGCACTGATTTTCCATACCCGCAGTTTCTGTAATTTCCTCCTTTTTCTGACCATTGGTCCTTTCTCTGGCGCGCTAACATTTTTGAGTGCGTGTGATGTTGTTTGTCCAGTGCTACATCTCCTTTCGCTGGTTGCTGTCTTTTGATGCCTATCCTGATAACCCCTTTGTTGTTGCACGCAGTCCTTTGTTTTTATTTTTTTTTAAGTGCTAGGAGGTCGACTATCCCTATACATTTTTAGTTGACTCCCATTGACCATTCCTCTGAGCTATGTTCCTCCCAAGTCCTTCAAATGTACAACTCCCCCATCTGTGAAAATATTTACTTCATATGGTCCCAACCAATGCATTCTGATTTTTCCTAGGTGTTGAAGAGATTTACTGTCGTACATCAAGACTAGGTCTCCCTCCTTGAAATTTTTCCTCTTGATATGTCTATCATGCCAAAATTTGTCCCTTGCTTTCTGTACGTCTTGGTGAAACCCTGCTAGAATCATATCTTCTTCCATGATCATCAACTGACTTAGCCTTTCTTGTATTGGGCCTCACTCTGTCATGTTTGTAATTAATGCGACATGCAGACTAGGTACCAAAAACTCTAATGGCACCTCTGCTTCTTTTCCATACACCAATATGAATGGTGATTTCCCTGTTAATTTTTTTCATGTGGTCCTGTATGCCCATAATACTACTGGTATCTTCAAGTCGCAATCATCCCTATTGATGTTGCAGATCTTTGTCAGTGCGTTCTCGAGGATCTTATTAAAGGCTTCCACTGTTCCATTGGCTTGAGGATGGTATGGTGTACACTTTTGATGATAAACTTCAAAATCCTCAGTCATCGCCTTAATAGTGGTCTTAATGAAGTGAGTGCCTTGGTCACTCATCAAAATACTTGGGCATCCAAATCTAGTGATCACTTGCTCAAACAAAAAGTGTGTTGTTGTCTCTGTTATGTAATATTTTATTGGTGTTGCTTCTACCCATCTTGTTAAGTAATATGTTGCAGTAATAATGTACCTCGCTCCTAATCTTTTTGTTGGTGGGTTAATTGGTCCAACAAAATCTATTTCCCATTTGTCGAATACCTGCAAGGTTACTTGTGGTATCAAGGGCATCTCATCCCATCTATTCAGTTTACCAACCCTATGACATACATCACATATCTGGAAGTAGTCATTTGATTCCCTGTGAATAGTCGATTACCATAGTCCTGCGCGAAATATCTTCTGTGTGGTAGCTTTTCCTGCATAATGTCCTCCTTCTATTCCCTCATGGGATTTTGCTAAAATCCTAGGTCTTTCATGTTCTAGTACACATCTTCTCAATATGTTGTCTACACCCATCTTGTACAAGTGTCATGTAATCAATTGATAGTCTGCAACCGATACTTCCATATTTTTCTTATGCATGGTGTTTAATTCTTGTGGCGCAGTCCCTGTACTCAAGTATTGAATGATGTCTATGAAATATTCATCGACTACTTGGACTAAAAATAACTGTGCATCAGGAAATTTGTTCTCTAGATTCGTAGGTTCCTTTCCCTTAGTGATCCTAGATAGGTGATCGGGTCCTGCGTTCATCTTCCCTCCTTTGACTATCACTTCAAAGTAAAATTCCTGGAACAACAATAACCATCTACAAATTCTCCCCCCCAACACTATCTCGTTGACAAGGTATTTGAGAGTTGAATGGTCTATACACATCTTGAAATGTTTTCCCAATAAGTAATGTCTGAACTTCTGAAGCGCATAGACCATAGATAAGCCTTCTCTCTCTCTGGTATTGTAATTCTTCTCCGATTCTGACAATTTTCTTCTAGAAAATGTTATAGTATGGTCCAATTCTCCTGATCTTGGTTGTTCCATAATAGCTCCAAGTGCTATGGCTGATGCATCTACATGCACGTGGAATTTCTTTTCCCAATATGGGAATACTAGTATTGGTGCGGTTACCATATTCTCTTTCAGGGTGTCCAATCCTCGCTGATAGTCCTCATTCCACTGAAACTTGTTATATTTTATTAACAATTTCTCCATTGGCGTAGTGATCTACGCATACCCTTTTATAAATTTCTTGTAGTATCCTGTGTGTCCCAATATTTCTCTTAACTAATAGATTTTTTTTGGTGGTGGTAGATTAACAATTACTGCAATCTTGGTAGGATCTACTAGCAAGCCTTGTTTGCATACTATATGGCCCAATATTATCCCAAAGGGTGTTCCAAAGATGCACTTATTGATGTTTAACGATATCTAACACTTCTTTCATCTTTATAACATCATCCTCAACACCTATACATGGTATTTCAATAGACTATAGACTGTCCAATCATCAGATATACCTCTAGAAACTGGTGGATGAATTTTTTGAATTCAGCTATGACTACTTAGGAAAATATTGTTGGTGCATTCTTCAGTCCAAATGGCATGAATTTGTACTGGTAGGATCTCCATTCTATGGAAAAAGTGGTCTTGTATCTATCTTCCAGGGCTATCTTGATCTGATAGTAGCCTGAGAATCTTTTGGTGAATGAGTAAGCTTCTTGTCCTCCTATGTTCTCCAACACCTCATCTGTGAAAGGATTAGGGAATGAGTCATGTAGGAACAAATCATTCAAATTCCTCAGGTCGACACATATCCTTATCCCTCCCTTCTTTTTCTCCTGAACTACCATAGGGCTTACCCATTCAAATTCCTCCACAGGTTCTATGATTCCAACCTCCAACATCCTATCAATTTTGGCTTTGACTTTTTTCTTATATATAGGGTTTAGTCTGTATGGTCTCTGTCTAATTGGCCTTACCTCATATCTGAGAGGTATCTTCATTTCACCTAGCTCTCCTGCTATTCATTTCATTTCTATGAACGTTGTTGGGAGAAGGTCGTTGTACTCATGGAGTAACTTTGTTATTCTTTCCACTGTTTTCTCATACCAGTAGTCTCCAATGTTGGCCATTTTGGGATTCTCAACTGTCCCAATGTTGAATTTATTCACCTTGATCGAAAAAACAAATACTTATGATTCCAGAGGTGGACCTTCCACTTCTCTTTCACCTTCAACTTCCGCAACATGAATGTTTCGCGAGTCATCTTCATCTGGTACTTCTTCCTACACATGGTAGCATGGCATTAATTCTTTTACTGTTTGTCTATTTTGATGTTGTTCTTCTGTCATGAGTTTAAATTCTAGTTCTTTAATTAATATCACCCCTCTGATGTGTTTAAGTGTTGATTCTATGTTGGGGTTCTCATGCTCAAATGAGAAAGTGATTGTAAATTTCTGTTGTAAAACTGTCCAGTTTGTAGTTCCTCTACGCAATTCCTGGTCTGTATACCAGTTTGCTGGAATCCCTTCTAATGTGTGAACAAAATGGTGAAGCCATTCCTATGATGCTATCATCCTCCATAGCATTTTTCACTTATCCAATTTTTCTACTAGTGCCCCTTGTCCGTCATATTTTTGTAGTTGGTTTCTTCCCTGTTCTGCGCCAAACCTGATGTGTAGTAACCGCTTACATTGATAGCAATAATTAACTATCTCTTTGTGCGCACCCGACCATCTTGAAGGTGTTTCCTTGAGTGTTATATCCAAGGCTAAGGGCCTTTGATTTTATAACACTTCATCTGCATATCATGTTAAGAATTATTCTAAGTCTTCACCCCATGGAAACTGGGAGGTTGCCTTATCTCTGTACCTACCCATCTTACTGTGTGGTCTATTCTTGCACATCTGTTTATGGAGACTTTGTGTAACCTCTGTTGCCAACTTTTTAAGACTGTAACTGAGTCTGACACACATGAGGTGATGATTTTCCAATCGAGTACCCCATCTGCAATTGGGTTCACATAATCTTCTTCTCGCACAGTTTTTCTATACAACTAGTTAATTTCCTCTAGGTCTAAGAAAGTAGGTTCTACAAACCTTTCCCCTTCTGATGAATCTAATGGTGTAATGACTCTGTATTCTCCTGAATCAAATGTCATTTTCCTTGTCTTTAAGTTGATTATGGCCTGATTGTCGATCGTCCAATCCAATCCAAGCAATGCCGAATAAGGTGTTGTGTCATCCACTATCTCTATTACTTCGAAGTCGTCTTTAGTGCGCACTCCATCCAGATCTACTATCACCCTTTTTAGTATTCCAATTGGCAGAAATCTATGTTGATTTGTTAGTTTCAACTGAATAAGTGAATATCCTAATGTGGGTTCTCCCATACATTGCCATGTTTTCTTGGGTAG
>ML787346.1:72510-85357 GCA_009831015.1 Picea engelmannii | reverse complement strand
GTCGTAGGTGGGAGTGGACATTCTCTTGCATAGTGTCCTGGTTGTTGACAGTTGTGGCATACCACTGGTCCTCTTCCTCTTCCAAAGCCTCCTCTTCCTTTTCCTAGACCTCTGTATCCAGCTCGATCTCCTCGTGGTGCATTATACTATGGCATCTGGTTATACTACAAAAGATTATAGTGTGGTTGCACGGTATTGTACTGTGGCTGCGCAGTGTTGTATTGTTGTTGTGTAGTGTTATACAGGGCTGGTACTTGGTTAAACTATGGTGCGGATTTCCTGGTCATCATTTATGCCTGCACCCTGTAACAATATGATGTTCTTTCCCTCATGAGGTCCATGGTCCTACAATCTTTGTCATCATGGCCTACTGACTCGCAAAAGTTGCAATATGAGCTCTTAGGTACTGTCTGGTACTTCTGTGTCATTGGGCAATGATATGAATCATGCCCCTGTTTCTTACAGGTCTCACACCATAGTCCTCCTGTTGGAAATGGTTTTGGCATTTCTGCTTCCATGTACTCCGCGAATGTTGTACATTTTTTCTTATGGTGTCCTTCTATCCTACATGTGGTACACCAAACAACTTCTCTTTTGTCCTTACCTTTGATCTGGTTTAGATGGAATGTTAAGTTCTTTAGATCCTCCTTCATCTCCTCTATGTCTAGATCCGTCTTCTGATATTGGTTCTCTTCCAGTTGTAGGGATTCCTGTAGAGCCTCTACCTGTGCTTGAAACTTTTTCTATCGCAAATAGTATTTCAAGTGTGGTAGAAGTGAATTGATGAACACATGCCTATGTTGCATATCTGTCATGACATACTTTATCTTTCCCTTCAATAGTTTGAATCTCTGGTCAATCTCCCATACAGATTCTCCTGGTTTCTGTCTAATCTCTATCATCTCATTCATGTATTGATCCTATGAACTAGGCTTCTGGAATTCATTTATCAATATCTTCTTGATATCTCCAATCATTATGGTTGTCCCTGGTAGATTGTTTGTAGCTAAAATAATGTACCAATCCAGTGCGCAATCTCTTAGTGTGATATCTAACTGCGCAAGTTTACTGTCCTCATCTGTGATATGTTTCGCTACCCAGATATTTTCACAAATAAATAGGTACTTCTCTGGGTCCTCTGATGCCTCTCCTTTAAATTTTGGTAACATGATGGTGGGATCATGTCCTTCCATCCTAAATGTTGAACTACTACCTCTGCATGGTGTATATACTTGACTAATACTTCCTGAACAGGCTCGCCCAGTTGTTGTTCCTTGTGTAGATGTACTTCCTTCTGTCTTCCTTCTCCCTAAATCCAGTTGTATAAATGGTGGTGTTATTCTTGGTGTATTAGTCACACATGGGTTTATGGGTTTTGTTATCCCTGATTTTCAGGGATAACTAGGAGATCATGTCTCTAGGCATGAAGGTCCTAGACATGGAGTACCGAGAGAAACATTGACCTGAGCATGGCCCTAGAAGGCCTATCCTTTTCTTCCTCTATCAGCTTTTTCTTGTCATCAACAACAACATCCATCACCATCGGCTTGGTCTTTTATTGGAAGAGGTTATTTATCCATGAGGTAATTCGTCCAGGTATCATGGTATGTGTCACTTTTGGTCATTGAAACCTTTAGATATATGCATCTGATTCCTTTTATCTCTAACAACTGCTTGGATCTTACATTGACCCACTTGACCATGCTTGGGGAAATTGACAAGGTCCCCTAGCAAGTCTGTGCCCATAGGTCTTGGTTTGCGACTGGGGGGGTTTTTGAGAAGCCATTGTCTGCTCCCATCATAGAACCACTATTTCATCTTATCTCCCACTCATTTATCCCATTCCCCTTGTCTGAGCATTGGGTTGACCTATTTATGGGATTTCACCTTATCTTGTGGGAAGAAGGGGCTAAAGGCCCAGAAGGTAAAAGAAGCTAGTAAAAGAAAAAATCCTAAAAATGAAACCTCGAGATGCTTCACCTAGGGATCCCTGAGAAGGCAATAAAAGGCCTCTCAGCAAGAAACAAGAGGGACCCAGAAAATAACAAACAAGACCTAGTCAGAGGATAGGGGGTCTCATCACGAGCCAACCTATTAGGTTCATGGGTACCTAACAATATGACATTTCCACCATCTAGTTACCACACCAGGGCAGTGACCTTTGGTTGCATGGCCAAGGGAAAGGGGGTCTCATCACGAGCCAACTTTCTCATTTCTATGAAAGTACTTGTGGGTAACACTATCATCTCTGGTCACCATGCCAAGGAAGTGTCCTCTGGTTAGCCCTTGAATAAAAATAAAAAGAAGAAGAAAAAGAAAATAAAAGAATAAAGCAAGAAAAATAATAAAGGCAAGAACGGGCTTGGAAAAAATGCATCCATGACAGGTACAGCTCGCTTTCTACAAAGGAACCCACAGATAACATTATGCATCCTTGGCTCTCACTACACCCACATGTCTGGACATCCCCTAACCACATCACCTCACTTACATGGCTTGGATGAAATCCTCCTGGAAATTTTCCTTTACTTGTGGATACTAGCCCAATAGGATGTTTTGTCTTTTCTCCAATCTTGTATTGCAGGTTTTTGTAATGTCTTTGAGCTATTGACTGATGTATCAGGGTCTTATGCATATGTTTAATAATATTGATGATGAGATGTGATTAACATTATTATGATCCCGGTGATTGATGAGCCCATGGAGGGCGTATCTTTTGATGTGCAAGACCATGCCCGATGGACAGGTACCATTTGGACCAGTACACATGGGGAGATGATCAGTTCGGACCTCCATGGGGCTGAAGAGCCCACCAGATGGATGTTAATACCCCATCAGGGGGCAGAGACAGGACAATGGTTGACCAGAGATTTGCACTGAAGAAGAAGAGGGCGTTCCATCAGAGGCACTTTGGTAGAGCCCGACCTAGGGGGATTGACTCACTTCCAGTGAAACGTTTGCCCTGGATGGCCTAGGACGTCACCTATAGGCTCATGATGTCATCTTGAGCATGTGGCAGTTTGACAGGGTAGTTGGCACGTGTGGCATGATGGAGAGGCCCAAAGAGGGCTAACGTTTTCCTATTTATTGCTGCATTTTCCCTAAAAGGCGCTAACATCTCCCTCAGAAGGGGTGACGTCTCACCTCTTTCTTAATTTGGGTTTTAATTTGAAAATTTAATGTAAAAACAATTTTATTTTGGTATTATGGCCTTGTCGGCCTTTTTATGACCTAAAAGTTAATTTAGGTCATTGATACAGTATATATTGAGGAGTTTTAGCCTCATTTTACATGATTCGTCACTCACTCATTAGTGAGGTATGATTTTAGCACCCTATTTGGGTATTTTTCTGGTTTAGTGAGGCACACTTGTTGAAGGAAGACATTTATTGGTATTTTATGGTGTTTCTCTTGAAGGAAGGTGTTACAACTAGGGTTTGCATGGTTATTTCTTGATGAATTGTAAGTATTTTTCTGCAAAACTTCTTGATTGAATGGTTGTAGTATTATTTTCTTACATGTATTTATAATTTGTTGAATCAAAACCCTAGGTGACAAGGACACAAGTAGGTCCCTGTCTCAAGTCCCCTAAAAGAGAAACTTTTTAGCCATTAAAGAAGGAAAAGAGCCTAGCCTTTGCTACACTCTTCTCCTTTTCTTCCCCTATTGCTAGCCGTACTTTCCAGAGGTCAAGAAGAAGGAGATGTCCCAGGCCTAGGTTATCTACACCTAGGGCTGTTTTTCTTCTAGGGTTTGATGATAGAGCCTTTTTGTAGCAACACTCTCCCTCATTGCACTCTCTTGTCTTGATTTATCCTTTATGCTAGCCATTTTTTCCAAGTCAACCTAAGGAAGGAGGAGAGAGCACAAGGCCTTATTTTAGCAACACCGAAGTGAGCCTGTCTCCCCTAGGGATTTGATTCTGAGGCCCTGCCATAACATCACTTCAAAACTCTTCCCTCTAGTCCTTAGCCATCCTCCTTCAACCCTTGTGTCCTCTACTAAATTGACTCCATTAACCCTAAGGCACTGATCTAAGACCTCCATCTTTGAAGAAGAATTGAATCCAAGCACTCTCAAACCTTTTTGAAGTTGAAACCCTAACTACACTAACCCTAACCTACTAACCCTAAGTTGCTGACGTTATCTTTGGTTATTTCATCTTTGATGCAACAACATCTTTTTTTAAGAGCAATTGAATGGTGGTTTAGGCATTAGTTGAATAAAGTGTTGATTAGTTACCTTGAATGCCACATTGTTCCAATATTTATTGGTGAAGTGTTATATCTTTTTATTTCTATATTTATGATATATATTTATCATATAGTCTTATGAAGTACTAACCCATTGAAACATAGCTTGCATATATTAGTTTGTTGTCTCTTTCTTCCAGGCAGGTGTTCTTCATTGGGGATTCACTTTATTATTGGTTACTTAGCTAAGACTCTCTATTTTTGGTGGTGACTTGTGAAAGGGGGAAATCTTATCTTTGTCCTTTTATCCTTTTCCCTTTCAAAACCTCAGGTCACCGGGGATGTCTCCCTTGGGATTTACCTCCCTAAAAGGAAAGAACCATCCCATCGAGGTGACATTGGGTGGGATAGGTTCCTGTTACACCAGTTTGGACCTCCATCTTATAGCCATTTGACCTAGCTAAAAATTGTGCGATAACATTTTGGCGCCGTTGCCGGGGAACACTGAGTCAATTCTCCTCAAAGGACAAACCTTTTCGGTAAGACTTGTGTCAAGAGCCTTATCTTACAAGCTTACCTAGCGACTCCACTAGGGTGTTTTCCATTTTCTTTGATATTTTCAAGTAAATTATCTGGCGACTCCACAAACTAAAAAGAGGTTCAATAATCCTCCTTTGTCTTTCAGAAGAAAGCCTCCCAAGAACTCTCTTATTGTCAAATCACTTTTCGGGAAAAGCCTTCCTTTAAGAATCATGTCTAGCTCTCAGACCGCTACAATGAACCCAACCAACAATCAAAGATAATGGTCATCTACTCTTTTCAAACCGTTAGACATGTTAGACATACCAGGCTACCCTAGGCAAATGCCACCCAAGTATGAGAAGTGGTTGCCTAAATTTACCGGTACTGATGCAATTAGTGCCGAAGAGCACATGATAAACTTTTGGGCATTTTTCCAGCTTCACCCCATTAGTGATGATGCTAAAGATATAGTCATGAAGTTGTTCTCTGCTACTCTTTATGATGCCTCAAGGCATTGATACCTAAGCCTTCTCGATGGAAGCATCAAAACCATGGATAGAATTGAAGAGGCCTTTCTCAAAAGATGGAGTGTCAAAGAAGACCCTAATATGATCCTCACATGACTAAATAACCTTGCCAAATATGAAAATGAGTCTATTTGGGAGTTCCATACTAGGTTTGAGGCTTTGCTGCAAAGGATTCCCACAAGCCATCCTCTGAAAGATGACTACCTCATCCATGTTTACACCAGATATTTCAATGGACAACTAGGGTATCTTCTTAGAGACAAAAACCCCCAATCCATTCAGGAAGCCCAAGAGATCGCTACTAAAATAGAGGGGAACCTCCTTTCATCCAAGATTGAGCCTTTTGCTAACCCAAGGGGGAGAACATACACTAAACCAAAAATAGTTCACAATGCCGAGCCTACTTCAGATCCATGTACCAGTATCGCCAAGCTGCAAGCCTCCATGGATGGTATCATAAAAAATCAGGAAGAAATGATGAGCAGGATTGTCAAATTGGAAATATCTCAGACCCAAGCACCCAGGGTCCTGTACAAGGGGAAATTCCCGAAGGGAGGCCAATTTTATAAACCAAAGAATGAGCATGAAGTTCCAAATACCTTGGCCGCTGTAAACATTGTTGATGAAAATCCTTGGTGCCTAGAATGCAATGAAGCACATTGGGAGCATGAGTGTCCTTACGATGGAGGCCATCAACAAGTCAACAACATGGATTGTTTCATGGAGCTTCCTCAAATAAATATCACCGATGCAGAACATCAGGTAGCTGTGAAAGAAGTAGCCAGATCAACAAGGATGGTGGTAATAAACAACCTGGACCAAGAATCACAAGAGAAGATAAAGAAACAAGAATTTCAGGTGTATAGAAGAAAGAATTTGAAACAACCTGTTGATGATCAAGCAAAGCCCCCACCCCTGGAAATACTTCTTCCCAAGACATCTAAGGCTGGTAAGGTTGACCTGAAATTTGACTTCGAAGGAAAATTATCAAAGATGCATGTAAATGTCCCCCTGAAAGACGCAATCAAGATCCCATCCATCAAGGAATGCTTTGATACTTTCTTTTTGGGATCAAATGAACCTATGGACCCCCCTATTATGTTACAAGATGATCACTTAAGGGTTCAATATGGTGAGAACCCTCCTTTCTTCATGACGTTGGAAATGAATGGAAAGAACCTCAACAATTGCATGTTAGATACAGGTGTTGGTGCCAACATGATGTCACTCAAAGTCATGCGACAAGTGGGTTTGAGGGTCACACAGCCTTATAGAAATGTATGTGGCTTCGAATCTAAAGACATACCCACACACGGGGTGGTTGAGAATGTTGAAGTTTTCCTGAAGGAGTACCCAGAGAAGACGGTCCACATGGACATCATGGTGGTTGATGTCCCAGATGTGTGGGGGATGTTGTTTTGCTGCAATGTTAGGTGGCACCCTTGATATGGACCTCACATTTTTGCAATTGCCTTTGAAAAATGGAACCATAGGCCGTCTCCTCAATGTGCCAATAACCGGGGACCATGTGCAAGACATTATTCACCCCATAAATAATAACAAAGCACAAGATGAGATGATACAAACTCTTCAAAAGTATTATCTAGAGGATATGCCCTTTGCAAAAGAAGAGGACTTTGATAAGATCAAATGGCCTAAGAATGAAGAATACCAACAACTCCTAGATGAATTCAAGAACAAAGATATTGGGACGGTGAAGATATTAAATAAACATGAAGATGACGTAAAAATCCACCCATCTCAACAGGAAGTTTTTACAGCAGAATTCCACCCCCCTCCCTCAGCACAATACACCAGAGTTGTCCAAGGGATGACCAAATACAAAATTAGAAAATACAAGGAGGGAGACATGGTATGGATGTGGGATACCCATAAAGGAGAGCCAACTAATGTAAAAGGAAGCACTCAGTCATGGCTCAGACCCTTCAAAGTTGGAATGGAATCAGTCAACGACTCATATTATCTATCTACTTTAGAGGGAAGAAGGTGCCCATTGCCTATCGGTGGGCACCTCCTCAAGCCCCACCAAGGTGGGGGGACCTGATTTCACAGGTAAGTGCAGGTAAGTAGGCATTTTTTGTGTATTATACCATTTGCATTTCATGCTAGTTTGCTTTCACATTTGTATTGTTGATTGTTTTATTTCAGTTTATATATATGTCTATATATGTTGGGGTGGCATTACGACCCCATTTTTGTTATTAATGTCCCTATCGAGATTGAGAAGGTCTGTAGATTATGCCAGAGATGTTGAGGTTCTCATGTGCTCTACGGTGAGCACATGTCCTCGAGTTGGAGCCAGATGATATCCCCGATTTTTAGGGATACCTAGGAGATCATGTCTCGAGGCCCACAGGTCCTAGACATGGAGTACCGAGAGCAAGATTGACCTGAGCATGGCCTTGGAGAGCCCATCCTTTCTTCCTCTATCAACTTTTTCTTGTCAGTAGCAGCAATATCCATCACCATCGGCTTGGTCTTGTATCAGAAGAGGTTCTTTCTCCATGAGGTAATTGGTCCAGGTATCATGGTATGTGTCACTTTTGGTCATTGAAACCTTTAAATATATGCATTTGATTCCTTTTATCTCTAAAACATGCTTGGATCTTACATTGACCCACTTGACCATGCTTGGGGAAATTGACAGGGTGCCCTAGCAAGCATGTGCCCATAGGTCTTGGTTTGCCACTGGGGGATTTCTGAGAATCCATCATCCCTTCCCATCATAGCACCACTATTTCATCTTATCTCCCGCTCATTTATCCCATTCCCCTTGTCCGGGCATTGGGTTGACCTATTTATGGGATTGCACCTTATCTCGTGGGAAGAAGAGGCTAAAGGCCCATAAGGTAAAAGTAGCTGGTAAAAGACAAAAGCCTAAAAATGAAACCTTGAGATGCTTCACCCAGGGATCCTCGAGAAGGCAATAAAAGGCCTCTCAGCAAGAAACAAGAGGGACCCAGAAAATTAAAAACAAGACTTAGTCAGAGGATAGGGGGCCTCATCACGAGCCAACCTATTAGGTTCATGGGTACTTAACAGTATGAAATTGCCACCATCTGGTTACCACGCCAGGGCAGTGACCTTTGGTTGCATGGCCAAGGGAAAGGGGGTATCATCACGGGCCAACCTTCTCATTTCTATGAAAGTACTTGTGGGTAACACTGTCAGCTTTGGTCACCATGCCAAGGCAGTGTCCTCTGGTTAGCCCTTGAATAAAAAGAAAAAGAAGAAGAAAAAGAAAATAAAAGAATAAATCAAGAAAAAGAATAAAGGCAATAACGGGCTTGGAAAAAATGTATCCGTGACAGGTACAACTCTCCTTCTACAAAAGAACCCACAGATAACATTATGCATCTTTGGCTCTCACTACACCCACATGTCTGGACATCCCCTAACCACATCACCTCACTTACATGGATTGGATGAAATCCTCCTGGAAACTTTCCTTTTCTTGTGGATACTATCCCAATAGGATGTTTTGTCTTTTCTCTAATCTTGTATTGTAGGCTTTTGTAATGTCTTTGAGTTATTGACTGATGTATCAGGGTCTTATGCATATGTTTAATAATATTGATGATGATATGTGATTAAAATTTATATGATCCCGGTGACTGATGAGCTCATGGAGGGCGTAGATTTTGATGTGAAGGACCATGCCCGATAGACAAGTACCAATTGGAACGGTACACATGGGGAGATGATCAGTTCGGACCTCAATGGGGCTGAAGAGCCCACCAGATGGATGATGAGACCCCATCAGGAGGTAGAGACAGGACGGTGGTTGACCAGGGATTTGCACCGGAGAAGAAGAGGACATTCCATCAGAGTCACTTTGGTAGATCCCGACCTAGGGGGATTGACCCACTTCTAGTGAAACATTTTCCCTGGATGGCCCAAGACATTAACTATAGGATCATGACGTCATCTTGAGCGTGTGGCAGTTTGACAGGGCAGTTGGCACTTGTGGCATGATGGAAAGACCCAAAGAGGGCTAACGTTTTTCTCTTTATTGTTGCATTTTCCCTAAAAGGGGCTAACGTCTCCCTTAGAAGGGGCGACGTCTCACCTTTTTCTTAATTAGGGTTTTAATTTGACAATTTAATGTAAAAACAATATTATTTTGGTATTATGGCCTTGTCGGCCTTTTTATGACCTAAAATTTAATTTAGGTCATTGATACAGTATATATTGAGGAGTTTAGCCTCATTTTATCATGATTCATCACTCACTCATTAGTGAGGTATGATTTCAGTGCCCTACTTGGGTATTTTGTTGGTTTAGTGAGGCGTACTTGTTGAAGGAAGACATTTCTTGGCATTTTATGGTGTTTCTCTTAAAGAAAGTTGTTACAAATAGGGTTTGCATGGTTATTTCTTGATGAATTGTAAGTATTTTTCTGGAAAAATTATTGATTGAATGGTTGTAGTCTTATTTTCTTACATGTATTTATAATTTTCTCAATCAAAACCATAGGTGACAAGAATACAAGTAGGTCCTTGTCTCAAGTCCCCTAAAAGAGAAACTTTTTAGCCATTGAAGAATGAAAATAGCCTAGCCTTTGCTACACTCTTCTCCTTTTCTTCCACTATTGCTATCTGTACTTTCCAGAGGTCAAGAGGAAGGAGAGGTCCCAGGCCTAGGTTATCTACACCTAGGGCCGTTTTTCTTCTAGGGTTTGATGATAGAGCCTTGTTGTAGCAACACTCTCCCTCATTTCATTCTCTTTTCTTGATTTATCCTTTATGCTATCCATTTTTTCCAAGTCAACCTAAGGAAGGAGGAGAGAGCGCGAGGCCTTGCTTTAGAAACATCGGAGTGAGCCTCTCTCCCCTAGGGATTTGATTCTAAGGCCCTGCCATAGAAGCACTTCAGAACTCTTCCCTCTATTTCTTAGTCGTCCTCCTTCAACCCTTGCGTCCTCTACTAAATTGACTCCATTAACCCTAAGGAACTGATCTAAGACCTCCAACTTTGAAGAAGAATTGAATCCAAGCACTCTCAAACCTTTTTGAAATTGAAACCCTAACTACACTAACCCTAACCTACTAACCCTAAGTTGTTGACGTCATCTTTGGTTATTTCATCTTTGATGCAACAACGTCTTGTTTTAAGAGAAATTGAATGGTGGTTTGGGAATTAATTGAATAAAGTGTTGATTGTTTACCTTGAATGCCACATTGTTCCAATATTTATTGGTGAAGTGTTATATCTTTTTATTGCTATTGATAAACATTGACTTCGTCAACATTTATTGCTATATTTCTCATATACATTTATCAAATAGTCTTATGAAGTACTAACCCATTGAAACATAGCTTGCATATATTAGTTTGTTGTTTCTTTGTTCTAGGTAGGTGTTCTTCATTGGGGATTCACTTTATTATTGGTTTTTTAGCCGAGATTGTCTGTTTTTGGTGTTGACTTGTGAAAGGGGGAAATCTTATCTTTGTCCTTTTATCCTTTGCCCTTTCAAAACCCCAAGTCACCGAGGATGTCTCCCCTGGGATTTACCTCCCTAAAAAGAAAGAACCATCCCATTGAGGTGACATTGGGTGGTATAGGTTCCTGTTACGCCAGTTTGGACCTCCATCTTATAGCCATTTGACCTAGCTACAAACTGTGCGATAACAGGTTCCACATTGACACTGATATGGATAGGAGTGTTTCCTTCTATTCCTAATCTTGGAACTCTCATATTCCTCTCATATGCAACACGAAGGATTTCCTCAATCTTCTCCACATATTAGAGATCCTCTACCTCTTCTTCATCACTTGCTAAGCCCTCCCTCGCGGCTACGACTCTCTTCTTGCTGTTCACTTTATATTGGTAGGGTACTCCACTGCGCGTTCTTCCAGCTGTTTCCATGATCCGCTTGATATGGCCTTTGTCCATCATAATTGGGTCCAAGGCCTCCCCCTTCTTTCCTTTATCCCTTTATCCTTCCATTTTTCCCTCTCCTGTCAGTGCTTCCCCCCTTCCCCCATGCACGCAAAGAAGTTTATCTTTCTTACGCCAATGTCATTACACCTTTGTTATATAGTAATATCTTAATAGAAGTATATAACGATCTAATATACCTAAATCAAGGTCCTTTTAAAAACTCTTTCTTTTCCGCACTGTAAGACTTCGCTGTATCTACTGCAAATTATGTGATAAATCCTACATTAATGTTGTCTAACCAAAAGTCTACTGCACACGTAAACTTATTATCAACTCGTTGTAACCGTGCAATCTCTATAGGATTCCACTCTAGCTATCTTATCTGATTTGTGGGGTGGTTGTATTTAAACCTTTTTATCCACTCGTGCAAGACATGCGAGAAATCATAGAAAAGTACTTCATGCAAGTTGTTGAATGCATATTTGTCCAGATATTTGTGCAGTGTCAACTTCGGGTTTCTGTTATCTTTCTGTGCAAACTCCATATCCTTTGTTTTCAACCATCTCTCTATCTCTTCCTTCGTTGGAGTCCACAGTCTCAACATGCCCATTTAGATTCTCATTCTCTCAATGTCTTGTCGTCCGGTCTGACATTATTTTGATGCGTCTTCCACAAATATCATATACTCAATCTTATCCTGTTCCAACCAACCGACAATAAAACTATTTGTTGGTTTTATCTCTACTCTTCTACTTAGGATTCTTTATTAGTTATTCCGATCCTACCTTACTATCATAGATTGAACCCGGTTGACATTTGATAAGCTCCCAACAAAATCCCTCTAAAACTATCGGCCCCTCTGGTAGAACAGAAGAAAACACAACATAGAAAGTTGATGTAGGAGAATTGTTCCAACTAACAAAGTGCCATCACATCCAGCATGCATTCATGGAGGAGAGAGGTGCAACCCTCTCATTTTTAAAAATTATGAAATCAAACCCCATTTGGGGATTTGCATTGTAAGGATTTTAATTCCAAACCACGCCTTTGTACAGGTAGTTGTTACACATTATTTTCTTCATCCCTATGACCGTTAATGATGTAAATCTGTCTGTAGTCTTCAGAGGGGTCAGTGGCTTGAGTTCCTGAAGGAGGAAGGGAGAAGAACTTTTCCTGAGAAAAGAAGTTGCATTTCCCTTTGTAAAAACCCTATTAAAGATGATGTTCATAGGCTGCTATATAGGCAAGGTGCGAGAATGCCCAATTATCGCAGGCTGCACCATAGTTGGGTTGCGAGAGGTTCGTAGGTTGCGAGAATGCTCATACGTGAGAAAAACGAGTATCTTCTTGATGCTTCTAGAAGGAGAAACTTCCATGGTAAGGTGGCATTTGAATGGTTTATATCTTACTCGCTTTCATGATTTAGTGGGATCATCCTAACCTCCTCACCTTATCCTCTTCATCTTATAAAAGGAGAGGAGCTCTCATGGATAAAGTTAGTTGTTTTTAGCTTGGGATTGTTAGCTTGGTTAGAGTGGCTTTGAGATTTTCTTTGTCAAGATATATTGTGAGTAGCTATCAGATCCATGGTCTCAAAATCCTTGGAGCAAGAAGTGTGTGGGAAACGAAGGAAAGTTGGAAGGGACCTTATGACATCAAGGCCATGGTTGTAATCTCTCTTTCACATTTAATATGATATA
>ML787346.1:56187-71873 GCA_009831015.1 Picea engelmannii | reverse complement strand
GTAATATGATTCTTTCCTATAAAGCTTGTTGTGTTTTATTGTATGATTCCTTGATCACATACATAGGTTTATATTGAGTTTATGCTATTACTATCACTTTGGTTGGTTGCGTTCTTTTGCAGGTTCATCATTGTATGAGTGTTAGAACGAAGCTAGGATGGCGATGGCGAGAGGAAGTAGCGTTTAAATGATATGTCACCTATCCCTCTTTAGTTAATAAATTCAATATTTAAAACTTAAGGAAAGCGTCATGTTCTGGTGTGTTTTTTTCTAGATCTAGGTGGATCTAGGGAGATCAGTTAGTGTCCACACCTAATGATTTATCCAATAACAAAATTGGTGACCATACTAGGGGACAGATTGTTTCCTAGTTAGTCTAGTTTCCCTTTCTTTGATTTCTTTATTTATGGTCTCTGAGTCTGTGGGAGATCCATCCAGATTCTCTTGATCTGAAAGTTCACTCAAAAGTTTTGTCCTTTTTCCAAATTTTTCTTGATTACAAACCTTCTCGCATTGTACCTCTCTATGGCCTGCGAGAATCATTGATGTTCACACCCTACTGTTCAGTTCAGTGCGACCTTCTCACACCCTACCTGTATCTAGACTGCGAGAATACCTAATTCTCGCATTGTACCCCACTACCAGGCCACAAACTCATTTGTAAAAGTTTTGGATTAGGTCTTCCTGTCTTTTTGATGGCTAGTTTTTCTTTGATTAGCTAGATTGAACTTTTGGAGCCTATATTGATCTGTTTACAATCTACTTGACATTCTTTGAGCTGATTTTAGCCATCGTTTCTTTCTTTGGTTTTGAAGGATTAGTCTCTTTCTTTGAGTGTCTTTTAATTACAAAGCGTGTGTTTTCTTTAGATTTGTCTAGGGAAATATTAGATTTCTTCTGAATAGTTCGCTTTAAAAGAAAACTTTTAGTTTAGGTTTCTTTGTTTTAAGAAAGTTCATTATTGCTTTTAGTGAAATTTTTGAAACAAAAAGATTCAATTTCTTGCTTTATATTGGATTGGGGGCATGCTTGCATTTGAAGTAGCGGAAGTGCATGATTATTGGCATTTTTTTTTATCTTAAATTATGAATCGTGAATTGGTGTATAGTCGTTTTTTCTCATTTCTTGAGAATATTGATTATGATGAGTTTTAAGATTTTGGGACATTGTGCATCTAGGAATGATAAATGTTTTCTCCTTCTCGTAGCATAGATTTCATCGAAATGAAAAGATTGCATCTTCATCTATTTGCATAAATTTCGAGTCAGTCAAAACACCATATTGTCCATGCCATTTTCCTTTTGAGTAACAACAACCATAAAATAAAACACTTATAAAAATTGATTTGACATTTTTATCTTTTTTGGTAGCAAACCTACATTAGATTAATCATAGGGCTTTGGAATAGCTATGAAAGATAACTTTCCAAAGCTGCAAACAAACATAGTATCTTGTGATAGGTAGAGTTAAATCCACTTACTACATTTTGTCCTGGGAAGCCCTTCTAACACAAGGGTCAATCACGAGGTCACATTGAGACTGGCATAGTTACTCACCCTGATTTGTTGGTCTTGGTGTAAAGATTATGTGTATTATGGGGGTTTCTTGAGAGGTATACCCACAATGATGAGTGGAAGCCTTTCAAGTTGATTTTGGGTTAGATACCCTGCCCTTGAACGTGGATTTGAATGTCAACTATTTCCCCAAGCATCGCTGTAGTGATTGGTAACCTTAGTGGCCTATATCTTTAGGGTCTTTACACAAGGTGACTATGGAGGGGAAAGTCTTCACGGTACTTGGAATTGACGTTGGCCAAAATCACTCAGGATCCTTGGAGGGTATACCCACGATTATGTGTGGGAGCTTGCACCAGGGTTTAATTCCGTTAAGTAGGTCATCAACATAACTTTTCCACCCCCTCTATCTCAACCCCTTCTTACTTTGCTCCTGTGACATTGGATTTCATCAGCAACTAGTGTGCTCATTGTGAGAAGGTTTTGTTTGCTTGATTTCTTACTAGATTTTTAGCGTGTGTTGTTTGTTCTCCCTAGTGGACTCTAGATTGGATTTTTGTTTTTAATGGCGTCAGTTCCCAAAATGACCAATGAAGGAACCTCTTCTCCAGGGGAACCTTTTTTTTTTCCTTTTTACGAAAACATTGGTCCTCCTCACATCACTACTTTGAGCCTTCCAGGTCTCACAATTGGATTACCGGTATGGTTGTTTTCCACTCAGGTAATCCCGAATGCAGTAAGTTCTTCAGTCGTAAGAACTTCCCCCCAAGAGAATCAACTTGATGTTGATCCTTCACCTTCTTCACCAGTAAGGTCTTCTTCACCTTCTTCTCTTGCAAGGTCACCTTCTGTTTCATCTTCTTCGTCGAGTGAAAGTTCTGAAGCTAGTAACCTGGTGAATAAGAAGAAGAAGAAAAGAAGAATTAAGAAGAAGAAATATAAACAAGGGTCAAAACATCCAACCACTTTCAAACATGTTGGAAAACAACCAGTTACTTTTAATCATGTTGGGAGTGTTGATGATGTCAAGATCACCCAAACAATTCGTAAGCCCAAGTACCCTTGCAGACTTTGTAACGGTAGCCATCTTCTTAAGGATTGCCCTGGTCTATC
The DNA here is from genome assembly GCA_009831015.1 of Picea engelmannii. Taxonomy (NCBI): domain Eukaryota; kingdom Viridiplantae; phylum Streptophyta; class Pinopsida; order Pinales; family Pinaceae; genus Picea; species Picea engelmannii. The sequence goes on along the minus strand of ML787346.1, from coordinate 69,246 downwards.
CAAGGTTATAGAAGCATGGTCTACACATCCTCACCAACCCATGTCATCAGCCTCTGAACAACATGTTGATGACCTCCCGTCGACTATTCATGATACCGTTGGGAAGAAGAAAAGTAGAGTCAAGTTCCCGTGTATGTTATGCAAAGGGAGTCATATAACTCACCTTTGCCCTCGTATGGACAAAGCCTCAAAATTACTGAAAGACATGACTATTTCACAACCTCAACTTCCAACTGCTTATCGTAATTTTTCTCTCAACCCCCCTGTAGTTGATGGAATGATCACTCCAGACCTGTCACCGGTCAATCTGATTGATCATGTCGTCAATCTGGTCACGTCCTTAATTGAACTAGTTGACAAAGTGGTTGATCCGATACCATCCTTAGTCAATCCCGCTCTCCTCTCAGAGAGTGAAACTAAAGCGGTCGATCTGATCCCATCCTCGGTCGATCCCACTCCCCCGTTAGAGAGTGTTACCCAAGTGGTCAATCCGTTTCCACCTGCCGACCCCATTCTCCCCTTGGAGAATGCAACCCAAGTGGTCAATCTGATCTCATCATCGATCGATCCTACTCTCCCGCTAGAGAGTAAACCCGATACTACCCACGTTTTTCTTGTTGATACAAACTCTGCCGTGTCGGGGGGTATTCCTCCTTCTCCCATGAAAACCCCTCCAAGTAATGAGGCCATCCTTTTTAATTGGGGTGTGCTAACTAGACCTTGTCTTCCCTCTCACATTCCTTTCCAGATTATAGTGCAAGTTTGTGGTCGGGACGTTCCTCAGTTGTTGATACATGAAGGTGCGTCCGTTAGCATTTTGTTCTCTTTTGCTTGGCAAGCTTTGGGTTGTCCTCAGCTTGCCCCGGTTACGCAGAATTTGTTAGCTTTTAACAGAAGAACAAGTCAACCTTTAGGGACCCTTCCCCAATTTCATGTAACTTTGGGAGGGGAAAATGTCTTTATTGATGTCATGGTCGTCCAAGATCCATTGGATTTTTCTTTACTCCTTGGGCGGGATTATGTCTATGCCATGAAAGCTATTGTGTCCACTCTTTTTCGCGTGATATATTTCCCACACGATGGAAGAATGGTGACTATTGATCAACTTTCGTTCATCGGTCCTGATTGGATTACCTCCCTAAATGGTTCTTATATGAAGATAGTATTTCCCCTTCCACATGTCAATTATGTGGTGTTGTCTCCCATGAATTCAACTTCTGATGACTTAGATCTAGTAGTTGACATGGTGATCTCTTCGATAGGGTTGTTAGAGCCTAATTTCTTTACTCCTGTCGTGACCCTCGACATGGTGTCCTTCTAGAGTGTGTTTCTTCCTTCCAGTGAAGACCTCTTGGAAGCCATGACTGAGTTTTGTCCCTTGACATGGTCTCATTCCAGAGCATTGTCCTCTTGGAATCCATGATCAAGAAGAGAGACTTTGAGGATAGTTTTTGGGTCTCTGAGGCAACCTCGTTAAAAAATGAAATAGAGGTATTTGAGCATGGTTTTTTTATTTCAAGCTCATTAAAGAATGAAACCACTTACGAGGATAGTTTTTTCATCTCTGTGGAAACCTCGTTAAAAAATGAAACAGAGGTTACGAGCATAGTTCTTGTTTCTATTCCAAGCTCGTTAAAAAATGAAATAGTTTTTCCCCCTCTCTATTCGAGTCAAGTCCTTCGTCTAGTATTTGAAGCTTCATTTCATTCTCCTTTGCAGTTGGATGAAATGAATCTTGGGGGGAATTTGCCTCAGCCTCTAGACTTCATGCTGAAGTTGAGCCGCTAGCTTGTTAAGTTGGGGGCTAAGTACCAACCATGTGAATTCATGGATAATGCGTTGGTAAGTTCAAGCATAGTTTTTACTTTGGTTCAATCTTGTGTAAAAATGAAACCACCTACCTCAAGCATAGTTTCCTTTGGTTCAAGCTTGTGTAAAAATGAAACCAGGCCCAAGCATAGTTTTGTTTATTTTTTAAGCTTGTGTAAAAATAAAATCTATCCCAAGCATAGTTTTGTTTTGTTTTAAAGATTGTGTAAAAATAAAAACAATCCCGAGCTTATTCTTTTTTCTTTCTCATGCTCGTAAATACATGAGAATAATTTACCGAGCTTAGACTTTGTTCTTTCTTGTGCTCATAAATACGTGAGAATGTAACCGAGTATACTTTTATCACTTTTTCAGACTCGTAAAGGTTATATGAAAAAGGAACCCCCTAGAGTTCCCTTTAAGCTCCTTTTAGACTCTCTAAACATGAAAAGATTGTCGAGCGATCTTTTTCTTTTCACGCTCGTTAAATTATTTGAATAAAACATCTACTGAGCAATAGTTTATCTCTTTTTTGGTCTCATCATACTACTTCACGAAAAAGGAACTGAGAGAGTTCTCTTTAAGTGTTTTTTCAGACTCTCTAAACATGAAAAACCCTTGAGTTTTCTTTCTTTGGACTCATAAAACAAACATTGAAAGGCCCATGTGGGACCAAAACACTCCTTCTTAGGGTTTGTTAAACATACTCCGAGGGACTCATCCGAAGGATGAGATTACATTACAAGCATATGTTATCCTCCTCAATCTTACGTAAAAATAAAGAGGTACTCGCCAGAAATGGTGGGGGAAATTTTATGAAAGAAATGTGTCTAAACCTATATTCCATGGAAGAGTCACTTTTGAACATGACACCCTTTCACTCACCTTGTGTCTAGGTTGGAAAATCTGCATGTCTCTTGATCATACTCATAATATTACAAATTGGTCTATGATCCCTGTTGTTGAGTCAGTGTTTCCAAGACAATTGTCATGTCGTCAATATGTTCAAAAAATAAGTTCAACCAAGAAATCCTTCTATTGTGTCGATCATTTATGCAAACCTTAGGCCTTCTATTGCATCATCCATCCCTGAGTCAGTCCCGAATCACTTGTTACTCTGATCTACATCAAATTTTGTTACTTGTTTCGTGTCATTGATGTGGTATACATTAAGGCCCTCCTGTGACGAGTCTTTTCCTGTCTACTTCAACTCATTATCCAAGAATTAGACTTAGAAACCAATTGGTACCTTGGAACTTGCATGCCTCAATGTCAGGTTTCCTCGCTTTCGATAGTGGGTTTTCATTATTGACCCCTGATCGGGAGATTCCACTGAGTGTTCGACTTCAGCTCATTAATTCACATTCGTTGGATTGTACTAGTGTACCTTGGGAGTCATTGACATTAATGGTGATTTCCCTCGTTCTTGTTAACGATATACACTAATGACCAGTAATCAAGTGGTTTCTACCATGTTCGACTTCGACACATGTATTCACATGGTTAGATTCGTACTATAGAGTGGTGGAGATGAAGACCCTGGATCTTTTCTAATAGATTCAGGTTGCGTTGGAGTATATTCAGTTTGTACTATTGCATAGATCAACATTGTATGTCTCATGGCTATGTTCAAATTTGAGTCTTTAACACATAGATCCACAGTGTATTTCTGGTGGCTATGTTCAGATTTGAGTCATATCGGCATGGATCCACAGTGTATGTTTGGTGGCCATGACCTGACTTACTTGACATGGATCTTTGCATGTTGACATTTATGCTTTGAGTCATTTTTATTCTGAGTATGGGAATGACTACCTCAGAGGTGATATATTATTGTACTCTATTTCCTTGTTTGTTGGAAGGTTTCCGACCAACTGTTCCTTGTTCTCTACACACACTTGACAAAGTATTTCAGCTATCACTCTGTTCTAACTTCATACTTTGGGGGGATCTCTATTACACATTATTTTCATCATCCCTATGACCATTAATGATGTAAAACTGTCTGTAGTATTCATAGGGGTCAGTGGCCTGAGTTCCTAAAGAAAGAAGGGAGAAGAACTTTTCCTAAGAAAAGAAGTTGCATTTCCCTTTGTAAAAACCCTATTAAAGATGATGTTCACAGGTTGTTATATAGGCAGGGTGAGAGAATTCTTGATTCTTGCAGGCTGCACCATAATTGGGTAGCAAGAGGTTCGCAGGTTGCTCTATAAGAAGGGTGTGAGAATGCTCATACGTGGGAAAAACGAGCATCTTCTCGATGCTTCTAGAAGGAGAAAATTCCATGGTGAGGTGGCATCCGAATGGTTTGGATCTTACTCTCTTTAATGCTTTAGTGGGATCATCCTAACCTCCTCACCTTATCCTCTTCATCTTATAAAAGGAGAGGAGCTCTCATGGAGAAAGTTAGTTGTTTTTGGCTTGGGATTGTTAGCTTGGTTAAAGTGGCTTTGAGATTTGCTTTGTCAATATAGATTGTGAGTAGCTATCAGATCCATGGTCTCAGAATCCTTGGAGAAATAAGTGTGTGGGGAACGAAGGACAGTTGGAAGGGACCTTATGACATCGAGGCCATGGTTGTAATCTCTCTTTCACATTTAATATGATACAGTAATATGATTCCTTCCTATAAATCTTATTGTGTTTTATTGTATGATTCCTTTATCACATACATATGTTTATATTGAGTTTATGCTATTACTTTCACTTTGGTTGGTTGCATTCTTTTGCAGGTTCATCATTGTATGAGAGTTGGAATGGAGCTAGTATGGAAATGGCAAGAGGAAGTGTCATTTAAATGGTATGTCACCTATCCCTCTTTAGTTAGTAAATTCAATATTTAAAACTTAAGGAAAGCATCATGTTCTGGTGTGTTTTGTTCTTGATATAGGTGGATCTAGGGAGATTAGTTAGTGTCTACACCTAACGATTTGTCCAATAACAGTAGTGGTTGAGGTTTCCTTAAATGGTAGCCTGCAGCAAGCCCAGAACGTAGTCAAGACTAGGCATCCATTTATGTAATATAGACGTATAGGTATGGAGCCTCTCTGAGATAGCGATGGCGCAGAGGCAGTGAAGAGGATAGCTCATGGAGCCCTCTTTTGTAATTTATTATAGATGAGATGAAAAAAAAAAGGATAGGAGGTCTGGGTAGAGAGCCTTAGGAGGTCTTAGAAGTTCTGAGAGAACTTGATAGAACTGAGACTTATTACAGTCCAGTCTTTGTAAGCATTTTATAGATACAAAGAGATTAATAGAAAAGCAATTTTTCCTGCATACTGTGTGTTTTTATGTGTATATATGTTTTTACGCATTTTCAGTTTTTAAATGCGTAACTGGTGAAGAATTTCATAAGTTTCAATTTCTTCTTGTCTTTGAGTTTCCGAGTGCAAGGAGTGCACATAGTCTGCAAGGTGTGCGTTGACAGAGGTGAGGTAACCTCAGGAAAGCTCAAGAGGGATAGTGTTGAACCTTCATCAGCAGAGGTGCAAGGAGTGCACAGGAAGGAACTCTATTTCGAGTTCAAGGAAGACAGAACTACAGAAGGTTATGTAAAGCTCGACCAGGAGGGCATTGAGCGTGTGCATAGAGTGCACAGGAGGGAATCTATTTCGAGTTCAGAGAGAAGAAGTGTCGAGGAGAGATACTTACAGAGTTGTTGAACACTTTGTAGGCTCTGCAAGGTGTGCATCGAGCAGAAGAACACGAGGAGGCGGGAAGCATTTATTTATAAGAAATACTTTGAATTGAGTTATTCAAAAACTCAGCAGCACAAGGAGTGTGCGAGAACGAACTTGTCTCAACTTCTTAAGCTAAGGATGAACAATGCCTTTGCGCACAGAGTTATAGAAAAAAGGAGAAAAGGTAGAGAGAACCTTTCGAGGTTTCTGAGTAGACAAAGCTCAGGAGGGGAAGCATTTATATAATATAGACAAGATCCAAAAGAACCAGGATAACAAGAGAAGCATCGAAGGCCTGAGACCTTCAAGTGTCAAAATTCTTCCAAGGGAAAGGAAGAAGTGCAAGTTCAGGAGGGAACTACAACTGTCGTTGGATCAACGGCGAAAGATTGGATCTAGACCATCGAGACTTACATCCAGATAGCAAGAGGAGAGCATGCAAGAAGAATATATCTAGACCATCAGATCTAGCGCAGATAGCCAACAGTCGTCAGATCTAGCACAGAGGACCGAGAGCCGTCGGATCCAGGAGAAGACGCATGAGGTTTAACCCTTGTATATGAAGAGGAGAGAAGGCTTGTCAAAGTTCCGAAAGCATCGAGACCATCCATTGGAGAGGACACATGGAAGAGATCCACACAAATCAGGAATCAGGGAATGGAAGAGCAGAGGATACTGCACTCCATATCCACGATACACGAAATCCTGAAATTGTAGGGAGGACCATCCAACCGTCCATTTCAGAGGACACGTGGTGTATATCCGAAAGCCGTCGAGGTTTTGGGACTTAGGTGAAAAAGGGTGAAGAAAAATGGAGACTCGCGATCGCCAAAATTGTGAAATCACTCTAGCCGTCGGATCTGGGGTGACAGGTGTCAAGGATCCAAGCCCATCGGGGATGTGGACACCGGGAGTTCGGGAGGAAAGACTCCCAAATGGCTGAAAGGGAGAATGTCGATATTTGATCATCTTGAAAGGATTACAATCGTTAATCGTGACTAGGAGTCATAGCCGTCCTTCAAAGGGGACACGTGGTTGTTGGTCAGCATTTCAGCACCGGGGAAATGAAGGAGAAGACTAGGCCAAAATAGCAAAAGGAGAATCGCTGATAAAATCTTGATTATCGATTTGTGAAGGATCTGAACCGTTAGATCTCGCGGAGGATATGTTTCAGCTAGTGGGAGAGACCAAAGGAGGGACGCGTGGAAGTCAAGCAACATTTCGCTGACTCTCGATTTAGAGTGGTCAATGGGCAAGACCGCATAGACTCACAATTTATGAAATCGTGATGAAATCATGACCATTGGTTTAAGAGGAACCTGGAACATTGATTGTCCAGGAGAAGTTTCAGACTTCAGGGTTTAGAAGGAGGAGAGGTTGGAGCTGCATCATAACTTCACAAACCCCAAAATCATGACGCACTCTGAGGAGTTACCCCCAGGACATAGGGCATGGTCATATGGTAGAAGGACAAGGGAGGCGTGAGCAACCAACTAGGCGCTCAACTCGTGGATCGAGATTTAGGGATCTGAGTGTTCGAAGGAAGGAGGATTCACGAGATGTGAAGTCCGGACTTACGAAACTACGAAATGATCATGGTCGTCGATCGAGGAGGATGTGGTGTTGTTAGATCTGGTTTGGAGGAGGATCGAGATTCGGGGTTTCGGGGATTGGAGTGTTGGGTTTACATTGCACCTACACCTATGAAATCGTGAAACAAAAAAGGTGTTTTGATTTGAGCCTTGAGTCATAACCTAAGGTCACCAGAGAAGAAGGGAGCCAAAGGATTAGGTGATCATGCAGGGTTTATGAAAGCCTATGTTAGAGGACAAAGGGACCTGTGGATTGTTCGAGAGGTTCCAACAAGGAACTAGAGAGACATTTTAGCTCAGGAAAGTGAGCGATCCAGAGACCGGGAGGTCATGGACCCACTGAGGTAGGGGGTTTGCATCAAGTGGTATCAGAGTTGTTTTTTCTGTCTATAGACTGCAGGCAGAGGGAGTTGGAAGAAAATGAGATAATATGATAACATCAGGTGGTATAAAAAACCAGGAGCTTGCTTGTAGACAACAGGTGAAGGAACCAGAGTACTGATGCTCTTTGAGGAGGTTGTTGCATGTTCACAACAACAACGAAAATTTAAACAACCAGGTGAGTTGTAAAAGAAGATGGTGATGCTCTCAGTTGCAGAGTAAACAACATGCTTTCTAGGAGGGCAGGTGGAAGATGGAGATGGCTACTGAAGACCATGAGCATGGTGGAAGAGGAGACCACCAAAAAAAAACCAAGGCAGAGATTGACAAATATCTCACTGAGATAAGAGTGAGAATGGAGCAGCTGACATTGAAGATGCAGTAGGAGGAAAAAGTACACTAGAGGTACGAATGGCTTCTGAACAGGAAAGCCAAATGGTCTGTTCAAAATTTGTTGGCCAGGAAACAACAACAAGACTTGAGGAAGTGGCTGAGGTTTGTTGAAAGCCTCAGTGACACAGAGTTGGTTTGCATCTGTGAGACGAAAGTCAAAGAAACCCTCAGTGATGAGGAAGGGAGATCAGTTTCAAGTCTCATAAACTGTCAGGAGGGCAGAGATGAATTTTCAAATTGCCAGGTGGGAAATGAAATGAGATCAGTGGAGGATCTCATAGACTGTCAAGAGCACAGCAGTGGAAATTCATGTTTCCAGGTGGGAAATAATATGAGATTAGCAAAGGATCTCATAAACTGCCAAGTGGGCATAAGTGAACTTTCAAGTTGTCAGGTGGGCAATGGAAAGAAATCAGTAGAAGTTCTCGCATACTTCCAGGGGGGTAGTGAGGAAAGTTCAGATTGCTAGGTGGGTAATGAGATGGGACCAGTCGGTCTCATAGACTGCTAGGTGGGCAACAGAAAATTCCCAGGATGCCAAGTGGGCAAGGGGGAAAAGATGAGGCCATGTGAAAGTCTCAGGAACTCATAGGAGAGTTCAGATCAACAAGGAGTGCTAACAGGAGAGGGTCAGAAATACATTCTGATCATTGGGGGAATTGAAGTATTCCTACCAAGCATCCCAGTTGAGGCCAGAGGATGTGTTGCAGATACAACAACAAAATGCGGAAAACCAGCAAAGACTGTCATGGACGAAGAAATAGAGCATACACCGATGTCTACCCTAGAAGAAGGAGATAGGCATTCAGAAGAATGGCTCAAAAGTTTCGGCCAGGAAGTTGGAACGAAGATGACTGCAACATTGGAGCTTGCAGCTGGAGAGGAAGAAGACAGCTTAGATTTTGTTGATATGTGTGAAGAATTGGAATCCCTGGAGAAGAGGGTGATAGTGCAAAGCCTGCACATCCAATAGATCAAATTGGAGACAGATGGAGGAGTATACTAGCCCCAGGAGGAGCTGGAAGAAGTTGGAATTGAGCCAACACAAGGAGGGATGGCAGAAGATAATCTATTAGAAGGAGAAGCTGAGCAGCAACTCAGTGATGGGACTGTAGGACTGGAGTCTACAACAGGGTGTCAAGTTAAGGCCATAAGAAATGGAGAAAATCATAACAGGGATCGAGTTGATCTACCCACTGAAAAGAAAGAAATGCAACCGAGAAGAATGCAAAAGGAGAGCTAGCCATGGGAGCAGCTGCACAGGGTGATTGATGAAATCAGGAAGCTGATGTTAATATCAGCAGAAGCAATCAACAAAGGGGAGCTAAATAGAGGAGAACCTACAAGAGCAATAGGAAAGCAGAAGATGCAGCAACAACAACAACGAAGCAGTGGAGCGGATGGACAACTCCAAGGGAAAATTTGGGATCTAGGTGGATTTAAGCACTGGAGAAGAGGAGATCATGAGCAGGAGCTCATGATTTTTCCAGCTGAGGAGTATGATGCAGGAGAATCGTTCCAACTCAACAAAGTGCCATCACATCCAACTTGCATTCATGGAGGAGAGAGGCGCAACCCTTTCATTTTTCAAAATTACGAAATGAAACCCCATTTGGGGATTTGCGTTGTAAGACTTTTAATGCCAGACCATGCCTTTGTACAGGTAGTGGTTGAGGTTTCCTTAAATGGTAGCCTGTAACAAGCCCAGGACATAGTCAGGACTGGGCATCCATTTATGTAATGTAGCAATAGAGGTATGGAGCCACTCTGAGATAGAGATGGCACAGAGGCAGTGAAGAGAATAGCTCATGGAGTCCTCTTTTGTAATTTAGGATCTATGAGATGAGAAAAAAAAAGGATAGGAGGTCTGGGTAGAGAGGCCTTAGGAGGTCTTAGAAGTTTTGAGAGAACTTGATAGAACTAAGACTTGTTACAGTCCAGTCTTTGTAAGCATTGTATAAATACACAGAGATTAATAGAAAAACATTTTTTCCTGCATACTGTGTGTGTTTATGTGTATATATGTTTTTACGCATTTTTAGGTTTTAAATGCGTAACTGGTGAAGCATTTCATAAGTTTCAATTTCTTCTGGTCTTTGAGTTTCTGAGTGCAAGGAGTGCACATAGTTCGCAAGGTGTGCGTTGAAAGAGGTGAGGTAACCTCCGGAAAGATCAAGAGGGATAGCATTGAACCTTCATCAACAAAGGTGCAAGGAGTGCACAGGAAGGAACTCTGTTTCGAGTTTAGGGAAGACAAAACTACTGAAGGTTCTGTAAAGCTCGGCCAGGAGGGAATTGAGCATGTGCATATAGTGCACATGAGAAACTCTATTTCGAGTTTAGAGGGAAGAAGTGTCGAGGAGAGATACTTACAGAGTTGTTGAACACTCTGTAGGCTCTACAAGGTGTGCATCGAGCAGAAGAATGCCAGGAGGTGGGAAGCATTTATTTACAAGAAATACTTCGAATTGAGTTATTCAAAAACTCAGCAGCACAAGGATTCTGCGAGCAGGAACTTGTCTCAAGTTCTTAAGCTGAGGAGGAACAATGCCTTTGCACACAGAGTTCCAACAAAAGGACCAGAGGTAGAGATAACCTTTTGAGGTTTCTGAGTTGAAAAATCTCAAGAGGGGAAGAATTTCTATAATGCAGATGAGACCCAAAAGAACCAGGCTAACAAGAGAAGAATCGAAGGCTAAGACCTTCAAGCGTCAGAATTTTTCCAAGGGAAAGGAAGAAGTGCAAGTTTAGGAGGGAACTACAGTTGTGGTTGGATCAACTGCGGAAGATTGGATCTGGACCATCAAGACTTACGTCCAGACAGCAGGAGGAGAACGTGCAAGAAGAATATATCTGGACCATCAGATCTAGCACAGATAGCCGACAGTCGTCAGATCTAGCACAGAGGATCGATAGCTGTCGGATCCGGGAGAAGATGCATGAGGTTTAACCCTTGTATACGAAGAGGAGAGAAGGTCCGTCAAAGTCCTGAAAGCATCGAGACCGTCCATCAGAGAGGAAACGTGGCGGAGATCCACAAAAATCGAGAATTAGGGAATGGAAGAGCAGAGGAGACTGTGCTCCATATCCACGATATGTGAAATCCCAAAATCGTAGGGAGGACCATCCAACCGTCCATTTTGGAGGACACATGGCGAAGATCCAGAAGCCGTCGGGGTTTTGAGACTTAGGCACAAAAGGGTGGCGAAGAACAGAGACTCGTGATCGTTGAAATTGTGAAATCACTCTAGCCATTGGATCTGGGGTGACAGGTGTCAATTATCCAAGCCCATTGGGGATGTGGACACCGAGAGTTCGGGAGGAAAGACTCTCCCAAATGGCTGAAAGGGAGAATGTTGGGATTTGATCATCCCAAAAGGATCACAACCATTAATCGTGACTAGGAGTCACAATCATCCTTCAGAGGGGACACATGGTTGTTGGTCGATGTTTCGGCACTAGGGAAATGAAGGAAAAGACCGGGCCAAAATAACGAAAGGAGAATCACTGATAAAATCTTGACCGTCGATTTGTGAAGGATCTGAAACATCAGATCTCGTGGAGGATATGTGTTAGCTAGTGTGAGAGACCAAAGGAGGGACGTGTGGCAGTCGAGTAGTGTTTCACTGACTCTTTATTTAGAGTGGTCAATGGGAAAGACCTCATAGACTCACGATTCATAAAATCGCTATGAAATCGTGACCATTGGTTTAAGAGGAACCTGGATCGTTGATTGTCTGGGATAAGTTTCAGACTTCGGGGATCAGAAGGAGGAGAGGTTGGAGTTGCATCACAACTTCACAAACCCCAAAATCGCGACTCACTCTAAGGAGTTAGCCCCAGGACATAAGGCATGGTCATATGGTAGAAGGACAAGGGAGGTGCGAGCAGCCAGCTAGGTGCTCAACTTGTGGATCCACATTTCGAGATTCGGGAGTTCGAAGAAAGGAGGAGTCATGAGACGTGAAGTCCCGACTCGTGAATCCGCGAAATGATCATGGTCGTCGATCGAGGAGGACATGGGATCGTTAGATCTGGTCTAGAGGAGGATTGGGATTCGGGGTTTTGGGGATTGGAGTGTTGGGTTTACATTGCACCCATACCTCCGAAATCGCGAAATGAGAAAGGCGTCTTGATTTGAGCTTTGGGTCATAGCCTGAGGTCACCAGAGAAGAAGGGCACCAAAGGATTAGGCGTGCATGCAAGGTTTATGAAAGCCTTTGTTAGAGGACAAAGGGACTTTGTTCGAGAGGTTCCAACAAGGAACCATAGAGCCATTTCAGCTCAGGAAAGTGATCGATCTAGAGACCGGGAGGTCATGGACCCCATTGAGGTAGGGGGTTTGCATCAAGAGTGCACTGCACAGTCTCACCCGAGATAGCTCTATGGGTGGCTGCAATACTCAGGTGTTTGTAACCTAGGAATGAGTGGATATATGAGGTTGTTTCTTGTATTAATCTTTATTTAATCAGTCTAACATCTAGTTATAACAATCATTCTATTCATGCATGTGAAATACCATATTTAACTAGTTGATTCATTCATCTAACATTCACCATTTAACAACAATAAATACACATACATTCATTCACATAACACGGGTTTTACCGTGGTTCACCCCTTCCCGGGCTACATCCACAAAGATCTGGCTCTCAAGCTCTTTATTATGGTTCAGTAATATGTCACGTCACACGTGTTTACAATCTTAGATATTACTCTTTTCAACATGCTCCTTGATCCCTATGAGGCTGACTAGATCTCACCAGGCTCCTCAGCCTGTGATCTAACCCTCGAGATCGATTCGTTGACTGCTTCCCTAGCTCACCAACTTACTGACTAGTACAGTTCTTACAACTCTCTACCATTTGTTCTTTGTTCTTGTCCTCTCTCTCTTTTTCTTCCTTGCTATGTCCGTTCTCCTTTTCCTCTAAGTACTACCTATTTATATTCTTGGCTCATCAGCCATTACAATACATTGCAAAAACCCTAACCCTAGTGTCATTAGGTCTTCCTTGCATGCATGCCTCGCCTGCTTCCCTTACATGTGCTTCTTTTCTTTCTAGCTCTCCTTTCCTCCTTTCTTGCCTCTCTTCCCAAAAATAACCTTTTCTCCTGACTAGGTCTGCATCCAACATTCATGATAAAATATTAGTCATTCCAAATTTGATATAAAATAAAATAATAAAATATATACATCAAAATTC
>ML787346.1:27270-44097 GCA_009831015.1 Picea engelmannii | reverse complement strand
GCTAAAAACTGCAAGAATCCCTAGATAAAACCACCAAAACCAACTCCATCCATTGTTGTATTAGTCCATTAGGCCAAAATATTAGTAAAAACTATGCAAAGTGGGTAAAGTTTTTCTATAAATAGTAAAAAACACCAATTTTAATATACCATTTGTATTTTTTACCCAAATAGTGCATTTTGGACCAAATTGCCCCTGAATTTCAACTGTTGATTGCAGGAGCCATGAGTGATAGGATCAACAACTGTTTGGACCAGGTAATTCATCTTGCTCCTCTCTTTATTTCTAGTGGATTAATATTTGCAATTATGTCTCCTTTTTTGAGCATTTTAGGCGCAACTTAGAAACTAGGGTATACACGGGCTGTAGATCATATGTTTGCGTATACACATCCCTATACGTGACTATTTACAAAACAACCAACGTATAAGCAAACATATATGTGATTGTGTAAACTGTAGCTTGCGTACAAGTCCGTGGATATGGTTTTTAAAATCTTACTAACTAAAAAAATGGTTTTAATCTTGCAGGATGGTGCTAGAGTGGAGAGAAAGAGAGCATGAAAAGGTGGATGTTGCAGTGGAGAGAGATCCAGCGGCCCAGATGGATTTAAAAAGATGTGGGATATATAATTTTTGGGCTCTCAAAGGTACGAGGGCTCAAGTGAGACTGCTCTAGATTCTAGTGAACTACTGGGATCTGGATACAAAGACCTTCAACCTTGATGGACAACCATTGAGGATTGAAGTTGAGGACATATACTTCTTGAGATGATTGTTGTGTCGGGGTGAGGTCATCAACCTCAAAGCCCAGGGATCTGGGAGTGGAATGAACATAGAGGATTACATAGCCACCCATTGCATTGTAGTAACCAAGAAGGTAGGGATCCAACTCCTGATTAGAGGGATCAATAATCTAAGTCTCAAGATTGTTGTCCTAGTGTTGACATGGATCATAGGGTCGACCTCTTTGCACCAGGCATTAAGGCCACTTATTTTCTATTCAGTGGAGTTCTTACGACCCATGTTTTATGACTGGTGCACCTCACTATTGGCCAACATGAAGAGCCATCTTAAAAACTGCAAACTGGGTAGAAAGAGGAACTTCGGGTTCGCATCTATCCTATGTATTTTTTTCTTCAAGCAAGTTCTAGGATTGGGCCCTAGAGTCAATATTTTTCTGCATGGACCTCAAGATCCAGCCATGTCACAATGGACCGAGGCGATGAGGCGACAGGAAGGTGGTAGGGTTTGAACACCCTACAATGATGAGTTTTTCTTTTGGTGGATTCGGTAGGTGATGGCTCTAGAGGACTACCCTTATGCAGGGATTGACTAGAGAGAAGATTTTGACATACTGTTACCACCAAGTTCCACCTACGAAGACATAGGTATGCAAATTTTTTTGAATATTTCATCTTTTTGTATTTTTGTATAAGAAAACAAAAATATTTTTGGATGATGTCAAGTACTAATTAAACATCTATGTGACGCATATGTCGGTCCACGTCGCCCAGACGGACTTCCGCGACATCGACGAAGGCACCGGGGGGACGAGCCAATGGGAGGGAACACTGATAGAGTGATTCAAAGCAGGCAGGGAAACCTGTCTCGTTTGACACAAAGGATTCCCATGGTTCAGGTAGAGGATATGTCAGAGGCAATGCAGTGATAGGTGGTAGGTATGCCCCGTTATTGGGTACAACTCTTTCAGCATCTTGAAAATGCCATAGTATGCTTTCATGACACACATATGATGCCACAGGCGTAGATGTCATGATTATTGTATGATCGACCATATATGTATTTTGAGGGTGTGAGCCCCAATTTTGTACTAAAACACCATATTTTTTGGAGATATGAAATACATAAAAACATTGATCTTTGACTTTAATTATATTACAATGTGTACATTGATGAAAGTGTTTTCTTTGCTTTAGTTATGTGAGAAATGTCAATCTAAAACAAAATTAGCATATGCATCAGACACATAATTATAACTTCTAGGTATGTGATGAGAAGTAATAAAATCAAAATGTCATTCCAAAAGTCATACCCATAAGAGTCGTCGGAGTAGAGTAGGGTCTCATATATGGTAACTATCGTTCAACTGACATACTACTAATTGGGAGTCCAGGAGAACTTCTAAAGAGTGAATACCATGTGAAATGACATCGCGCAAAATTTCGATAACGATGTTATATTCGGCCACAGTATTGGTTGATGGCCCTAGGAAAATGCCACCTGAAGACAACAGTAGACCCTCGACTGAGTAAACAATCTAAGCGACAGAAGCCAATTTCCATGTATGACGACTGGCCTGGTTTGCGAATCCTAAGTAGACCGAAGACTCCGTTGACATCTGCCAACCAAGGAAAATCTCGATAAGCAAGATGAACATGAAAAAAGGGAAAATATATATGCACTAAAATACATTAGTATACAAAGAGTTACACCCAACCTTGGGGGTCAAGTGTAATATATTTTCAAGTAGAGCCCATTCCTGGCTCAACTAGCATATTCCCTTCATAATATTCTAATTCATAGGCTCTTTTTTCTAATACACGTTGCACGATATAGGGACCGTGCCACATGAATTTGAACTTGATTTCCCCCAGTGGTTCTTTGGATTGTTCATACAAAAGGATCAAGTCACCCTCAACGTATTTCCGAGGACAAAAAGACTTATCATATTGGACCTTGACATGTCGTTATTCACTTTGATAGTCATGGAGGCGTCTCGACGGTGCTCGTCTAGACTCTCTTGGTGTACAAGGTGTTGTTCGAGATCCAAAGTGTCATATAGGAGCGCAACTGTCAATATACGAGAAGGTATTTCACATTCAATAGGTAGGATCGACTCCACACAGTGCACTAACTGTAAAGGAGAAAAACCGATGGAATTCTTAACCGAGGTTTGGTATGCCCAAAGTGCTGGATAAAGCATGAAATGCTAGTCAGGTTTTCTCTGGCTAACAATTTTTGCAGAATGATCTTGAGAGACTTGTTCATGACCTCTACTTTTCCATTTTCCTGGGGGCAGTAATGGGAAGAATGACCATGTTTAAACCCCAGTTTCAATGCGAATTATTTCATCATTTCATTCTGAAAGTGACTGCCATGATCAATGACATTCTCACTTGGGATTCCGAGCCTAGCTATAATTTGATTGAACATGAAGAAAGAAACAGTCTTACCATCATATTTAACTATAGGCATGGTCTTGTCCCACTTAGTAAAGTATTCTTTGACCACGATAATGTGTTGATGCCCCCAAGCCGAAGTTGGGTTGAAATCCACAAAATCCACCCCCCACTTGGTGAAGGGATCGATGGTAACGACTGGATAGAGAGGGGTTGGATGCAAGCATATATTCTGAGTGAACACCTGGCAGGGGTGACACTTATTAACCTCTTTGACACAATCATTAAAAATAGATGGCCAAAAATAATCGGCTCGTAAAATATTTTGGGTTGTCGCAAGCCCAGATAAATGACCACCATAAGCCCCACTGTGGCAGTCATTCAAAACAGACTCAACTTCTTCATTATTCAAGCGATGATGCAAGATACTGTCTACTACTCGATGAAACAAAGTGTCACCAATGATAAGGTATTTATTAGCTTGGTATCGTATATTTCGTCGGTCATCTCTTGAGAGATGCTGAGGGAACTTCAAAGTTTGAATATAGACAACAATATCTCCATACCAGGGGTCTCAAAATGAGACAAGGAAAATCTGTTCATCCGCAAATGAATCAACATGAATAACATCCTCGTCTAACCGAGGGAAGTCAGATATTAACTCTACAAAATCTAGCGATTTCTTGGATTTCACAGAAACAAAATCAAGATAAAATTCTTGTAAGATGAAAATCCATTTATTGTATTTTCCCCCTATGATATGCCTAGCAAGGACGTATTGAAATGGATTGACATCGGAAACCATAGTAGTTTTTCAAAGCAATATATAATGTCACAATCGTTGAATTGCGTGAATGACATCCAAAGCTATATTTTAAACATGAGAATATTTGAATTCAGGGTAGACAAAGTTTCTACTAAGATAGTAAATGACGTGCTCACAGAGCTCTTCATCCTCCTAAACCAACACAATACCAATCTTCTCTTCGGACACGGAGATATAGAGCAAGTAATATGTACTGTAGTCAAGAGACTTCAGCAGAGGCGTCGATACCAAGGCTTTCTTCAAAGCATCGAAGGATTCCTAGGCTCTCTCATCCCAGATAAAAGGAGTGTCCTTCTTTAAGAGAAACATGAAACCCTTAGTAATATTGGCGTAGTTCACTATAAACCGTCGTAAAAATTTATATTTCCTCTGTAAACCTTGAAGTTGATGAATAATGAATAGGGGAGGCAATTGAAGTATTTCCTCAACTTTTAACGGATCCACCATGATCCCATTCTCAAAGACTAAGAATCCTAGAAGTTGACCCGACCCAACGCAAAATATGCATTTATGAGGGTTCAAACAGATCCGATAATGGAAATATCTTTCAAAAACTAGTCGAAGGTGGGTAGGGTGATCCACTCTCTTACGGAATGAGCAGTGAGATCGTCGATATAGGCTTTGACTATATGATTGAGATCATGAAATGCAAAGGTCATAGCTTGTTGGAAGGTTTCTATGGCTTTCTTAAGGCCAAAAGGCATATTCTAATATGTGAATGTACCCCAAGGACAAATAAATGTTGTCTTATGTTGGTCCTCAAGCTTATTTTGAATTTGGTTATACCCTGCAAATCCGTCCATAAAAGAAAAAACTTCTCTTCCTGCACACTCATCGAGAATCTGATCAATGAAGGGTGTCATGAAGTTGTCTTTGCAACAGGCCTTATTCAAGTCTCAAAAATCCATGCATACATGTATGGTTCCTTTATTTTTATTCACATGAATGAGATTGGCTACACATTCATTCAAGGGAACAAGGTAGATAAATCCATTGTTAAGCAGTTTTTCTACATATGCCTTAATAGCAGGGGCCTTCCTAGGATTGAAAGATATAAGTCATTGACAAACAGGTTTAGCATCTAGGTAGGTTTTAATCTCATGTTCTACAATTTGAGGATTGATTCCTGGCATCTCTTGATATGGCCAAGAGAATACATCACGAAATTATTTGAGGAGCTCGGTGTAGATCATAATTTCTTCCAACGAACAATCTGCACCGATGTATACATTTTCAACCTTGCCAGGAATACAAGAGATATCGATCGTGATGGTAGGAGAGATACTCACCATGTTTCCTTCGACATAAATGTCATGCGTATCAAGTGGAACTATGCCATGACCGACTATCTCACTCAAGATAGATCTAAAATCATTTTGTTCGATTCTAGCAATCTCTGGGAGAAAATAAGAACAATGGTGCATATCATCCCATGGCTTGTCAAAACCATTCATGGCCTCTATGATTGCTTCATCTGAGGGTAAAGTATCAACTAGGCAATCATGTGAGAAAGATGATGAAGTGGCCCATATGAGCTTGAGAGAAGGATCCTCCTCGTCTGTTTGCGAGGTAGCATGATACAGATCAATGAAAGAGTCAAGAACAACCTAATACGCTATCTCCATTGCTGATAGTGTCATATCCATTCGAGGAAGGTAGGGTCCAAGGATCATTAGAATACGAAGTGCGTAAAGGAAAAAACCTCATTGACAAAGAAGACCTACTGGACATGGTGTAGATATGATGAATTGGTGCCATGAAGTCGAAGCTACCCATAAGGGATGAATACATTCTGACACCAATATTCTTAGTTGTTAGCTGAGAATTGTCGATCACGGGGATCGATGGTCCAACTGATGCATTAGGGCTATCATACACAAAGGATAATTGGTCGATCATCACAATATTCCCATCATGAGGAAAGAAAAGAGTACGAAAGATGAACAATATGATTGTAGCCATAACATAAGTCCAATTGTGTCCTTATAACAAGTTATAGTCAAGTGGCACTTCAACCACCTCGACATCCACCTCCACAATCTTCCCACCTAACTGGACCGGGAAGGTAGGAAGAATATCATGATGGCAGAAAGAACGAACGTCAAAAGCATTCAACATGTTCGAATATTGAGAGAGGTTCAGAGAGATGAGGGCTTTCCAACAGACCTGGGACATCACGCATGTTGCAACGCCTTCATAAATAACAATACGTTTGATGGTATACTTTGAGTAGCCCACATGGATTTGGAATGCCACATGTTAAGGCAAGCGAGGCTTCACATCCGTGACATCAAAAATGATAACTTTAGAGTCACTAGGATCTAGAGCTCCTAACATAGATAACAAGGCATTCCTATGTGAAGGACACATCTGGAGTACCTTCAGAGCTGACATCGCACAAGGGGTTTGACCTAGATCCTCAAAAATAGAGTAATTCTGGGCGGATCTAGCATTAAGTTTGTGGGTAGAGAGCTTGAGTAATACTTTAAGAATATGAGATAGGGGCTCTATTTTTTTGATCTTGGAAGGAATCTCTAGAGGAGGGGGATACTCTAGACCAGGTACAGTTTGTGAATAAATGTAATCATGAGACTGAGTGGCTACATTAACCTCAGAATTAATAATATTTATTCATAATGGTCACCATCTTGCGTCGGTGGGTATTGACTCCCACTCAGCGCATTTCTAGCATTCAAGGATCTTGAGGCCATGTGTTGATTATGTGGAAAAGGATTAGTCAACACATTGGTGGGAGAGATAAAATCCTCGCAGCTTCCACAAGTTTGGGCACAAGTGGGTAAGGTGATCATCTATACAAAGTTTGCTGGGAAACTTCACCTTTCGCATTTCTTTCTTTCCCTCACCAACACTATTATTCGACTTCTCATTATTACCGGTGTCCTTGGGTTTATTATTATTCTTCCCACCCTTACGATTTTTACCATGTCCTTTCTTTTTATTCCCTCCTGGTTGTTGGTTACCATTCGGGTTGGTCGACGATTGCACATAATGTACATCTGCCAAATGAATTGTAGTGGAGGAAAAAAATGAAGTTGGCCCTCCTACAGATTGGTTTAGAGACAACTCTTTCAATTGTCTTGTCACGAAGTCTGCATATTTCACATTGGCAAAGCCTACAATGCCATTGACATGAGGCCTAGGCTTTTGTATAGGGTCATAGTTTGACCTCGGTGCATCTGGAAGAATATCATATAACATCCCAGAATGAGCATATGTAAGACCTAATTGTTGGGCTTTAAAAACCCCTTCTTCCTCAGATGTAACATTGGATGTAGAAACATCCTTCGAAATATAAGGCTGTAGAGAATTAAGGAACCACTCTAGCAGAAATTATGGAGGTATGTAAGCCTTGATCAAACTCTTCTGTCTATGCCACTCTTGGATGTGATCCAAGATATGGATGGCTTTGTCTTGACGGAAGGCCGACAAAATTTCTATGCCATCATCGTAACGAATCGACAATTGGAAGTGGTTGAGGAAGACTAAAACCATCTTATTAAGATTTATGTACATCCCCCCTAGTAGATCTATGTACCATTTCATTGAAACCCCTTTGAGGGTGCATTGAAACAATCTTAAACAAATAGAATCATTTTTAATGGAATTCAAAGAGCACCAAAGATGAAAAGTAGTGACGTGATCACCAGGATCCTCACCAATATTGCCTTTGAATTTCAGAATATCTAAAGGAATCTTTGTGGGGATAGGGGGCCATGTCGGATCATGATGCACAGGGTCATTCATTAATCTAGACAAGTTTGGCAGATTGAGCATGGCCAGAAAAGGGAGACGGGGTTGCGACATCTCGCCCCAAGCTCCCAGGAAAGATTGTTGTTGGGGAATCGCAACCCATCCAGGGTTCTAGTATGCACCATGGCCCTGTCTAGGATTGTAAGACCCTCCTCCAAACTAATTCATGAAGGTTTGGTTGGGCACCATTCCCATAGGAACGTTATGGTGAGGGTTGTAAAAATTTTCCCCAACCGGAGTAGCTCTAGGTTGGGGGTTGCCTAAGGTATGGAACTAACCTCCTCCGGGTGTAAATCTAGAGGATAAAGGTGCATTTTTCATAAACAACGTGTTGGTTGGAATCGGTGCAGAGGAGGTTGGTGTAAAGGAAAAACCGTAAGAAACAACTTGTTCACAAGGTTGACCACTCCATCTAGGAGAATTAGGACCAAGATTAGACCCGGGGTGAAAAGGAGGAAGGCCTCCAACTGTAGGAGAAGTTTGTGTGATATGAGCATTGCTAAACGAAAATGGAGTATATGAAGCAACCATGCCCCCAAGTCCAATACTAGTATTCAGATTAGATGGTGGGATGGAGGATGAAAATTGCGATGTGAAATTAGACATACCATAAGAAAAAGGGATAGAGGTCGTAGGGATGGACTGAATATTGTATCTTGACGAGTGACAAAGGGAACCAAAATGGTTCGTGGCTATAGGTTGAGAATTCACTATAGGACAAACATGACTGATGATAGGAACTTTCGCCACTACAACCATTGTGATTGAAGGTGTCGAAGGAGTATCGTTAGCTATAGTGGGTATGGGAGTCGAAGAATGTTGGAATAGGGGCAGAACCGGGGTTCAACACTTAACAACGCACAAACAAAACCATGACTATCATCCCTTTTAGCAACACCTGCGAGGAAGGCAAAGTCTCACCCGAGGTAGAAGCAGGGGGGTTTACAGGATGCAGATGTCTGCAATGAGGCTAGGACACAGATCTGTGATAAAATCACTTCACAAAATTTTTCATTAAATCTTAGAAGGTGACATGCATTAGTTTCTTAACCTTATTAACATCGTAGAGGATAACCAAAGATAGATCGATGTAGTAACAACAAATGATAACTTACCCTGAGCACTTAGCACTTAGCATTATAGATTAAATATAACATTCAAAAACACAAGTAATATCACTTAAGCAACAAAAGATCTATCTATTATACATCATAATCAAAGAACTAAGAAGATTCATAACAAAAATAACACAACACAGAGCAAACCATGAGACATCAGATATTTGTGGTTCACCCCAGTGTGGGGCTACGCCCACCAACCACTTCACCTCTTTATTATTCATCAAAATATTACATTCATTCATTCCTATGCACTAAGCCATAGAGTCAATATTCGCACAAGATAGGATATCTGCGCACTGAGCACCAGATCCTCCTTCCAAAACTAGGTCAAGGAACAGAACCAACTCTCTATCGATCAAAAATCCTTAACACACATACATTCCTTTTCACAAAGCAACTCTGTTCACATAGAACTACATTCACTTCCTTCCCTTCTACAGTACATTCTTCTTTATTTATATTTTACAAACCCTTACAATAAGGCCTAAACATGGGAAAACCCCATGGGTCGACATCCCATAAACAAGTTACAAAAACCCTAGAGGACCCTTTACTAGGTCCACTTAACCCTTAAAATCGGTGAGATCCACGATCTCAGCTCCACCTGGGTGCTCCTTCCTCAACCAATGTGTCGAAGTCCAAAATTGGGTCAAATATGACCGAAGTTTCCCCAAAACTTGGTCGAGGGCCAACAGGCCCCCAACACTCACATGTGACTCGTCCTGAGTCAGTCAGGTCTAGACAATGCTACTTCGAAAGCCTTTAGTTTAACTCGATCTACCTTGACTTGCTGCTTCACCTGGGCCTCCTGCTGAATGAGCTCCTGGATCGTCTGCTCTGTAACAAGCCCTTCCAAACATTGTTCTACTATTGCAACCACTTGATCTAGTTGTGAGCCTTGTCCATCAATTTCTTTGAACACCTTGCAAGGTTCATCTTACATAGGTTGTAGCTTCTGCATGAATTCCATTACCTTACCCTGGAGGGTAGTGATCTGTTGTTGTACTGTGCACTACTCCTCAGATCTCTTCATTATTTCCATTGCGGTGAGCAGCTTCATCTATGCCTGCAACGAGAATTCTTTTTGATACGTCTCCTGTAACTATGGTTCTAGCTTCTTCAACTCTAGGTTCTCGACGAGGCATTCATATGTCTCGGAACTCCTATCACTCAGTTGTTAACATTTCAAGCCGAGGTCTCTTATGCTTTCTACTATGTTTTTAATGGTCTCCTCCCTCTGGTCACACACCTCTTGCAGGGTGATCGATATTTTTTGAGCCTCCAATTCTGTTATCCTAGCCTGAAGCTGCTGGAGGGTCTCAGCGAGCTTCACTACTTGAGCTTCGACCGAATCTTTCTCCTCCTGTGCCAAGCCTGGAACAAAGTGACATGCTTTACTTACTGCTCCTTTGACCATGGTCCTCTCTGCGAGAAACTGCTGCTTTTCCCACTGTCGATGGTCTTTTTCCTCCTAAAATTCGTTTGAAGCTCTGCTTTGTCGCTTTCATGGGCAACTAAACTGTCTTGCGCTTCTCATAATTGCACTAGGAATTCGTCCTTCTCCTTTTTCAAGGATTATGTGGCCTTTCCCTTCTCTTCCTGAGCTCTCTAGAACCAAGATTCTATTGCATCTGCAAGCCTTCTCAATTGGGTTGGTTCATCCCCCAATTCTGCAGTCTATGACAAGGAAGGTGCAGACGACGCAGTAGGTACTGAGCAAACAAGCGAACAACATTTCTATCCTTCCTTCAATTCCCTCTCAATTATTCCATATAAATCCTCTTGCTTCTCTCCATATCTCTGCAACATGTCTTCAGAGGCATCCTCCATAGCTCTGCAGACTAGACTGATGTCATCATTGGTGAGAGTGGCCTCCAACTATGGCCTGTTAGTGCACGTCTTCTTCCTTGCTGAAGGTTTCTTCAGAGAAACTTCCTCTTATGTGGTGTCACTATCCTAACAGGGGGATCTTCTGGTGGTGTAGCTTCGCCTCCTCCTTTCTCTTCTTCTCCTTCATCTCCTCCCCCCTATCCTTCTTCTTCGTATTCTCCTCCTCCTAGTGAGCCAAACCCATTATATTCAGAAGCGTTGTCCTCCTCATCACTCTCTATGTCCTATATTTCATCCTGTTTTTTCTTCTTCTTCGTCCCACTAGACTGTCTGACATGATCGACTTGTGTGACTATTGGGCTTCCTATGGTGTATGTGTCAGAGAATTCTGCATCAGCGATAGGTACAAGAAATTCCTCCAACCACTCCTTTGTAATCTACTCCATATCTTCATATGTCAACTTGTAGTATGACTGCAATTCTTCTTGGTGCTCATCTCTTCGCGCAGTGATGTAGATGAAATGAGGATCGGCGTGGAACTTCGTTATGGGTTGGTACTGATCCAGGGTGCTCGGTGTCATATGCAGGAATGATTTGATGGTGACCTTCAACTGCTAATAGTATGCATGAAACATGACATTGGACTGCCACTGCTTCGTCATGGAGTTGGTATACCACAAGGTTGAAAACCACTCCGTAGGTTCGATCTCTGAGAAGGTGGCTCCTTATGGAATTTTCCAAGTGACAAATGCGATCAAAATTATCAACCAACTATAATGAAATTCATATCCCAAGTCCCGGGCTTCACGAAAATCCTTCTCTAGCTTGTTGATGAGGTAGTTTGCCTAGTTCATCTGCATTCCCTCCACACACTTTCCTGTGAGGTCCACCACGAAACCAGTCACCTGTGTGGGGTGGTTATTCCTTACTAGATTTCCAGCTAGGAGTTGGCATGTGAGGTGCACTCCGCCATCCTGTATAGAGGCTACCTTGTAACATCACTTTCCTTTTTCAACTTCTCTGTAATATTCTTTGATGCGTTGCATCAAATATCGGTTTGAGGCCTTCCCTGGATAAAAATGTTGAGGCTCGAGACCCTTCACGCTTAGGCCTATGATTCGGTGGATCAACGCCGGATTCACAATAATCCTCCTGTAAATACATAAGTATCGGCCATGATAGCACAACAGAAGGAGTTTAACGCAAGCGTTAACCTCCTGGTGGCGGCCAAAATGCGAGTTCTTCATCACGTTCAACACAGTGGACTACGCCAACCCCTTAATCGATGGCTGTGAGATGAGGCGAGGTTTCTTTATGGTTGTCTTCATGAGATAGCGGTAGGGCGCTAACATGGCGTAGTTCTTCCAATCTCCTAAGTTGAATTCGTTGTTCTTCAACATCGGGATCTGTCCTAACTGACTCCTGACTATACAAATTCCTTTCGGAATGTACATAGTGAACATGATGTACTCAAAATCTCAAGAGATATTGTCGCGGTTAACAACGCCAGACAAATGTAGAATATATTCAGGTATGATCGACGAGATCTGCTTCACATTCACCAGACCACCACGGTGCTTACTTCTTTTTTCAGTTATAGGGTTAACACGATTGAAACGACGTCTGGTCGAAGGGGACACCTACAGTCCCCTAGTCGATGACACCTAGATACCTTTGGATATCGGTCTTTCAAGCATTAGCTTATTAAGAACTTCCTCGACAAAATTCTCCAATTCACTAGGTTTGCCCAGCATTCTAGCTTTTAACAGAGAGGCGGGGTGGACAAATGGACGATGGGGTAGACAACTAGATAGGCGAGGTCTGGTTCTAGATAACACAACTCAACACTTGGAAAATTATCTTCTTAGCTCAGTCAATTACGGGTAGAAAAAAGTGGTCCCATCGCAACGACCGATGACTTAAATAAGCGAGGCATCATGATAGATCTTCCAATGGCTAGGAAATGCTTCCATCAATGTAAATCTGTTCATTATGGCATGGTATCAATGTCCAAAAGCAGTCCATCAACCCATAAATTCATTTTCTAACCATTCTAGAGCATCATTCTAACGGTCGGGGCGCCTCCAACAGTCATATAACTTTTTCAGGGCAAAGTCCAATTTTTCATGGACCTGTTGTTCCAGCGAGGTTCAAATCCTATGAACTTGCCTCCTACGAAGTTCCGGTCTGCGAAGTCTTCCATATGGTTTCTGTAACTTCTTGTAGCTTTTCCAACTTAGCTTTTTTTTTATTGAGCTTCCTTGCCTTCTTCCCTGTGATCTGAGTTTCTCTAACTGTTTCTAGAATCCTCTTTCCATTTTTTTTCTTATCTTCCCCTAGCACAGTGGCTTCGCACTGTTGAGGTGCCCTCAAGGATTCTAAAGTTAATATCCCTTTTCTTAACACTTCCTAAGTGGGAATAATTCTTTCTTGGATAGATATGTTCTTTAATACTTCTTGCAATCTTTCAACCTTGATATCTAATTCTCTTTCTTCATGTCCCTCCTGCGTTGTTTCTTTTCTCTGTTGCTTCGACTTATCCTCTCATTCTTCTATTATTCAGTCTATTTTCCTAGATATGAAATCCCTTAATTATTTCTTTCTCTTTTATGTAGCTTCTTCCTCTGCATTTCTTCTAATATGATCTTTCCCAGTCCATGCAATACCTAACAGAAGTGGGAAAGGGGCGTTGTGCCCAACAAACCTAATGACTTCAAATTCTTCTTTAGTTGATGTTCCATGAACAATAATAGGTGCATTAGTAACTCTTCCACATAAGGTTATCATTTTTCCTTTAAACAAGCCTATACTTCCCAACGAAGGTACCATAGTAGGCTTTCCCAAAATTTCCCAAGTTTCTTCTGTCATAATATTCACTTGTGTTTCTTCATCCAAGACACAGTCTATGTCGAAGTCTTCTATTCTTGCACTTATGCACTATTTTACTTTCAAAATTTCTGGTAAAATGACATCTTTATGAACATCCATCGTTTCTTTCAAGTGTAATAATGTATTCTGAACTTCCTCTTACCCTTTCTCTTTATGACTTTCTAACATGCCCTTAGTTTCTTGGTTTTTTTATAGTTTTCTTGTCTTATGTTCATCCCTTCAACTTTAGCAGTAATCCTTGTGCAATCCTCAACCTCATGACCAACAACCTTACAACAAAGACAAATACGACCTACCTCAGGACATTCCTTAGCAGGATGTCCCGGTCTTCTACAATTATAACATAATGTCATTCCTCTTTTTCTTTTAAATTATCCTAAACCTTTTATGTACTGTGCACTTCCCCTAGAATCATAGTGCTGGACCTGAAATCTGCAAAAACAAATTCTAGGTTCCTGCATCCACTTATTACTCCAAAAACTCTTTATATGCATAGGGATAACATATCTTTCTTCATTTGCATTAAATTTACTCTGATCAAGTCTTTCTTTCATCTACGCCCTATCCTTTAGACTAGGACATAATCTATTAAACATACTTAAGTTCATGCTTTCAAAACAAAAAAAAATAACTTATCTTTATCTTGCCAAGGCACAAAGCTTTACCTCTTTTAGGATCTTACCTCTTTTCTTCAGAACAACTTACTTTGTTAGCACAAATATTCGAAAGTCAAGTAGAGTATTGCACACTTCAGTAGTAGATCTATGCACATAGCTTTTTGTTTTCTTTACTTTATTTCCCAACAATCACAGTTTCAGGTCCTAGCAACAGAACCATTTGTTGGAACAGGGGCAGACCCAGGGTTCAACACTTAACAATGCACCAACAAAACCCTGACTATCGACCCTTTTCGCAACACCTGCGAAGTAGACAAAGTCTCACCTGAGGTATAAGTAGGGGGGGTTACAGGACGCAGGTGTCTGTAACCAGGCTGGAACAGATATTTGTGATTAAAGCACTTCACAGAATGTTCCATTAATGCTTAGAAGGTGACATGCATTAGTTTATTAACCCTATTAACATCGCAGAGCATAACCAAAGTTAGATCGATGAAGTAACAACAAATGATAACATACCCTGAGCACTTAGCACTTAGCATTATAGATTAAATATACCATTCAACAAAACAAGTAATATCACTTAAGCAACAAAAGATCTATATATTATACATCATAATCAAAGCACTAAGCATATTCATAATAGAAATAACACAACATAGAGCTAACCATGAGACACTAGATATACATGGTTCACCCCAGTGTGGGGCTACGCCCACCAACCACTTCGCCTCTTTACTATTCATCAAAATATTACATTCATTCATTCATGTGCACTAAGCCACAGATTTGAGCTTCACACCAGATAGGAGATCTGCGCACTGAGCACCAGATCCTCCTTCCAAAACTAGGTCAAGGCACAAAGACAACTCTCTATCAAGCACAAAGCCTTAACACACATACATTCCTTTGCACAAAGAAACTTTGTTCGCACATAACTACATTCACTTCGTCCCATTCTACAATATGTTCTTCTTTATTTATATTTTACAAACCCTTACAAGAAGGCCTAAATATGGGAAAACCCCATGGGCCGACATCCCATAAACCCATTACGAAAACCCTAGAGGACCCTTTACTGGGTCCAGTTAACCCTCAAAAGCGGTGAGATCCATGATCTCAGTGCCGCCTGGGTGCTCCTTCCTCGACCAATGTGTCGAAGTCCAAAAGTGGGTCAATGCTGACCTAAGTTTCCCCAAAACTTGGTCGAGGGACAACAAAGGACTCCCAATATATTTATGAC
The DNA here is from genome assembly GCA_009831015.1 of Picea engelmannii. Classification (NCBI taxonomy): domain Eukaryota; kingdom Viridiplantae; phylum Streptophyta; class Pinopsida; order Pinales; family Pinaceae; genus Picea; species Picea engelmannii. The sequence goes on along the minus strand of ML787346.1, from coordinate 28,658 downwards.
TCGATTCAATACTCATCCTAGTATGATCACAAGTCTGGTAAGTGGAGGTGTGTGTACCACGTTTGATAACTTTACGCCTTTTAGAAGGAAAAGAATCAAGATGTGATGGTAATCGTAACAAGCGGTGAGACCTGCGGGGAAACTGGTCTGGCTCGATGATGACTCAAGACTTGAGATACAAAAAAAAATCCTAAGGCCAACTAGTAATCAAAGAGCACACCAAAATAAAAAAAAGGATAATATGCACATAAACATGATAAGGTGGCTCAAAGGGGCCTTCATCCCTAAAGTAGGTATGCCTCTCCCAATAGGTACCTGAGACTCCCTACAAAAGATCAGAGGTATCATAATCAATTATAAGGGCCCACATGGGATTAACAACCAGTCGGTCAGATCCCCCTGGAGAGGTAATCCTCCATAAAGGTTTTGTGTTGTCCGACCCTTATCTGACCCATGGTACTTGTAGAATAAACCCTGAAAGTAACCTATGTGGTACCTATGTCAAGAAACTAAGAAGCCATGATATAACTGATGCATAGGCGAACAATCTTAAGTCAGTTCCACTGTATGGGCAGGGTAGCAAATCCCGAAACCTTGAAAGCATCACCTCTCACAAAGGTAAAGGTACTAGCAAGATCCCCATATACAAATAGATCCCCAGAAATATATTTGATGCTAAGAAGGTATTAGGGGGATATCCCCTCAACCAACTTCATGCAACCTCAAGCTTAACTCCGGTGTAAGCGGAGCCTCCCGACGTCACCAATTATACAATGGATTTCACCACTCCCTTAGTCAGACACATATTTTGATTTAATAGCCTTCGAGAAGTTTACTCACAAAATCTTATTCCAAGGCTCTAAATCCTAAGATAGTTTGTGCACCCTAGAAAATAAAATCATTTCTAATCAATTTTAAATTATCAGTGTTTCTTATAGTGGTCTTGCTTACTCAAAAAGGTGTGGTAGTGAAACTGATGATGTTATGACTCAACAAGTAAAATAAATGAATATGAATAAAATGAAAAGTCCTATCTTCAATTCCTAATAAATGATAAGCTTTTCAAAATGCATTTTTCAATTTAATTATGCAATTCAAGATAAGATGCAATATTTCCATACATGTACTAAGATCAACGATAAGAACCTAAAAGATAAAATGCCAACAATGCAAAATGTTTAATACTTTTGTATTTTCAATATAAAATAATGAAAATGCAAGGACTGAACAACAACTTGATATAAAGATTCTACTAAATGCAATCAGAGACAAACCAAGTAGGATATTAATAAGAAAACACCCAGCCCAAGATGCAAGGAAAATAAATGAAAAGGATGATGAGAAAGGCACCGCCCAAAAATTCAACCAAAGAAAGGTTTCATATCACT
>ML787345.1:324356-339301 GCA_009831015.1 Picea engelmannii | reverse complement strand
GGAGGTGTTAGGGTTGTGTATTTTCATCAAGCAGGGCCAACTTCTCCAATTAGTGGATAAAATCACTTTAATTATCCCTAGGTACAACGTCTCAATTAGCATGATATAATTAGGTTTTGACCAATCCACAAAAGGGTATTTGGTCATACATAAATATTGACATGATCAATCCACAAAAGGGGATTGATATATAAGAAAATGACTCAATAACAAATATAATATTGTTTGCAGTAACAATATTTTGACACTCCTCCTTAACAAGAAGGGTATTATATTGACACAACCAATACAACATCATCAGGATAGAGAAGAATGCAACATCATCAACATCTATAACATTGACTGGCACTTCTAGAAATCATCAAAAGTTTTTCTCATCATCATTGTTCACAACATGGAGCTGCAATGACAACATCATCATCTTAAGCATGAAACTGAAGTAACATTGTCACCATCATCTTTATCATGAAGATGAAGTAGCATCATCATCATCATCTTTAGCAAGAATATGAAGTGGCATCATCATCATCATCTTCAGCAAGAAGCTGAAGTGCCATTATCATCATCATATTTAGAATGAAGCTGAAGTAGCATCATCATCATCATCTTGAAAAAGAAGCTAAAGTAACATCATCATCATCATCTTCATCAATAAGATGAAGTGGAATCATCAATATCATGAAGCTAGAACAAAAATATAACCAACACGAGGATGGTACAACATCATCAACAACACAAGGCTGATACAACAACATCAACAACACAAGGCTGATACAACAACATCAACAACACGAAGTTGATAAAAAAATATCAACAACATGAGGCTGAGACAACAAAATCATCAACACGAGGGTGAGATAACATCATTGACATCATGAGCACAAGGCTGAAATAACATCATCAACATCATCAACACAAGGTTGAGATAAAATCATCAACATCATCAGCACAAGGTTGAGATACCAACATCAACATCATATCGCAACAGAATGAGGCAGGTGAAACAACATTTTATGGTACTTTGATAGATCCTAAGGATCTTCCCATGAATAATAAGATTCCCTAAGATATAAAATCCTAACGGAGCTACCATGTGGTACTCTGATAGACCATCCTTACCAAACCTTCAGGATCTTCCTAGGAATAAAAGGATTCCCTAGGATATAAAATCCTAACGGAGATACCACTACTAACCACATCCAGCATATACATGCACAAGTACTCTGGAATACCATCCTTACCGGACCTTTAGGATCTGCCCAAGGATGATCAATACCCTAGTATATAAAATCCTAATGGATCTACCCGTTGTTGGTTAGGATACCATAGTATCATCAACATCAGTCCCCATTTCGAGGGAGGTCCTTTTAGAATTTACGAATCTTGTCTCGAAAGTATTTAAAATTTACACGAGACAAAGGATTGGCCCACACATATGAAACATGCTCATCTATGCCAACATATTGGAGCTTTATAGATCCCCTCTACACCATATCATGAATGTAGTGATACATAATTTCTATGTCCTTTGACTTATTATGGAACATTGTGTTCTTCGTCATCTTTATGTAACTTTGGTTATCACACAGAATCATGGTGGCTTCGATCTCTAGATAGAATAGACTTGTCAACAACTTCTGAAGCCATATGGCTTCATAACTAGCGAAACATGTTGCAATGTATTTTTCTTTCACCGTGATGAGAGAAATACTGGATTGCTTCCTGCTCTGCCATGAAGTCATGGCTGACCCCAGATTGAAACAACATCCTAAAGTGTTATTTCTATCAAAAACAATTCCATCCCAATCCAAATTAGTATAACCAACCATTCTGAAGTCATGATATCCATAGTAATAGAGACCAAAGTCCAACATACCCTTAAGGTATCTCATCACATGTTTTGCAGCAACAAGGTGAGCAGATCAGGGATCTACCATATATTGACTCAACGTGTTCACAAAAAAACATATATCTGGCTTGGTATTCATCAAATACATCGACGATCTAGTGATCTATCTATATATAATAACATCAACCAATTCTGGCGAAGTATCAACTAGGAGCTTCAACTTAGTTTCCATGGGTGTGTCATGGATTTACATTCCAACATGTCAAATATTTTCAGTATTTCAACTGCATACTTTCCATGGTTAAGGAAGATCTTCTCTAGGCTCTTCCAAACTTCAAGACCTAATAAGTAATTCTTCAGGCCTACATATTTCATCTGAAATTCTACAGGGAGCTTCTTGTTACAATTTGTGAAGATATTTTCTTCTACTATTAAGAATAAGTCATCCCCATACATCAACAATATAATTGGCTCATCATTCATAACCTTGAATTAAAGGTTAGAATCTTCTTTACTCTTGTTAAAGCCCAATCTCATCAAGAAACTATCAATTCTACCATACTAAGCTTTGGGAGATTGCTTCAATCCGTACAAATCTTTCTTCATCCTGCAAACATGAATCTTTCTATATTGAACTTCAAATCAAATTTTCGCATCACTTTGTACCAAACATGTACATTTGTTAAACTGTAACTCAATCTGCACAATCATGTGCTAGCTCTATGTGATTTCTACAAATCACTATCTATTTGAGAGTATGTTCTTTAATTTCTCTGCAACTTTTCCTTCTGGAACTGGGATTCTGCACTTGCAGGTATTGTTTTTGAAGCTGAGAATGACTTGTTCTATTCTCACTTTAACTACTAAAATTTGAGGGTATCTCCTCTATTATATGATGGAAACAACTTCATCTAAGAGTGGCTCAATAACTGACACCTAGGGTATCTTATCTTCTTTCATGTAGGTAAATCAATATCATATACATCGACTTCTCCCCTTGAATCTCATACTATATCAGAAGCATGGTTGCTCTGGTTGTCTTCATGAATACTGGAACTATTTCTTCAATTACTGGAGCAAGTGTCTCATCATAGTATTCTCCCTCTTGCTGGGAGAATCCTATGGACACAAATCAGTCTTTGTACATATTGATACTATTATCTGCATCATGCTTGATCTAGAAGATCAATCTTGGAAATCATCACTCACTTCCCTTTTGGTCTTAAGGAAAAATCCATATCCCAATCCTTATGACTGGCTTCCTCCTCTATTACTAAAACAAGGAAATATTCTTAGGCGATTTCCTGTCTCCTAGAGGTTTTTGAAGCTAGTCTTATAAACTCATGTCATATTTCTCTCAGTCCTAGAAGATATCTCTCCATCTGATCCTTTCTGAGATCGGGTTTACTCTGAGTCTTGATTTCTTTTGAGTCTACGAAAATTTCATAATCTCTATAGGATATACTTGGTGTTGTATACCAAGTCTTAATATGAAAACATGAGTTAGACTTCAAACAAATTTTTCTTCCTATCAAGGTGGCTCCATTGACCAAGTCTAACGTTCATTCATCTTGGAGCCTTCCACTCATTACGATCAATCTTCATATGAGATAATTTGTTTCTCAAAAGAAACTTCTTATTCATCTTCTTTGGTACATGTATGTATATCGTCATGTACACAACTCAGATAGTCTACTTCATGTCTCATTTTAATATGTTCCTTCCTGCAAACCATAGATGATTTTAGGGGCTAAATTTCGCAAATGGGCTAATTTTCCATGGTTTTTCCCAAAAAAAGATTCACCAATTTCCATTTTTTCTAAAACTGATTCACCCAAATTCCATAGAATAAAATTGTTTTACCTTTAAAATCGCCAAAATTTTATAGAAACTATATTAAATCCTTGAAAATTTCAATATTTTTACAAAACTATTGCCAAACATTTTACATTTTACATATAAAGGACTAGTAATATTAGCCCACGTTTCTACATTTTAATATAAATTTCCATCCTTAAAATCATCCATGCTGCAAACTTCACTATAGTTTCCTTAGGGAACCTATGACCTGCCCAGAACAAGAACAATAAGGGAGAAACAATAAAAATAAATAATACTCTTTATAATAATAATAAAGAAAAAGTGAGAAAAATCACCACAATAGCTCCTTTAGAGCTATCAATTATGATCTTCGTGCAACAAGGGTTAAAATTAAGAAATACAATAATGAGAGAAACACCCTTATAGTGGTTTTATCACTCATTCCTTCATGGTAATATAGAGACAAACCAAGAAGTTTCTCCTGAAGGAGATGTTAGTTATATCTCATAAATGATTACAATAAGAACTGTTGGCATAGGGGTAGACTGGGGTTCAATGCTACAACAATGCACCAAAAGAACCCCAACTATCGGCCCTTTCGAAAACACCTGTGAAGCAGATGAAGTCTCGCCCGAGGTAGAGATAGGGGTGGTTGCAGGGCTCAGATGTCTGCAACCCTAGCTGGGACACATATCTGTGACTGTAACACCTTAACAGAGAACTTAATAGTTATAATTCATCAATATTTAGTCTTAGTTTATAGTGCAACTAAACCCTAAAAAGACTAGCACAATATTCACACAGATACAATAGATTCAAGCACTAAGAATACAAAAATAGATCAGATCTAGCACTCACTCATGTTATTCAACACTAAGATACCATATTAGATCCTTCTAAGAATATATTAGAGCACTAAGCATTCAATAACATAGATAAGAGAACAACCATAAAGCATAAAGAAATCACAACATAGGATATACGTGGTTCACCCCCACCCTAAGGCTACGTCCACCAACTCTTCGTCTTCTTTATTAGCTTCTTTCAATCTTCTACATGCACAAAGCCTCAAAACCAACTCTGCAGAGGAAAGGATATCTGTGCACCTCGCTAGATCCTCCTTCCCTAGGTTATAGCACAAAGCCTCTTCATATCCTCTTACAGTCACTTACACTTATCCTTACAAGTCTTATACAACATGCACAAAGAACTTACACACATTACTTGCACTTAGCACAACTTACAACTCTTCGATAACATAGATCAAACTGCTTCCTACATTGCCTAGATTCCTATTTACACATTACAAAATATGGCCTAAACATGGCTAAACCCATGGGTCCGCATCCCATACCTGTTACATAATACCAAAACCCAAAAACCCCTAACAAGGGGCTGATATCCCGCGATCTCTGCTTCAACTTGGCTCCTCCTTCGACAGCCTGTCGAAGTCTCAAAAATAGGTCAAACATGACCAAGGATCCTCAAAACTTGGTCAAGGGCCAACAAGCCCCCAATGCTCACCTGTGACCCGTCCCGAGTCACTCTGTTCTGGGTATATCTGCTTCAAAATCCTTGATCTTGGCTCGAGCTTCTTTGACCTACTGTTGTGCCACGACCTCCTACTCATCGAATTCTTGGATAATTTCTTCATTGACATGTCCCTCTAAGTGTTCTTAAGTTGTAGTGACAACTTTCTCCAGTTCTTCTCCTCGGCCTTCAATCTTTGTGAACATTTGGCAAGCCTCATCCTATATAGGTTGGATCCTCTAAGTCACTTCCATGACTTTTCTCTAAATGGTGTGGACCTGTTGTTGAGCAGTGCATTGTTCCTGGGATCTCTTCATTCTCTCAACGAATGACAAGGGATTCAACGGTTCCTGTATTGTTTCTACTTGTTGCTTCGCCTCCTGGGGTTATGACTCCAGTTCCTTTATTTAAATATCCTCAGTGAGTCATTCATAAGTTTGGGCACTGTGATCACTTAGTTTTTTACATGTCATGGTGAGGGCCTTGATTCTTTCAACTGTGCTTTGAGCAATTGCTTCTCTTAGATCTCACAGATCCTATGGAGTGTTGGGCACTATTTATAGCTCTAAGTCTGTTATTCTTTGTTGTAGTTGCTGGATAGCTTCCACAAGCTACTCTACTTGATTCTCTACTCGGTCTGCTGCCTTTAGCTCTAAGCTTTTCAGAGAGTGAAGTGCTCTGTCGACTGCTTCTTTGAATCCAAGTTGTTCTGCAAGCAACTGTTCTTTTTCTTGCTTGACCTGCACCCTCTCTTCTTCAAACTTTGCTTGAAGGTCATCCATCTCATTTTTTGAAACCCAACGTTACTCTACCATTTCTTCCTGAGCTTTTTTCAGGGCCGTTGTGGCCTGGTCTTTCTCAACTTGTACTCGATGAAGGTGAGATTCAGTCACATTAGCTAGTATGCAGAGTTGAGAAGGATCATATCCCAAATTTGGTTCTTGTGATAGCGGGGGCGCAGTGGATACTGTGTGGATGGACTAAAGGGCTTGTTGTACCCCTCTGATTTCAACCTCGAGTATGTTGTACATCTCCTCTTGCTTGGCTTTTTTTTTTGCAATATTTTCTGTGAAGCGTCGTTGATAGTTGTGATGATGAAGTTGAAATCATCTACAGTGAGCACAGTCTACATTTTAGTTAAGGTGGCTCTGGATTTCTTTCAGGAAGTGGGTTTTGTGGGAGAAAAAATTATTTTCTTCAAGGGATCAGCCTCATCAGCAGGATTCCTAGGAGGTGTTACTTTGCCTTGCTTCTGTTGATATTCTTTGTCATTTGTCTCTTCTACTTCATCATTGCCCCCTCGGCCAGGTGATACTAAAGAAGTTTCTTTCGATGCGCTTCTCAAGTATTTTACTTCTTCAGTCTTCTTCCTTCTGTTGGTTCTAGGTGTGTCCTGTTATTTATGAGCAGCCTATGAGCTGTCAAGTTTGGGATCAGACATCTCTGTGGAGTCAGTAGGGATAAGGAGGTCTACTGACCAGTTCTTAATTATCTCTTCGAGGTCCTCCTCTGTGAGCTTGTAGTATGACTGAAGCTCCTCTTTATGCTCATCTACCCACATAGTGATATAGATGAAGTGTTGATCTGCATGGAACTTCATGAGGGGTGAGAACCAATGCAAGGTGTTTGACGTCATGAAAGGTTCAACTTCGATAGCCCTATTTAGCTGGAGATAATATGTGTGAAAGACCATGTTTGAATGCCACTATTTTTCCATATCACTCAAGTACCAAAGCATTGTGAACTTCACAACAAGTGGCTCGAATGGCTCGATGTTTGGGAAGGTTTCACCTTCTGGCATCTCCCAAGCGATAAATGCGATGAGGATCAGGAGCCAACTGAAGTGGAACTCATAGCCCTGATCCTTAGCATTATGACAGTCTAATTCCAGCTGGTTGACCAAGTACTTCGCCCAGTTCACATAGAGTCCTTCTACACATTTCTCGGCGAGGTCAACAACAAATCTAGTGACCTGGGTAGGTCTGTTCTTTCTTATGAGATTTCCTACGATTAGCTGGCAGTCCAGGCACACTGTGTCATTCTGTATGGAAGTTACCTTGTAGCCACGCATTCCATTTTCTACATCACCGTAAGTGTCTTTGATTCTCTGTGCTAATGCATGATCTATAGCCTTTCCTGTGTAGAGGTCCTGTGGGTTGGGTGCCTGCATGCTCAATTCGGTGATCCTATGGATCAACATTGGATCGACTGTGATGCATGAGTTTAGCCATAGGTAGCCACCATGGTAACATGAGAGCATGAACTTAACAAAGGCGTTAACCTCCTAGTTCCTTTTGAAGTGGTATATTCATTACATTCAAGAGGGTGGACTGCACGAGGTTCATATTCCATGGTTGGGGGATTATTTTCAAGTTCTTACCCTTCATCCTGGTGAAGTATTTGTACGGGGAGAGCATACTATGGTTCTTGTTGTCTCCTAGGTTGAAGTCGTTGAACTTCAACGTTGTGATCTTATCCTACTATGTTCTAATTGCACGTATCCCTTTCGGTAGGTACGTAGTAACCAAGGTGTAATCTAAGTCCCTCGGGACACTGTCACGACTCACCGCATTGACCAGAGGCAAGATTTAGTCAGGTAAGATGGTCGGGATTAACTTTGCATTCGCTAGGTCATCTCTGTTCTTGGTTCTCTTCTCTGTTGTCGGCCGGGATGGTCTGGATCCACGAGTAGTCGACAAAGAGGCTTGCACTTCTCTTGTCGATGATGCTTGAACACCTGCAGACATCACTTTCTCGGCCATGAGATCAATGGGAAATTATTCAACGACTTTCTCTACAACACTGAGTTCGTCTGACATGCACTCTTAGATCAGATAACTAGGGTGGATGAATGAGTGTGCAATGCAATGGAACAGGTGTCAATCTCAATAAACATAGTGCAATAGCAATGAGTCGGCTTGAATACAATTCCTAAAAGTGTTCTTGGTGCAACAGTCAACAAACAAGGTAGGTGACAGTGTAATGGATCTCTCCAATGGAAGAGAGGTTTTCATCAATGCGGTTTTGTCCATTGCAGCGTGGTCTCAACGGTCTAGTGGCGAGTTTTCTGTCCATAAATTTCGTTCTAATCATTTGGGGTGTCAGTCTAATGGTTATACTATTTCCAACGACTATATTTCTTCACCATGGTGAAGTGCCATGTGGAATTGTTCTGGTATTCCGACGAAGTTCGAGTCTTGCAAATTTTCCTTCTGTAACTTTTTGACCTTTGCTCTCTTATTACTAAGTTTTTTAGCCTTCTTCCCGATGATATCCGTCTTGGTATTCCTCTTTCCATTCTGATTCTTGTCTTCTTTTGGCATATCAACTTCGCATTGTTTAGATTCTTTCATAGGGTTCAAGGTCAATACTTATTTTCTATCTGGGGAAGGTGCTTCAGTCTTCTGTGAGTTCTCCTGTGTTCTTTCAACTTCGACATTCAAGTTTCTGGTTTTGAATAGCTTCGATCTATTCTCATGTTCTTCAATCAAATGTGTTATCCTCCTAGTCATGAAATCTTTTAATTATTTCTTCTTCTGTTGTAAGACTTCCTCTTTTATTCTTCTGGTCTAGTCCTTTTCAATCCAAGGTTTTCCTAATAATATAGAAAATGGGGCGTTGTTCTCAATAAATTTAATAATCTCAAAATATTCCTCTGTCAAAGTTCCATGAGCACTCATAGATATCCGGGTGAGTCTTCCACATAGGGTTATCGAATTTCCTCTAAACAATCCTATTCCACCTAATGAAGGAATCATACAAGGCTTTCCTAAAGTTTCCCAGGTTATTTCTATTATGATATTCACCTATGTTTCTTCATCCAGAACACAGTCAATGTCGAAGTCTCCTATTCTTCCTTCTATGCATTCTTTTTCTTTGAAGATCTCTGATAGGATGATATTTCGGTGATCATTTAGGGTTTCTTTCATTCGTAGAAGTACATCCTCTGATTATTTATGGGGTTCTACCTTGGTCTCAGTGTTGTGACCTTCCTTAGGGTAGTCTTGTCTCATATTCATTCTTTTAAGCTTAGCAATCATTCCAAGGCAATCCAAAACTTCATGGTCCATAGCTTTACAACAAAGAAAACTAGGTCTTTTATCAGGGAAATCCTTAGCAAGATGGTTTGGCCTTCTATAACTGTAACAAAGGGTTAGTCCTCTTTTTATTCTAAATGATCCCCATCCTTTCTTGTAATGCACACTAGGATTATAGTAGCTAACCTACAAAAACTTCTTTCTAGGGTCCTGCATCCATTTATTAGTCCAAACATTCTTTCTAAGCATAGGAATAACATATCTTTCACTATTTTTATCAGATCTACTCATATCAAACCTTCTTTCATCTAGTTGTGCTGTTCTTTTCAAGCTAGGACAAAATTTATCAAACATACCTAGATCCATACTTTTGAAACAAAAATTTTCACTTATCTTATCTTTCCAATCAAAACTTTTCACTGTTCTTACATTTATCAGAGCACACATCATTAGGGTCTTACCTCTTTTCTTTGGATCTTACACTTCTTCTTAGCACATAGCTTTATAGGTCAAGTATAAAATTGCGCACTAGGGAAACCAATCTAAACACAGAGCTTTCTCTTTTCTTTAGTTCCCAACAATCACAGTTTTAGGTCCTGGCAATGGAACCATTTGTTGGTAGAGGTGCAGACATGGGGTTCAATGATACAACAAAGCACCAAAAAAACCCTAACTATAGGCCCTTTTGACAACACCTGCAAAGTAGATGAAGTATCACCCAAGGTAGAGGCTGGGGTGGTTGTAGGACTCAGATGTCTGCAACCCTAGCTGGGACACAGATCTGTGACTGTAACAAATTAAGAGAGAAATTAACAGTTATAATTCATCAATATCCAGTCTTATTTTACAGCACATCTAAACCCTAAAAAGACCAACACAATATTCACACATATCCAATAGATTCAAGCACTAAGCATACTAACATAGATCAGATCTGGCATTCACTCACGTTATTCAGCACTAAGATACCATATTAGATCCTTCTAAGAATATATTAGAGCACTAAGCATTCAATCACATAGATAAGAGAACAACCATAAAGCACAAAGAAATCACAACACAAGATGAACGTGGTTCACCCCCACCCCGGGGCTACGTGCACTAACTCTTTGTCTTCTTTATTAGCTTCTTTCAATCTTATACATGCACAAAGCCTCAAAACCAACTCCGCAGAGGAAAGGAGATCTACGCACCTCGCCAGATCCTCCTTCCCTGGGTTACAGTAGAAACCCTTTTCAAAGCCTCTTACAGTCACTTGCACTTAGCCTAATAAGTCTCATACAATATGCACAAAGCAATTACATACATTACCTGCACTTAGCACAACTTACAACTCTTCGATCACATAGATAGAACTGCTTTCTACATCGCCTATCTTCCTATTTATACATTACAAAATCGGGCCTAAACATGGGTAAACCCATGGGATGACATCCCATACCCGTTACATAATCCAAAAACCCAAAAATCCCCAAAAGGTGGTCGAGATCCTGCGATCTCTGCTTTGACTTGCGCTCCACCTTCGACATCCTGTCAAAGTCTCAAAAATAGGTCAACATGACCAAGGATCCTCAAAAGTTGGTCAAGGGCCAAAAGGCCCCCAACACTCACTCTGGTTTGGTTATATCTGCTTCAAAAGCCTCAATATTAGCTCGAGTTGCTTCGACCTATTGTTGTTCCACAACCTCCTACTCAACGAACTCTTGGATAATTTTTTCGTTGACAGGTCCCTCTAAGCATTGTTCAATTGCAGTGACGAGTCACTGCAATTCTTCTCCTCAACCTCCAATCTCTATGAATAGTTAGCAGACCTCATCCTATATAGGTTGGAGCCTCTGAGTCACTTCCATGACTTTGCTCTGAATGGTGTGGACCTACTGTTGAGTATTGCGCTATTATTGGGATCACTTCATTTTCTCAAGGGCTGATAGAGACTTCAACTACACCTGTACTGTTTCTACTTGCTACTTCGCCTCCTAGAGCTATGACTCCAGTGACTTTAATTCAGGATTCTCAGTGATTCATTCATAAGTCTAGGCACTGCGATCACTTAGTTGTTTACATGTCATGTCGAGGGCCTTGATTCTATCAATTGTTCTTCGAGCAATTGCTTCTCTTATATCTCATGCATCCTGCAGAGTGCTAGGCACTCTTTGGAGCTCTAAGTCTACTATTCTTTGTTGTAGCTGTTGGATATCTTCTGCAAGCTGCTTTACTTGATTCTCTACTCAATCTGCTTCCTTTGGCTCTATGCCCATCAGAGAGTGAAGTGCTCTATCAAATTTTTCTTTGACTCCAAGCTATTCTGTGAGAAACTGTTCTTTTTATTTCTTGACCTGTGCCCTCTCTTATTCAAACTTGGCTTGAAGGTCATCCTTCTCCTTTTGTGCAACCCGATGTTTCTTCACCATTTCTTCCTGGGCTTGTTTTAGGGCCATTGTGGCTTGGTATTTCTCAAATTGTACTTGATGAAGGTGAGATTCGGTCACATCAGCTAGTCTGTGGAGTTGAGAAGGCTCATATCCAAACTCTGGTTCTTCTGATGGTGGGAGCGTAGTGGCTACTATGTGACTGGACTAAAGGGCATGTTGCACCCCTATGATTTCAACCTTGAGTATGTCATACATCTCCTCTTGCTTGGCTTCTTGTTTCTGCAATATTTCCTGTGAGGCATTGTTGACAACTGCGATGATGAAGTCGAAATCATCTACAATGAGAACAGTCTGCATTTTAGTTAAGGTGGCTCTATATTTTAGTTAAGCTGGCTCTGGTTAGTTAAGGATCCTCAAAAATTGGTCAAGGGCCAATAAGCACTTATCTCAATATGCTCACATTATACCAAGTATGCTCTCTTCAACAATGAGGTAGCTATCAAACTTGACATGTGCAAGTTTGAATCTTATCAACTTAATCAATCAAACCTAGAACCTGAAGTCTTTGTCCTAAAGAATGAGTGTTTTTGCTTTTCTTTTGAATCTCCTTCACTCAAGATAAAAAAAAATTCTTCAACCTTTCCTCTGTACTTAAGAGAATACGCTATCTTGACAGAAATATGAGTTAGAGAATAAACTTTATAACCTCAACTTTAATCAATCTAATACCTTGAATTTAATTTTGACCAATGGTTAGTATGATGGTCATAACTTCAACATACAATATGGATGTTCATAATGTCATACTAAATAGATGAAAATCACAATAATCAAACCTGGCGTGCATTATCCATCTGAATGTGTTGGATCTGAGATCCTTCTGGATCTATGGAAAAATATCCATTCTCCTGCAAATACCCTTTAAAGTTTAACAATTTAAACATATGTAAGTACATACCTCTAATATTATTTGTAGGTAGTGGCACTATCTAGTAGCAATGGTAATAATCACCAACCCTTTAAAAACTTCAAGGGTGACTACAACTGTTACTGCAGCTGGTGTTGGCACTATAACTGCAATTAATACTGTAGTTGATTTTGTAATTGCAACTTAAGGTTTTATGAGGAAACCCTATTTTTTCAAACTTCAAATTTTGGAATTCTCATCTAGGGACTAGATGCACTGGGTTGAGGCGAGCTTGTTGGATATGTCATATTTCAAAAATTTCAAGTTTTACCCCTTAAAACTTGATCTGTGAAAAACTTGATTGGTACTTTTGGTACTAGTTCTGGTTTCCTAGTTTTCTAGTTTTTTGGTACCGGTAAAAAACTAGGGTTTCATGGATCTGACCACTGAAACGTTATGTTGAATATGCCAATGCATTCGCTAGGCTAGGGAGCACTTCCCTAGATGGATTTTAGGAAAAAATCCCCTTCCAACAAAAAGCCATAATTTTCTTGTATGACAATAGTGACGTTTTTTGGTTACCCAGTGAAAGATGCTCTACTCAGTTTAGCTATGATACCATGTTAAATTTATAGTTGATATTAATTTCTTTCCAATTTACTAGACAATAATAACATAATTAGGATCACCAAGAGAAACATAATCACAAGTTACATATCATTTTATCCTGGGATACCCTCATGGGGGAGAAAACCCAACAAAAACTTCCTTAATATATATTTTCAATCCAGTGCCAAGAGAAAATACCAAACCACCAAGAATATAGAAAACCAATCATGCGCCTCTCTCTTCTCCTTATTATAACTTCAACAATATCCAAAATGTGCACACTAGATTAGTGACTCGAGTGAGTGAGTGAATGAGGCATCATCCGCTCTTATTTATACTAGCTGGGAGGCACTAGGGTTGTGTTTGTTCATCAAGCAGGGCCAAATTCTCCAATTAGTGGATAAAACCACTTTAATTATCCCTAGGGGACAAATTCTCAATTAGCATGATATAATTAGGGTTTTACCAATCCACAAAAGGGGAATTGGTCATACATAAGTGTTGGTTTCTCTTTTACTCTTCTATTATGTCTGATTTTATTGACCCAGGGTTCATGTCTATTCGGGTTTCAAACAAAGCCTCTAAAACTATCAGCCCTTCTAGTAAACCAAAAGGAAAAACAACACATAGAGTGTGATGCAAAGTATCACGTGAGATGGATTTAATGGGTGGCTGTAAGACTCAGGTGTTTACAGCCTAGGATTGAGTGTGAGATAAGAGAGCTATATATTGGACATTCATTATAACTTGTAAAAAAAATATATTGTCATTGACGAATAAGCAGGAAATGTAACAACTCATTCATTAAGCATAATGTTAAATACTAAAGACAATAAATATATTCAAGCATTCATCACATAACACATATGTTACCATGGTTCACCCCTCCTGGGCTACGTCCACAAAGATTTGTCTCTCAACTCTTTTATTATAGTATTTTTTCCATCTACAACGTTGCGTGCTTTACAACTCTTCTCAGTCAGGGAAGATCTATACAAGGTGGACTAGATTGTACTAGGATTCTCAGCCTATGATATAACCCTCAAGATATACCCTCCATCATCTCCTCTATCTCAACAACTTATACAAAATAGGTCATACAACAAAATATTACATATCGCTTTTGCTCCTATGTAACTAAGAACATCAACTTATGAAAAACTAATAACCCTCTATAATACCTCGGTATCTATATTTATATGCTTTTGGATCCTTATCCATTACAATACATTACCAAAACCCTAACCCTACCTTCATTAGGTCTTCTTCTGCATGCGCCAATGTTTTTCTTCCTTCCAGTTGTCACTTTTTTCGTGCATGCTTTCTTTCCCAAAATCGCCTTGCTTTTCCGCTTTGGCTTGTCTCTAACAGGCGCCCAACACTGACACGTGGCTCGTCCCGATCCACCTAACCTTTGTGTGCTTCCTCAATCTCCTTGGTGATCGCCTGGAACGTTTCCTTGAGATCTGTTGCCTGTGTCTATGCCTGCACAGTCTTCTCCTTGAGTGTGTCCACTCTCTGGAGTACAATTTCATCACCGATCAATTTCACACACTCTACCTGGGTCTGTGTTATATGTGCCTTGGCTTCCTTTTCTTGTGCCAAGACTTCAACTACCTGCTCTTGCAACGGTTCCATTTGAGCCTACCGCTCTTATTTCTATGTTTGCGTAGTGGTGAGTGTTCGTGCTCTTTTCGTCGATGTGTGAGCAAAAAGTGAGCACTTACATGCCTAGTTGGGCTCTTCTAGTCATGACAGCTGTAATGCAAAAGGTTAGAAAGAAAACAATAAAGGTATTAACAAGAATTAAACAAGAACTA
>ML787345.1:311855-324256 GCA_009831015.1 Picea engelmannii | reverse complement strand
TTAATTTTTTAGCCAACTTTGTATAGTTTTGGCCCTTTTGATGTGCTGTGGAGTTAATCCTTGTGCCATGGATGATTGTTTTTCTGTGTTGATGATGTTGAGTTCTTGTCGCCCTGTGCGGACGAAATTTCAGTGATAACAGTGAGCTTTGCCTACAATTTCTTCATGTCCTACACTCCTCTGACGTGTTCTGTAATTGGCATTGTCTTCGGCCTTTGCTTGAGTTCTTGGATCCTTGTGTTGATCCTTTATTCTTCCTTGTCCCACTTTTGGACCTGTTGATCCTCCTCTAACTTAGTCCAAAGTTGTGCTGCTTTATCGAGCAAGTCAGTTGTTTTGTTGACCTATTTCTCTATCTCATGCAATTGCACCGTTGCCTCCTGCTTCCTTTTCTCCGTTACTGTTGGTGGTGTGGTTGGTGTGATTTGCTCTCGGAGATTATTTATCTCCTTCTAATATTGATCAATCACCTACACAATCTGATCAATCTTTTTTGTTGCTATGATTTCATCCCTCTGCACGACCTGTGGAATATTCTCGTAAGTTCCTGCCACTTTCTGCTCCAATCCTTTTATGCACTCCCTTCCCTCTTGGGTCTCATATTTAGCCTTGTCATAGGATATTTCTAGTGCATCCCATTTCTTTGTTACTTGCTTCAATTCGGCTAAGTTCGTGTGTTCTCTAGACTGTACCTCATGGTTTACACTAACCTACAACTTGTGTAGTGCCCTGGATGGTATCCGTTTCAACACCAGTTGGATTTGTCTTAATTCCTTCAAGGGTGTCTTCCCCACAATCGCATCCATGTGCAACATACTAGGGGTGATGTGGAATGTTACGTTCGGCTACAGTATTGCCTGGACCGAATATCGTTCTTCTTCTTGCACTCTTTCTTCTATATGCAGTGTTGATGGTTCTTTTCCCCTATTGCTTGTTGTCTTCCCTTTACCGATTTTCTTGAGGATTTGTTTCATGTCTACTAGTTCCTATTGAATCTTATCCTTGTGGTGCGCAGCATGGTCAAAATATTTGGATAGATAATCCTATACCATTTGGGCTATCATTTCTCCATCGTCATTCGTGATCGTATATTCTGGCGGTGTTCTTTTTTCCTTTGTTTTCTTGTGCACACCTCATGTCTGCGTGGCTAGCCTCTTGGTTCCCCCTGGTTCCTGTGAGTTGGGACTTGGGGAGGTCATCTGCGCTCCCTCATCCTGTTTCTGTTAATCTTTGGTTGGCTACGTATTCTCCTTTTTCCCCTTCTAAGCCACTCTCTTTGTTGTGCCTTTATTTGTCTACGTGGTTGTTGTTTGGACTGTCCTTCATTTATTGGGCACTTGGATTTCCTGAGGCTGTGTTTCTCCCTGCCCTGCCTCTTCTTCTTCTTTCCTTTCGGGAAAATCCTAGGTGATGGCTGGAATCCTCCATTCATCTTCCCAGTCTTTGATTACCAAGTCGATGTCGCCCTCTATAATGCAGTAACGCATCTGTAGCCACTTCTTATCAGGATCCTTGCACACATGTATCCACATTGTATGCCGTGCAACCCTAAAGTTGGTGATGTCCCCATATCGCGTGATAGCCTCTAGTGTTATTCTCCACATTTTTTATATGGCTTCCTATAGGTCATGTAGATATCCTTCAAAGATGGACCCATTCATACTTTTGTTCCTAGCATCTGGCCTAGATATAAGCAACAAATATATTGCTCCTTGATTTGGTTTGGGTCTGGTACAAAAATTTACATACCTTGGTTCCCTCCAACCCACAAAGGCTATTAACATGATTAGCCATGAATAGTGAAACGTTGTGCCTAGATCATGTGCATCCTTGCAGTCATCCAGGAATAAATTGAATAGGTATGATGCCCAGCTCACTGTGGTTCCTTTTGCACATTAAGCTACAACTGCGAGAACTCCAGCTGAAACTTCCTCCCTGTGGCATTTTCTTAGTAGTTTGCAAGCTAATATTTTTGCACCCAATTGTGTTGTGGCATCGTTGATCCTCTTGATAATGATCCCTCTTGTCCCCCTATCGGTGCCATACTTCTTCTTCATATCTTCTGCTAGAGCCTTCTTCCTGGCTTTGTCATCCAAAAACTACGTGGGATCCATGCCACGGGATGGAAATCCTGTTATGTTGGCCATAATATCTACGTATATTAAGACACGTTTGTCCAACCATATGTCCCCGCCATGCATGGCTTCTAAGAACTATTTGACGCATGCGGTTGCGTACTAATATTTGTCAAAATGTGGTAGGTCTATGAATCCTAAAATGACTGTCTTCTCCAACCATGTTTTCCATTGGAGTGGCTGATTAATCGGTTCCCCAAACTGATTTGATGCCATCGTCTCCATGTACACTCTCTTTGCAAGTTATGGAAACTTTTCTTCATCTTCTACATTGTGGTCATAGTATTTGAGCTTCCCTATATGACCCAACAGGTCTGGTCCTACCTACACCCCATCTGGTATACACAGTAGAATTCTTTTTGTGGTAGGTTTCTTGCGAGGTGACTTGGGTATTTGTATCTTGTCCTTCTTCGGCAATGGTGGCGGGCTCGAAGTTCCAGCGACTTCTGGTTGTTCCTCAGTATACCATTACAACCAACCTGTGAAATCTTCTACTGTTCCTTCCAATGGGTGGTATGATATGGTCATTTGAGACTCGTCTAGATCAACTACTGTTTTCAGATTTGGCATCATTCCATTGACTTTCGGAGCTGCTTCGGTATTCTTTGGTTGCACCTCCTTCAGGGTTTCTGCATCTTGGTTCAGAGGCTCCTCTACTTCTGTCGGTATATCTATACTTGTGCCCTATGGTGTTGGTTGTTGAGTTTCTTCCAGTATGGGTGTAGGGTTCACCGATGTTGTGTTTGGATATGGGATTTCATCGACATTGACATTCTCTGGCGGCTGTTGTTCACCTTCTTCCATATGTACTCATGAATTGGTATGAACTCTAGTTTTTTTGGCGGTTTGGCTTGCTTCTTCTTGCTTTGGTGGTGCCATGGTGGTGAGTGTTGATTTTTTTTGGGTTTGATTGGTCTCTGTGACCTTTGTGAACTCTCTCTGTGATTTTCAACCTTGATCGCTCTCTATCTGCTCTATTTTTGTGAATAGAGTGTTTGCTCCCTCGTCTGTGTGTTGTATGGGCTTTCCATGAAGCTTTTAGAGGAATCTTCCTTAATTTTTGGTTCAATTCACCTTCGACAGTTTCGTACTTTCCATTACTATGCATTTCTGCCTCCAGTTGGCATGATTAATGTGGCGTCCCATTGGTCCTTTCTGTCCTTTATTTCTGCCTACTGTTTTCTTGTCGTACTGCTTTTGTTGACTTTCCTTTTCTTGCTTGTTTCCCTTTGTACATGGACATTTTCCTTCTTCTCACCAATTTTGTGTGCCTAAGTGTGTGTGCCCTTTCTTCCTCTGGCACACTATGCCTCTGTTGGCACTATTTACAGTTTTTTTTTTTTTACCGTGCAGTGGGTGGTCGACTGTCCTTGTACAACTTTAGTCGTCTCCCATTGATCATCCCTCTGAGTTCTATGATTGATAGGTATTTCAACTATACAACTCCTTCATCTATGAAAAATTTGACTTCCTATGGTCCTAGCCAATGCATTCTTATCTTTCCTGGGTGTTCAAGTGATTTGTTGTCATACATTAGTACTAGATCTCCTTCCTTGAAACTTTTCTTCTTGATGTGTCTATCGTGCCAAGCTTTGTCTCTTTCTTTCTGAACTTGTTCATGGAATCCTTCAAAGATCCGATCTTCCTCCATGTTCATTAACTGATTTAGTCTCTCATGTACTGTGCCTCATTCTATCATTTGTGTAATTGCTGCTACGCACAAGCTTGGTACTAAAACTTCTAATGGCACCATTTCTTCTTGGCCATAAACCAGTATAAATGGCGTGTGCCATGTCAAATTTTTGCATGTAGTTTTGTAGGCCCATAATACTGCTGGTACTTTGAGGTCCTAGTCATCCCTGTTGACGTTACAAATATTTGTCAGTGCGTTCTCCAAAATTTTGTTGAATGCTTCCACTGTGCCATTTTCCTGTGGATGATAGGGTGTGCTCTTCTTATGATGGACTTCGAACTCTTCAGTCATAGTGTTGATGGTGTTGTTTATGAAGTGAGTGCCTTGGTCGCTCATCAAAACTCTTGGGCACCCAAATATAGTAATCACTTGCTCGAATAAGAAATGCATTGTTATTTTTGCACTGTAATCCTTCACTGGTGCGACCTCTGCCCATCTTGTTAGGTACTTCATCATGGTGATAATGTACCTTTCTCCTATTCTTTTTGCTGGTGGGTTGATTGGTCTCACAAAGTCTATTTCTCACTTATCGAATGCCTGTAATTTTACTTGTGTTCGTAATGGCATCTCATCCCTTCTATTGGGTTTGCCTACCCTTTGACACACATCGCATCTTTGACAGTACTCCTTTGAGTCTCTGTGCATCGTTGGCCACCATAGTCCTACACGTAATACCTTCTGTGGGGTATCTTTTCCTTCTTAATGCCCTCCTTCTATTCCCTCACGGGATTCTGCTAAAACTATTGGTATTTCATGCTCTAACATGTACTTTCACAAGATACTATCTGCGCCCATTTTGTATAGCTGTCCTACGATCGGTTGATAGTCGGTAGTGCGGACTACAAGGTTTTTCTTCTACACGATGTTATATTCTTGTGGTGAAGTACCTTTGCTCAAGTACTGAATGATATCTATGAATCATTCATCAACGATCTGGACTGAGAATAACTATGCATCTGGAAAGTTGTCTTCTAAATTTGTAGGTTCTTCTCCATTTGGGACCCTTGATAGGTGGTCAAGTCCTGCATTCAATTTTCCTGGTTTGACGATGACTTCAAAGTCAAATTCTTGAATTAGTAGTAAACAACAGAATATTCTCCCACCAAACACTCGCTTGTTGACTAGGTATTTCAAGGCTGAGTGATCTGTGAACATCTTGAAGTGTTTTCCCAATAAGTAATGTCTAAAATTTTGTAGTGCGTAGACCATATCTAGTCCTTCTATTTTTTTCATGTTATAGTTCTGTTCTGAGTTTGATAACTTTCTGCTCATGACTGTTATCAGGTGATCCAAGTCTCTCACTCATGGTTGTGCCAAGATAGCTCCTAGTGCTATGGATGATGCATCTACATGGACATGGAATGTATTCTCCCAGTCTGGAAAGAATAATATTGGTGTGATGACCATATTTTCCTTTAGGTTATCCAGGCCATGTTGACACTCATCGTTCCACTGAAAATTTGTATCCTTTCTTAGCATCTTTTCCATCGGTGCAGTAATTTGTGCGTACCCTTTGATAATTTTCCTGTAGTATCTTGTGTGTCCCAACATCTCTCTTATTTGACGAATTGGTTTTGGTGGTGGTAAGTTAACAATTACTGCAATATTTGTAGGGTCTACGAGTAAACCTTGTTTGCATACTATATGGCCCAATAGTATCCCAAACGGTGTTCCAAATATGCATTTCTTTATGTTTAGTGATATCTGACATTGTCTGCATCTTTTTAAAATTAGGCGTAAGACTTATACATGTTCTTTCAACAAACTGTATATTGTCCAATCATCCAAGTATACTTCGAGAAAATAGTGGATGAATTCCTTAAACATAGTAATGACTACTCTAGAAAATATTTCTGGTGAATTATTCATTCCAAATGACACGACTGTGTACTAATAAGATTCCCATTCTATCACAAACATGGTCTTGTATTTGTCTTCTTGCGCTATCTTGATCTGATGGTATCCTGAAAACCCATCAGTGAATGAGTAGGCTTCATGTCCTCCTACGTTTTCTAACACTTCGTTTGTGAAAGGTGTAGGGAATGGGTCATGTAGGCATGCATCATTCAAATTCCTCAAGTCGATGCATATCCATATTCCCCCTTGTTTCTTATCCTGCACTACCATTGGGCTTATCCATTCTGATTCTTCAACTGGTTCTATGATGCCGGCTTCGAGCATCCTATCGATCTTAGCTTTGAATTTCTACTTGTATATTGGGTTTAGTCTGTAAGTTCACTGTCTGATCAATCTCGCTTCAGGTATGAGTGGTATATTCATCTCTCCTAACTCTCTGGCTATACCCTTAATCTCTATAAATGTTGTGGGAAACAAGTCACTATATTCACCCAATAACTTTGTTATGCTTTCCATTGTTTGCTCATCCCAGTAATCTCCAATGTTGGCCATTTTAGGATGCTCCACTGTCCCAATGTTGACTTTCTTTACTTTGTTCGGCACAGAAATGACTTATGATTCTATGGGTGGAACTTCTAGATATATTTCACCTTCTTTTTCGTCAATTGGAATATCATGTGGATCGTCTTCATTCGGTGCTTCCTCTTGTACATGGTAACATGACAACAGTTCCTTGACTGTTTGTTTGTTCCACTGTTTTTCTTTTGTGATAAGTTCCACTTCTAGTTCTTTGATGAATATGACTCCTCTTATCCATTTAACAGTGGCATCTATGTGGGGGTTTTCATGCTCGAATGAGAAAGTGACTATGAAATTTTGTTGCAATGTCGTCTAGGTCATAGTTTCTTTGCGTAATACCTAGTGTGTATGAAATGATGAGGCCATTCGTCTAGGGGTGTCATTTTCCACAACGTTATGCACTCCTCCAAGTGTTCCTTTGGTGCCTCTTGTTCATCATACTTTTGCTGCTTGTTGTTTTTATGTTCTGCACTGAACCTTATGAAAAATAATCACTTACATTGGTACCAATCTGTGATGGTCTCTTTGCATGCACCCCACAATCTTGTCGATGTGGTCTTGAGTGCTAGATCAAGTGATAATAGTCTCTGGTTCTCTAAGACTTCATCTTCATATTGTTCCAAGAATGTTTCCAAATTGTTGTGTCTATGGAAACTGGGTGGTTCCCTAATTTTTGTGCCAACCCATCTTACTATGCGGTCTATTCGTGCACATATTCTCATGGATACTTTGTGTAGTCATTTTTTCCAGTTCTCTAAACCAGTATCCGAGTCTGTTGCACATGAAGTAATTCTTTGCCAACTGAATATCCCATCTGCAGTTGGGTTAACATGATCCTCATCACGTACAATTGTTTTGTACAACTGGTTGATTTCCTCTAAGTCTAGGAAAGTGGGTTCTACAAACCTCTCTCCTTCTGATGGGTCTAATGGTGCGATGACCCTGTATTCACCTAACTCAAATGTCATTTTCCTAGTATTCAAGTTGATTATGGCATGGTTTTCAAACGCCCAATCCAGAACAAGAAATCATGGGTATGGTGTTGTGTCGTTCACTATTTCAATGACTTCAAAATCAGCTTTAGTTCACACTCCATATAGGTCTACTGTCACTCCTTTCAGTCTACCGATTGGTAGGAATCTATGTTGGTTTTCCAGTTTCAATTGAACATGTGAATATCCTAATGTGGGCTTTTCTTTGGTAATACATTAACTTCAGATCGTAGATCCATTATGATGTCTCCCATATTGAAATCTCCAATATTGGAATTCAGTCTAAACTACCTACTTGTTCTTCTTCTTGTGTGTAGGTGATTGACTATTTTTGGTTCTAGTTTTCCTTCTGTCTCGATGCTACATTTTTCTAGTATGTTTTGCAATATTTTAATAGATGAAATATCACTTAATACTTTTACACATGATTGGAAGAAGCCTTTGATTGTACTTAATTGTCCCATGGGTTTCATTTCGTTGGTATGATCCAATACTAGCGGCATATCATACTTCGGTGCTTCCTTGTTTTGCTGCACAGTTGAAGTCGACGTCATGTCTTCCTTCTGGAATTCTTGTCTGGCCTCCTTAAATATTTCCTTCTTGTTCTATTTGTCGAACTATTTCCTTGGGTTGGTGTTCTTCTTCACCCACTGGTTTTGTGCTAGCTCTTGTCAAGTTGTGTCATTTCTTGTTTTAGCTCCTTCGCGAGTAACTATATTGATGTTCCGTCCTTCATCTCTTGCTTCGGCTGAAATCCACTGAACATTCTGATTATTCTGGTTCCTCTTTTCTTGGATTTTTATTAATAGTGTCGAACATTCTTCTGTTTCGTGATCTGATGTGTGACAATACATACAAGTTACTGGTGGAAGTGGACATTCCCTTGCATAATGTCCCGGTTGTTGACAATTGTGACACACCACTGGTCCTCTACCTCGTCCAAAACCTCCGATTGATCTTCCTCCACCTTTTCATCCTTCTCTATCTACTACGACACCTTATTATACTGTGCAATATTGTACTGAGGTTGTGTTGCATTGTACTATGGTTGCGCGGTAATATATGGTTGTTGTGCATTATTATACTGCTAATGTGTAGTGTTGTATGGAGCTGGAACTTGAAGGAACTGTGGTGTGGCTTTCCCAGTCATCATTTCGGCCTACACTCTATATGGATATGATGTCCTTTATCACATCAACTCCGTAGTTCTACAATATTTGTTGTCATGACCCATAGACTTGCAAAAGGTGCAGTATGAACTCTTTGGGACTGTCTGGTACTTCTGCATCATTGAGCAGTGATAGGGGTTGTGACCTAGTTTCTTACAGACTTCATACCATGGTCCTCCTGTGGGTAATGAGTTTGGAATTCCTGCTGCCATATACTACGCGAATGTTGGACATTTATTCTTTTCGTGTCCTTATGTCCTGCATGTGGTACACCAAACAACTACTTGTTTTTCCTTATTCTTATTTTGCTTGAGCTGAAATGTTAAGTTCTTCAGACCCTCCTTCAATTCTTCGATAGATGGCTCTGTCTATTGGTACTAGGTTTCTTCCAGTTGCAGGGTTGCCTCTAGAGCCTCTTCTTGCATCTGAAACTTTTGTTGTCGCAATGGATACTTTAAGTCTGGGAGTAGTGAATTGACAAACAAGTGCCGATGTTGCATATCGATCATGAGATATTTTAACTTTCCCTTCAGTCACTTGAATCTCTGTTCAATCTCCCATATGGATTCTCTTGGTTTCTATCACATTTCTATCATCTCATTCATGTATTGATCCTTTGAGCTTGGCTTCTGGAACTCATTTATCAATAACTTCTTAATGTTTTTCAGTGTTCTTGTCATCCCAGGTGAACTATTTGTGTCTAAACTCATGTACCCGTCTAGTGCACAGTCTCTTAGCGTCATCGTTAGATACGCAAGTTTGTTATCCTAATTAGTGATATGTTTTGATTCCCAGATCTTTGCACAAATGAATAAGTGTTTCTCAGGGTCTTTTGTTGCTTGTCCTCGAAATTCTAGTAACCTGATGGTGGGATTGTGGCCTGCCATTCTGAATGTTGAACTACTACCTACACATGGTGCAGATACTTGACTAGTGATGCCTAAACTAGATCCTCCAATTGTTGTTCCTTGTGTAGATGTATTTCCTCCTGTCCGATTGCTTCTGAACTTCGGTTGTCTAAACGGTGGTGTTCTCTTTGGTGTTTTAGTCGTACATGGGTTTATGGGTTCCACACTGACATTGATATGTATAGGATTGTTTCCTTCTCTTCCCTCTCTTGGACCTCTCATCTTCCTCTCATATGTTGCACGTAGTATTTCCTCAATCTGCTCCATAGCCTGGAGATCCTCTACCTCTTCCTCATCACTTGCTAAGCCTTCTCTCATGGCTACAAGTCTCTTCTTGGTGTTCACCTTGTATTGTTAGGGTACTCTGCTATGTGTCTTTCCAGTTGTTGCCATGATCTGCTTGATCTGGTCATCGTCCATCGTGATCAGGTCCGGGTTCCTCCTTCTTTCCCTTATCCTTTCCTCTTTCCATTTCTCCTCTTTATGTCAGTGCTTCCCCCCTTCTCCCATGCACACAAGGAAGTTTAACTGTCTAATTCCATTTCCATTACACCTTTGTTATATAATAGTATCTTCATAGAAGTATACATCAATATGATGTACCTTCCTTGGGGTCCTCATAGAAATTCCTGCTCCCTTGCATTGTACGACTTCATTGTGTCGACTGCAAACTCTATTATAAATCCTACCACAATACTTTCAAGCCAAAAATCTACTGCACAGGTGAATTTTTTGTTCACCTGCTGTAATTGTTTAATCTGTACTAGGGTCCAATCTAGTTGTCGAATCCGGTTCATTGCATGGTTATCCTTCAACCTTAGTATCCATTCCTGCAATAGACATGGAAAATCACAAAACAAGACTTCATGTAGATCAGTAAACATGTATTTCTCAAGATATTTGCGAGGTGTTAGTCTAGGGTTTCTGTTGTCTTTCTGTGCAAACTCTATCTCTTTTGTTATTAACCATCTTTCGATCTTTGCTTTTGCGGGTTTCCATGGTCTCAACATCCCCTTCTAATGGTTCATTTCTTTCTTATTTTCTTTACTCTTTTATTTCTTAGCCTATCTCATCTATTCAATCCTCTTTTGTTTTTACCAACGACAACAAAACCATTTGTTGGTTTCTCTTTTACTCTTCTATTCTGTTTGATTTTATTGACCAAGGGTTCATGTCTGTTCGGGTTTCCAACAAAGCCTCTAAAAATATCATCCCTCCTGGTAAACTAGAAGGCAAAACAACACACAAAGTGCACTACGTAGTCTCACCCGAGATAGATTTAATGGGTGCCTGTAAGACTTAGGTGTTTACAGCCTAGGATTGAGTGTGAGATAAGAGATCTATATATTGGACCATCATTATAACTTGTAAATACAATATACTGTCATTGATGAATAAGCAGGAAATGTAATAACTCATTCATTAAGAATAACGTTAACTACTGAAGACAATAAAGATATGCAATAATTCATCACATAACACATATGTTATCGTGGTTCACCCCCTCCTGGGCTACGTCCACAAAGATTTGGCTCTCATCTCTTTTATTATAGTATTTCTGCATCTACAGTGTCACACGCTTTACAATGTACTCTTCTCAGTCAAGTAATATCTATATGAGGTGGACTAGATTGCACCAGGATCCTCAGCCTGCAATCTAACCCTCAAGATCTACCCTCCTTCGTCTCCTCTAGCTCAAAAACTTATACAAAATAGGTCATACAATGAAATATTACATATCACTTTTGGTCCTATGTAACTAAGAACATCAACTGATGTAAAACTAACAACCCTCTATAATACCTCGGTATCTATATTTATATGTTTCTGTCTCCTTAGCCGTTACAATACATTACCAAAAACCTAACCCTAACGTTGTTAGGTCTTCTTCTGCATGCACACATGTTGTTATTCCTTCCATCTCTCACTTTCTTCATGCATGCTTTCTTTCCCAAAATCGCCTTGCTTTTCTGCTTTGGCCTGCCTCCAACAATAAGTCCCGACATGAACAATCAATAAAAGGGGATTGATCTATAACAAAATGACTCAATAATAAATAGAATACTCTTCACAGTTACAATATTTACACAATTAGTACCTTAGGGCTTGCTGTCATGTAATATCCTCAAATTTTAGAAAAATAAATTCTAAAGTTGAATTTAGAAATAAATTTCCGTTTTTGGAAAAATTGGATTTGGAAATAATTTTCCATTTATGGAAAATCCGAATTGGAAATTTTGGATTATGTAATTAATTATTTGATGAATGTTGGGAAAATATTTGACTTTTCCAAGTGTCCTCTTTTATTGGACACATGTATGAGACAAACTTAAAAAAAAATTAATGTTGGAAGACAAATGGAATAACAAGGTTAAAAATAGCTGACCATGACTCCATTAGTGGGGAACAGGTTTGGGTTACCTCAGGGATGATTTTTACAAGTGGAAGAAGTTGAATTTGACCACTAGAAGCCCCTAAAAATTAGGGATTTGTAAAGCTATGAATTTCCCCAAGGAGGGAAAGGAATGGAAAGACCTAGGCACAAGAATATATACAACATATGTGGGAGGTAGGATGTTGCTTAGTATGTTGAGGAATTTAGAATTGTTTGTTATTATGAACACTTGTAGTGTGATTAAAATCATTTTCTGATCTATTGATGGTGACTATGGCTAAGAAGGATAATTCAGTTCACCCTTATGAAATCATGGTCAGGCTAGGGGTTGATCAGGAAAAGTGATTGTGTTTGTTTTGTTCTACGGTTGGGTGGAACGTGGTTGTTCCATTTGTTTCCCATCATCAAATTTTTCAGATATGTATTTCAGATGTGTATTTAAATTGTTGGTACTATGCTAATGACATTTCATTCTTTATACAATTGTTTCCATATCTTATGTTATTGCATTTAGAAACAAATTATGTTTGAAAGAATTATATAGCCATATTAGTTGATATGGGTTGCCAATGTGTAAAATAGTCCTAATAGTATGTTATTGATAGTGTAGTATATATATATATATATATATATATATATATATATATATATATATATATATATATATATATAT
>ML787345.1:282029-311776 GCA_009831015.1 Picea engelmannii | reverse complement strand
AAGAATAACAGTCCTAGTACATGTTTTGTCAATTATGAAGGAAATACATTTGGTACAATAGAGTACAGGTCTATTGACAAAAAATGATATACATATTTATTACCATCAATAGATCAAAGATGAAAATGTTACAGTTTGAGTTCCTTAAATACCACGACACCCTATCTAGTCGAAACAGAAATTTAAAGAACTACATAAGTATGTACACAAATACTTGCAAGGACTGGTGGATGAAAATGGAACCTGAATACCTTTTGTGGATAGGTCATGCACTTCGAAAAGTGCATTTGTTGTTCTCCCAAACCTATAAAAAACATATAAAATAACTATTAACTTACTAATGTATGAAATGATTAAAGATGCTTCAAATAAAGAATCCTATATACTTAACTTGGATTTCGATTTCGTAATCGAAGCATCCTTGTTTCCATGTGAAGCCATCAATCCAAGAACAAGAAGGGAAGTGAGTGCGTTATCCATCTTATGGGTTCCCTCACAAGACAAAGGGACCCATCATCAATTTATATACATGTGCAATTATTATTACTAGCATAAGCAATAAAACATAAGGAAAACTTTCAATTCAAAATAGTAATCTTGATAACCTGTAGGTTACAAGTTTGATAAAGTAAGATATTGACAAAATAAAAAGGAATACCAACATAAACGAGAATTAGAGATATAATAACCAAAGAATATTACTGCGGAGAAGAGTAATCAAAATCCTTACAGAGGACTGAAATACTGTGAAACATTTGTTTTAAACAAAGATACCTTATAAAATAGATTGCATACAAGAGCTCGAATTCAATATTTCCATAAGTATTACTTCAAAGGAAGTGTACAAGAGAAAACCCATGAGAAGATTCAAGGAATGTTGTAGCGAATTGGTTGATATAAACATAGATCAATTTATTTAATATATAGTGAGAGTTTGGAAAAAATAAACAAGGTCACAACATGTATGTTTTTAACAAGAATTTAGAGTAGATACAACTCTATGTGAGTCTAAACATAAAGTATGAAGAACATATTAAAATCCCTATGAGCTCGGCCTCAGCCTTAACAAGATATTACAGTGCATGCAACAGACCCGACCTATGATGAATTCAGACAAATCATAAGTTTAAACTAGCAAGGATATATAATGTTTACTGGACAGATTTAAATATTTAACCAACAATATATACCATTTTCGAATGGATATAGAGTTCTAGTAGTGACATATCTTTATGTTTCTCGACAGGGGTTTGTTATAACCAACACATCCATTTTTAATTATACGAGGAGTATCACATCAAAGTTTTCCAATGAACAAGGGTATTTTTCCTCTTAAAATATAGAGTAATTTTTAATTTCAGAATGCAAGTTAAGCATGGATTCGATCGAACAGAAGGATGGAGGCACGGGGATATTCAACCAAGTATTTATCAATCCTACCCGATAGATAATGAAATGACAATTATCTTTACTTACATAGTAAGATACCAATAAGAAAACTATTACAAAATAATATACTAATAAGAAAACGCTTACACAGTGAGCTACCAATAAGAAAATGCAGGGATACGCCCTCTACACAGACCCGAAACCAAACAAATTCTTACAAAGAATTAGGGTTTTTGACTGTGGGAAAATGAGGGAGGAACCCAAAGGGTTATGGTTTTGGGAAGACCAGTAGCCATTAAAAATAAAACCACAGGACCTGAACCAGATGATGAATTTACCCAAGAGCAAAGCCTCAAATTAAAGAAGAGCTCTGAGGTAAGTAAATTTTACCTCATGACATAACCATGGATTTGTGACAATAAATAAAATAGTAAATAATGCATTTTACAGAGAACCCATCAACGTTGGGTATATTGTAGGGGAATATGAACTTAAAGAGTGTATTGTACAGATCTTTGTCAACACAGTAATACATTGCCTCAATAAAGCATAATATAAATAAAGGTATGGAATAGTGAGTTCCCGTAAAACAAGAATGTGTTACAGTAAAGCTATTGGGCTAATCAACTTAGACAGAGAAAATGTTTTACTTCAAACAACACCATTACATTGAATCGATAAGTATGTGAAGTGGGATATAGAGAGGAAGGGAACTTATTGTTCTTAGGATGAGATAAATATTCCTAAACCAATGACCACACTGATCCAGATGGATATTGGTGGCCACCCACCTATTCCAACTGGCTCCTTGTGTCTGTTTTTTTTCAGCACGTCTTTATGTACTAATTTATAATTGCGAGTTATACACTTCTGGGGCTGTCTGAAGCCTCAAACATTCTCCATGTGGATACAAGTGGCCTCCTTCCTAATCCAACTAGTCTGTTTTGTATGTTTTCATGGAAACACATCTTGTTGTACTTTCAGGGTTGTTTTGGGGCCGTAAACATTGTTTTTTTGGCTCGCCATAGTCATACTGTAGACAGAGTCAAAGTCTAATGGCGGAATGTGTATTTCTCTAAAATACCTTTCCAACAGGTTATCACATGCCTAAAATGAAGTTCGTATGCAAAATTTATGACCCTATGAAGTTGAGGTACCAAATTACACCAACTTACCCATAGGGCTCACATGACTTTTGGCTCTTCACCTTCTAGGGTTAGGTTTTTGGATGTCTAGGTTTTTGAAATTCATGAGTAATATGAAAAGGGCCTATGGAGACTCATTGTAATCCATTATGCTAAGAGGGATGTGCGTAGCAGCCACATCTTTTCTTAGAGATAGCTACCACCATTCAAGCAAGTTTTAGTTTTTCATTTTTATAGTTTTAGCTTGTTTCATTATTTAATAGAAGATATTGTTCATTGAATATTTGTGTTATTTTTCCTATCTATGTGTTTATGGTATTCAGTTTGTAATGAGTTCATACCACTCTTAAATCTGGATCAGTGGTATCAGAGCGGTCTTCTATTCATTTATTTTTCTTCGTGCATGTCCTCGACAAGGTCCTGGTACAAGAAGTTGGGACTCGAACCAATCGAGCCATTACCACATCGATTTATCCAAGCCCAAAAATAACCCATGGGAGAAAAAAATAAAGACAATGGATCAAGAGATCCTATTAAAATGTTTCTCGAGGAATCCCTCGCGCGACAAAAGAACGAAATGATGGATAAATTTGCATAGAACCTTTGACGGATTCCCACGGGATAAGCATCTTCATCGGGCGGCCATTAAATACCCTTCAAGGTACAAGTAATTTTTTATATTCCATTATTTGAAGGACTGATAGATGTGAATGTTGTAGATAAATGGTTAAATTTACTTGAAGGATATTTTTCGGTCCACAATTTTTCCGATCGGGAAAAGATCACTTTTTCACTTCTCAAGGTCGTTCCCCATGTTAAATACTAGTGGGATACCTACTCTGACAAAGATTCATGGAGGAATCTACAATGTTTTTGGTGGCCCCTACATGGGATTCCTTCCGGGACGCCATTAAAGAACAATACTACCATGTTGGAAGTTGTTATTAATCCAAGAGTCACTCCCAGACTACAAATTAGAGTAAGATTGGTAACATAGAAATGAAAATGGATTAAAATAGTTTGAATAGGTGGATCAACAAGAGAAGAGTAAAAGGAGGGCATCAGATTGCTGCAAATACATTCCATTGGGCATGGAGTCATAACATCCTACAAATCAAAGGAAACCAAGATGCCTACCAAACAAAAGGCTTATGCAAAGATGGATAGAAGAATAGAAGGTATACAAAGAGAAGAATAACCACATAACATAGATCCTTTCTGTAATATAGATTGAATATTGTTTGAACAATAAACTATGATTAACAAGCAATTACCACAAACCTTTTGTAGCTCATGAATTCATTAACCAAAGGAAACTTTTGATCTTCAAAATATGTAAATATTATTCAAGCAAGATGAAAAGATAGAATGATAATAAAGAACACAATGTATTATAATAAACTCTCATGAATCTCTAATGGAAGAAATTCTAATTACAACAGGCCCTCAGGCTTACAATTGAGCAAATAAACTGCTCCTCTAGCTCTCTCCCCTCTTGGATCATGAATCCAACCCATTTCCTTAAGATATCTCCTTCCTTAAATAGAAAATATCATCCAAATAAACTTAGGAGGTCGAATCCCATCTCCTTCATTGGATTCTAAGCCTTGGAGATAGGTGGCAACAATCAAAGAGACAAAAATCCAACAAACTGCTAATTTTCAAGAATTTGTTGGAAGTCATTAATAAAATGTCTCCACCTCATTGCATGAGGCCTTTGTTGGAGCTAAATATTAGTTGCAGGTGTCCCTTGACATCTAAATGATCCTTGAGAATCCATTCAAACCCTCCTTGACATGTGGCAACCTCCCAACAAGGCGAATACCAAAACCATGACCGCTACAGGAAATTAGGTACCTCCGCTGCACAAATTTGGTAGTGCCACTTATATGTATAATATATCTCAAACCATAACATATTTTGAAAAACTGAGATATTATTTTGTTATTTGGAATGTTTTGAACAAAAACCTCCTCCAGTTTTCAAAAATAACTTATCAATTGTTCACAATACATGTTTTAAGTTAGTGACTCAAAACTGGTAAAATAACTCTGCACAATTCGTTTTCTGCCAGAATTTAGGTAGTGCCTGCCTATGTGTTTGCATGCAATTGGGTAGTGCAAATCTATGAGTGATTTTTATTCTTGGAACCTTTTGAGAGTTTTTTCAATGCTTGTTCTTGACACTTGGCACCTTAACCAATCTTATGCTAACTTTAGGCTCCATGGGGGATGGCATGCTCCCCGCGAGCTGCCAAGAACTTGCAGAACAATAGCCTTATCCATCTTCTTCTCTGTCCAGGAAACCAACAAGCCTGAGAGCATCTTTGGTCCTTATTTGAAATTGAAATAACTACTGCAAACTGATCAAGTTTGTTTCTTCTTGATCAAGTAAGGTCGTGCTTCCAATGAGACCATACAAGCATCTGATTAGCTAGTGAAATCCTTGATACGACAATGATGAATGCAAGAACCCATAGATTAATGATATGAAATTCAGAAGAATAGAACAACCAACCTTCATTTGAAAAAAGTGTTATGACATATAAGATGCTCAAAGATCCAAAATAATCAACCAACAGATCAATAAAACTGAAAAGGAATACCTCTTCCTTCTATTTTAGCTGAACATCAGAAGATTTATGCATATCCTCATGTTGATCATGGCTGCCACCTACAACTGCTTGTAAATCTTGACATAGTTGCAAACTAACTTCACTGCTGATGATAGATTGTTTGTTGTTGTTTGCAGATCCAATTTCAAATATAGTGCATGTGGGATCATTGATTTGTAGAGATGACTGTTGAATGTCTTCAGTGGTTTCCTGATAGTTGATTTCTTCAAAATATTGTTCTCCATCATAATTAGATTCATAATTGGCATAACTCGGTTGGATGCTCCTCGAATTAGCAAAACAAATATGCTCTTTTTCATGAGAGTATTCATCAAACATAGGTGAGCCCAAGGCTCCTTGGTCTTGCACATAAAAATGAACAATCCCCCAATATCTCTCTTCAAACTCAGGTGAAAAGATATCATGGGAAACCTCTTGTAGGAAAAGAGAAAGATCCTCTTCTACAATTGGTTCTTCTTTCAAATCAGAGATATCGGATGCATAAGGTATAGGATATAATGAAACTGAATCCATGCAATCATAAGTACAATCATGATTGATATCTGGAATAATTTCTTCTTAGGAATAAGAAAGAGAAAGAGGTTCATTTATATCTTCATTTGGATAGTGAATAAAATCGTTTTAATCTATATATTCAACAGAGAAATCTAACAAATCTTGAGCACATTCTACATATCCCTCACAACAGTTATGGAAAATACTTTCAGAGGGATAAAACCTTTTGAAGTGTTCATTGAAAACTCTGTGGAAATTATTCAAGGAGAAAATTATGGAAGGGGGTAACACAAAATACCATTTACGTGCATCCCCATCCAATGAATACATGAAAATTTTCATCAATATATCTTCATGATGGATGTCAATATGCTGCATCAAATTATGAAATTCATGCACATGCTCAACAAGGTTATCATCCTTTCCTTCATAAAATCTGGGCAGAAGATCTTTCCATTCATCAATAAGAGGCACAGGATGTGGATAATCCTCTATAGTTGAGAAATCAAGTGGGGCAAACCTCCTGTCTAAGATAGCCTTCATAGCCATTTAATTGGTCTCATTCCAATGGAGTCACCAAAATATTCTGAACAATGGAGTTTCCATGGTGAATGTGCAGTCTTGAAGGTGTCCAACTTTAGTCACCATCTAAAACTGGAGCTGTGCAATGTCGTTCTTCCCATGGAGATTTTCAATCTGCTCAAATCCGTCTCTGGAAATGACACCAATTGTGTTATCAATCCAAGAGTCACTCCCAGACTGCAAATTAGAGTAATCTTGGTAACATAGAAATTCAAATGGATTAAAATAGTTTGAATAGGTGGATCAACAAGAGAAGAGTAAAAGGAGGGCATCAGACTGTTACAAATACATTCCATTGGGCATAAAGTCATAACATCCTATAGATCAAAGGAAATAAAGCTGCCTACTAGACAAAAGGCTTATGCAAAGATGGATAGAAGAATAGAAGGTATACAAAGAGAAGAATAACCACATAACAAAGATCCTTTCTATAATATATATTGAAGAGTGATTGAACAATAAACTATGATTAACAAGAAATTACCACAAATCTGTTGCAACTCATGAATTCATTAACCAAAGGCAACTTTTAATCTTTAAAATATGTAAATATTATTCAAGAAAGATGACAAGATATAATGATAACAAAGAACACAAAGTATGATAATAAACTCTTATGAATCTCTAATGGTAGAAATGCTAATTACAATAGGCCCTCAGGCTTATAATTAAGCAAATAAACTGCTCCTCTAGCTCTATCCCCTCTTGGATCATGAATCCAAACCATTTCC
Source organism: Picea engelmannii (assembly GCA_009831015.1). Taxonomy (NCBI): domain Eukaryota; kingdom Viridiplantae; phylum Streptophyta; class Pinopsida; order Pinales; family Pinaceae; genus Picea; species Picea engelmannii. Next base: position 304,799 of record ML787345.1, on the reverse strand, counting down.
TCAAGAGATATCCTTCCTTAAATAGAAAATAGCATCCAAATAACCTTATTAGGTCTAATCCCATCTCATTTATTGGATTCTAAGCCTTGGAGATAGGTGGCAACAATCAAAGAGACACAAATCCAACAAACTGCCAATTTTCAGGAATTTGTTGGAAGTCATTAATAAAATGTCTCCACCTCATTGCATGAGGCCTTTTCTGGAGCTAAATCTTAGTTGAAGGTGTCCCTTGACATCTAAATGATCTTTTAGAATCCATTCGAACCCTCCTTGACATGTGGCAACCTCCCAACAAGGCGAATACCAAAACCGTGACCGCTACAGGAAATTAGATAGCACCGATGTGAAGATTCAGTAGAGGCAATTCTATGTATAATATATCTCAAACCATAACACAATTTCAAAAACTGAGAGAGGTTTTTTTTATTTAGAATGTTATGGACAAAAACCTCCTCCATTTTTCAATTGTTCACAATCCAATTTTTAAGTTAGTGACTCAAAAATGGTAAAATAACTCAGCACAATTCGTTTTCTGCAAGAATTTAGGTAGCGCCCGCCTGTGTGTCTGCGTGTGATTGGGTAGCGCAAATTTGTGAGTGATTTTGATTCTTGGAACCTTGTGAGAGTTTTTTCAATGATTTTTCTTGACACTTGGCACCTTAACTAATCTTGTGCTAACAGAAGTTACGAGGACCAGTACACCAGATGGACCACCCTACATCAAGAAAGGGACCAGACAGTACCAGAATTATTTTTCGTACCCTCCGCACCAAATTGGGTATCAAATATTCTAAGTGTCATCTGGTGCTCAAATTCCATGGTTGTTTTCATAGATACATTAAAAAAAAAATGGACTTCCTGGACATTGCCTTATTGGGCACAACTTATAGATACGTTGTCAAGATCGAGAACAAATTTAAGCATAAACGATGAGAGTTTGGATCTGTAAACCCCTCACAACCAAAGCATGGCAAAGGAAACCCCAGCCCACACAATAGGGGACTAATTCGTGATGACCTCCCTCAAGAAAATCCATCCAAGCCGTAACAGAAGAAGGGCAACGAGAAGACAAAGAAGGACACAAAAAAATGGTGTGAGTACCATAAAATTCCTTGACACAACACTGACGAATGTATCTCCAAGTAGTCCCTCGTGGCCGACATGAAGGCTTCTCAGTCAGAGGTCGATTCTGATTCTGAGTCAAATCCTAAAAGAGGGAAGCATATTATCGATGTTGAACCTAGTGCCATGGTTGCTACCACCAAAGTATATCCAAGTGAACCATAAGAACCAAAGGAAGGGGAACACCTCTTTCACTCACAGATGTAGGTCGAGGGAGCTCTGATTCACTTCATTGTCGACAACAATAGTTAGAAGAACCTGATTTCAGAAAAATTCATCAAGTGGCTGAACATGCCAATGAAACCGCACCCGCAACCCTACACCATTGACTGGCTTCACCAAGGAAGATATCTCTATGTTAGCTAACAATGGCATATGTCCTACAACATCAAGCCTTTCAAAGATGAGGTACTGTGTGATATCTCTCCTCTTGAAGTTTGAGATGTTATTTTAGGACAAACATATTTGTGGAAGCACCAGGTTGTGTATGAGTCTAGACCCCATAATGTTATTATTACTTTGGGTAGACAATTGTATAGGATCCGAGAGGTGGAACTGCCTACTAATATTTCTTTAATATCTGCTAAGAAATGTAGTAAGGTCATTTCACAGTTTTGGAATTTCGTCTTATTTATGATCCATTCTCACAGTAATCAAAAGGTCGTCGCCATAGTCGTGGCCTCTACACAACACCTTTATTTGCAACATAAGCAAGTGGATAGGATCATGGAAGAATACTAAGACATATTCATCTCGCTTACAGGGGTATCGACACACTCTCAAGTCAAGCATCCAATTGATCTGACCCCCAACACACCTCTACCTAATGGAATGATCTATCAATGCTCCCTAGTGGATAATGATGAAATTAGGAGTCAGATACAAGAGCTTATTCAAAATGGGCACATCAGACCCAAATCCTCCCCTTGTGGAAGCCCAATTGTACTGGTGCAGAAGAAGGATGAGAGTTGGTGACTCTGCATTGATTATAGAGACTTAAACAAAATCATAGTCAGGAACCGTTATCCCATTCCCAGACTTGATATACTTCTTGACCAAATCAAGGGGGGGAAATTCTTCAGCAAGATTGACCTGAAGTCTGGCTACCACCATGTTCCTATCGAACCAATAGATGTATAGAAGACAACCTTCAAGTCTAAGGAAGGTCTCTACGAATGTCTAGTCATGCCCTTTGGGTTAACAAATGCACCAACCACTTTCATGAGGTTGATGCACGATGTATTGAAACCCTTCACCAACTCCTTTGTGGTATTATATTTGGATGACATCCTAATCTTGAACAGAACATGGGAGGAGCACATGCAACATATTCAATAGGTTTTGAGCACTCTGTGACAACACAAGCTTTATGCCAACTTAGAAAAATGCTCTTTTGGCATGAACAAGGTCCAATACCTGGGTTGCATTGTTGATGAGCATGGGATATATGTTGATCCATATAAGATCCAAGTCATATGTGACTGGACAACCCCGACCAAATTGACCGAGCTTCGGAGCTTCTTAGGACTCACTAATTTTTACCGACATTTCATGTTGGGATTCTCCCATATTTCCTGGGCCCTTATCCAGGTGACCAAGGGATGTGGTAGGACCAATTTCATGTAGGGGAAGGAGCATAAGCGAGCATTCAAAGATCTGAAACATTGTTTGTGCTCAACTCCAATACTCTCCTTTCCCAATCTGCAACAACCATTCGAGATTGAGACTGACACATCTGACTATGTTGTGGGAATAGTTCTCACTCAACACAGGCATCCGTTGGCATACCATAGTGAGACACTCTCTGGTGTTGTCTAGAAATACCCCACCTATGACAAGGAAATGTATTCCATTCTACAAGCCTGTCGTCAATGGAAACATTACATTCTGTGGATAGAGACGATCATACACACCGATCAAAAACCTTTTCAGTTCATATAGACACAGGGGAAATTCCAGAATGACCGCCATCAGAAGTGGTCCACCTACCTTCAAAAATTCCATCTCGACATCAAGTATAAGACAAATATCTCCAATTGTGTCACTGACTGCCTTGGTCGGCCTCCTGTGGTTGCACTTACCATTGTGCTCCATTCATGTGGACATGAAACATCAAAGTGGCCCCAACTTTACCAAAAAGACCCAGACTTCGCCACCACATATCAGCTCTTGGGTACATGCACCACTGTCACTGATTTTCACATTTAGGACAGACTCTTATGCCACTTGGGCCATCTCTGTGTTCTTGCAAGCGAGTGTGCGAAGTTTATTTTGGAAGCCCACTACACTCGAGTGGTAGGCCATTTTGGCGTAGAGAAAATTGTGGCCATTCTTTAGAAACATTTTTATTGGCCAAAACTTCGACTGGACATCAACAAGTATATCAGATCTTGCACTTCCTGCGCCATTGCCAAACTAGCCATCAAGAAGCAAAGCTTATACACCCCTTTTCCTATTCCTGAGAAGCCACGGGAGTCCATATCCATGGATTACATGTCTAGTTTTTCATCCACCAAGCATGGAAATGAATGCGTGTTTGTGGTCGTTGATCATTTTTTGAAGATGGCCATCCTCACTTCCTATAAGAAGACTGTCACAGTGACCGATACTGCCAATCTCTTCTTCGAACGAGTTTGGGTTCATTTTTGGATACCATAGACCATCATCTCCGACAGAGACAATAGGTTCCTCAACACCTTTTGGTCGAGTCTCTGGTCTTTGTTGGACACCAAACTCACAAAATCCACTTCTTTCCACCCCCAAATCGATGGCCAAACTGAGGTCGTCAATCAGATGATTGTGCACATCCTATGCATGTACAATTCTAAGAATCCTCATACATGGGATGAGATTCTCCCATATTTCCAACATAGTTACAACATGGATCTCCATAGTTCCACCAACCACAGCCCATTTCAGGTGGGTATGGGATTCCAACCCTTGGGACCCATTGATGTTGCACTTCCTCTTACCACCGCACGTACAGACTCTTCACCTGATCAATCTGCGGTCGACAAAGCCACCATATTCATTGAGAGGATTAAGCACATCCACCAACAGGTCGAGGATATTTTGCATAAATATAATTCTAAGTACAAGCATCACCATGATAAACATAGGGTACCACACCAGTTTCAATTTGGCAACAAAGTCTGGTTACATTTGCAGAAGGAGCGTCTCTCCAAGCCCCATCGGAAGCTTCACCCACTTTGTTATGGGACTTACACTATTACCAAGGCTATGGGTAGAAATGATTTTGAGCTCAACACTCCACCCTTCCTTGGTCTACATCCAGTATTCAATGTGGACCTCCTTCAACCATATTTTCCACCATTATTGGACACCTTTGTGATCGTCGAACAACTGAAACCAACAGAGCTCAACCCTGATTGCATGGAACAAGCATCCATCGATCTGATAGTGGACACATAGATCAAGGGCACTCTCTAGCAACGGATCCAACTTTATCGGGTTGTCAAGGAAAGACAACTCCTAGAAGAGGGAAAGTGGCTCACCTAGGGCCAAATCGAGTAAAAGTTTCCTCACCTGATGGAGGAACTCAATGCAATAGAGGTCATTTCTTCTTAAGGGGGCAGGATTGATCCATATGGATATTGGTGGCCACCCACCTATTCCAAATGTCTCCTCATGTCCTTTTTTGTTCAACACATCTTTCTGTACTACTTTATAATTGTGAGTTCTACACTTCTAGGGTTGTTTGAAGCCTCACACATTCTCCAGGTGCATACGTGTGGCCTCCTGCTTGATCCAATTGGCCTATTTTGTATTTTTTCATGGCAACACATCTTGTTGTACTTTTAGGGTTGTTTTGGGGCCCTAAACATTGCTTTTTTGGCTCGCCACAATCAGACTATAGATGAAGTCAGAGTCTAATGGTGGAATGTGTAGTTTTTTGAAATACCTTTCCAATGGGCTATCACACGCCTAAAACATAGGTCTTATGAAAAATTTATGACCCTAGGAAATTGAGGTACCAAATTATAGGGCCCACATGATTTTTGGCGTTTCACCTTCTACGATTAGGTTTTTGGATGTATAGGGTTTTTCCATTGATGAGTAATATGAAAAGGGCCTATGGAGCCTCATTGTAATCCATTCTACTCATATGGATGCACATAGAAACCACATCTCTTCTCAAAGATAGCTACCACCATTCGAGCAAGTTTCATTTCTACAGTTTTACAGTTTCATCCTATTTCATTATTTAATAGAAGATATTGTTCAATGAATATTTTTGTTATTCTTCCTATATCTGTGTTTATGGTATTTAGTCTATAATCAGTTCATTCCACTCCTAAATCCGGATCAACCACACCTGTGGAGGAATAAAAAAAATGCCCTTTGCTAACTTTTACACAAAAATGAGAATAAAACTTGACACAATGGTCACCACACCATGAAGGAACCGGTTAAACACCTTGCTACCATTCTACACAAAGAGCCAAGAGGAAACTCGAAAACAGTGCCCACCATTGCCTATGGAAAACTGGTTGAACACCCCGTGGCTACCATGCTACCACAGAGTCGCGTAACCCTAACATCACAAGAGAAAAACAAAGAGTAACAAAACGTAAGGGATGAATGCAAAAAATAATGGCACCTCATGCCTCATGATAGTGGAGGAGAATGGAAGGTATGTCACCCTCTTGCTACCATGTGAAGTTAGCCTAGGTGGCAAGCTTGTAGTGGAGCCTCCCTGCAAAAATGTCAGACCTGGAGATCAAAGGTGTCTGCAACCATTAATGGATATGACCCAACTTAAATTCCTAAGGCTAGGTTCAATTGTCTAGGTAACCTTCTCTTTAATGTGTCTTGAATTGTGTACATGCCACAAAGTTATGTGTAATGTCGACTAGTGATGTATTAAACAGGGTCCCAACAATATTGTTATGTTTATCATAATATTTACTCAACATGGTAAAACCACTATGGAACATTACAATCCCCTAACGCATAGGTTTGGACTTAGTGGGTTAAGACCCTAGGTTCCATTCCATCTATGCTATTGTTAAATCTTGATTTTATTATGATATGTTTTACAAACATAGTGTAAGACTTATATAATTAAGTCTTGAATATATCGATTAAATGTATTATAAACATAGAGTAAGGATTATATAGTTAAGTGTTGAATACATCATTAAATGTAGTGTAATAATTATATAATGGGTTGTACATTTATGCCTAGGCTATGGACCTGGATAGGCCTAGCCACTAACATGTCAACGTTATAATGGTAATTCTAATATCTATGCTTAATAACAAACGATGTATGGGTCTTAAGATCTCTTGCAACCTTTTAGAATGAGTAATGATAATGATACACTTTCCAGTTATATAATTACGGGTTTAAGATATAATTATTCTTGTGTCACAACATTTGTTGGGCATAATAGACTGTAGTTTTTTCCCATTTTTTTTATAATTTGTAAAATTTGGGGTACATTACATATGGTATCAGAGCTATAGGTTACAATTCTTGGACCTCAGGGTAACACCCAACTTTTGTTTTATTTCCTTGAAATAAATTCTAGCAAACACATTTGCTGTTACAAACAGAAAAATAATTTGTCTCTTGTGAAAATGTCAACACATAATGAAGAATGAGACAAACCTAAAGGGAATCCAAACCAAGAACTTCCTAGAGGCCCATAACATAACATTGAAGGGAGTTCATCCACTCAAGTCTTGGAAATGATGTGAAACCTCATCGTGGAATTACAAGGATTTAAAGTAGATAACGAAAAGTTGAAGAAACCATAGGAAGATCAGTTGGAAATAAATGAAATGTTGTTGTGCAGTATAGTAACAAAGAAAAGTCCAAAGGAAAATGAAAAAGAAGAATAGGTCAGTAAAATATCCTCTAATAACTCTGGTCATGAAACATAAAAAGAGGATAGTTCTTCCAAAGACACACACATGACAAAAAAAAAAGCATCTACACGAAGAAAAAGAAAACAAGTGGACCACCTGGAAGGTGAATTCAAGAAAACAAAACCTTCCACCTTTTATGGGGAATCAAATATTGGTGAGTAGGATGAAGCATGGTTACTAGATATAAAGAAATACTTCCATATTTATAACTACTCTAGTAACATGAAATTTAGAATAGCCATTTACAACTTAAAAGGAAAATCTAGTATTTGGTGGCAGGAACAGAAAATAGCCAAGAGATTGAAAGAAAAATGAATGGAATGGTTATAATTCAAAAAGTATTTCAAGAAGCGGTACTTTTCAGAAAATTATTATGAAAGAAAAACTAAGGAATTTCACGAACTGCGACTAGGACAAATGGCCATGGACAATCTGATAAATAAAGTTCTAGATATGTTGAGGTTTGTACTGTACATTAAAGAGTACAAATTAAATATACAAAGGTTATTGATTTGTCTACCATAGTCATACAAACACATAATTTAATTTGAAAATCCTAACTATTTAAATGAAGTGTTTAAAAAGGATCGAATGTGCTATGATCAATACAAAAAGAGATATAAAATTCCCATGGCATTGAAATGAAAGAAACAAAACATAATGAATTGACATAAGAAAGGATTCTAGCCTACCCCTTTTCGTAACATGGAGAAAGGATTCCAAAAGAAGGATTATCATTCTAATAAACAAAATACTCAAGGGGGAAATAGACCAGTTAATCTAGGAGTCAAGAAAGTTGGGGACAATCCCAGAGACCCTTTGAAGTGTCGGGAGTGTGGAGAACCCCACCTGAGGAGGAATTTCCCGTGCTTAAATCCCACAACAAGAACTTCAATCCATAAACTTCAAGCGGCTTCAACGGTTGGAGACATTGGTAGAAGCGTGCATAAAATCAATGCATCTCTGGATGGAAGACAGGAAAATCATCAATCCACTATTGTGGAAGTTGAAGGTAAAATTCATTCCCACAATGTTTCTATACTAATTGACCCAAGAGCTATCCTGAGTTATATTATTCTATATTTAGTTGAATTGAACAAGTTAAAGAAGGTAAAGCATGCTAAGTCTTGGTTAGTACAATTAACAATTGGGACCAAAAGAAAGGTACCATATTTTATTTCTGATTGTGAACTAAACATAGATTGTCAAAGAACAAAGTTAAATCTTAACATATTACCTTTGGGGTCTTACGATATAATTATTCAAATGGACTGGTTAGAGAAACACAAAGTGATAATAAACTGTTATGAAAAGTAATTTGTATTTAAAAAGGAAAATAACACAATTAGAACGGTACAAGGAATCAGAAAACCAGTTTCTGTTAGACAAATATCAACAATGCAATTTAAGAAATGTATGAACAAAGGTTGCCAAATTTATGCCATAAAAGTAACTAATATCCTAAGGGAATAAAGAAAATGAAGTCTTGAAGTCTTTACAGTCCTACGTGGGTTTAGAGATGTATTTGTAAATGAAATACCAGAACTATATCTAAGGAGAGAGATAGATTTCTCTATCGATCTACTACCTGGATCTGCCCTAGTATCCAAGGAACCATATAGAATAAGTCTACTCGAACTAACATAACTCAAAATTCAGTTACAAAAATTGCTATATAAGGAATATATCAGACCAAGTGTTTCACCTTGGGGAGCACCAATATTATTCATTAAGAATAAATATGGGACTTTGATACTGTGTATTGACTATCGATAACTGAAAAAAAATGACGATTAAGAATAACTATCCCTTACCTAGAATTAACGATCTCCTTGACTAGGTTGGAGGAGAAAAGATATTTTGTAAGTTAGATTTAAGGTCTGGCTATCACCAAGTCAGAATAAAGGAGAAATATATAAATAAAACATCATTTAGAACACGTTATGGACACTATGAGTTTGTCGTAATTTTGTTCGGGCTTACTATTGCACCAACAACCTTTATGTGCTTGATGAATAGTATATTCAACCAATATCTGGATAAATTTATTTTGTTTTTTATCGATGATATCCTAGTTTACTCAAAAACAAAATAAGAACATGAAGAACATATGAAAATAGTATTGTAGACTTTAAGGGAACATAATCTGTATGCTAAGTTTGATAAGTGCGACTTCTACCAAAGAAAGATACAATACTTAGGACATGTAATATCCCAAGGTGGTATTGTAGTTGATCTAGAAATAAAAACCATTATGGAATGGCCTATCCCTAAGGATGTGGCAGACATAAAATCATTTATGGGAATTACCAGTTATCATTGTAGATTTATCGAAGGATTTCCATGATTGCATACCCGATTACATCACTACAGAAAAAGGGAATAAAATTTATTTGGTCGCAAAAGTGTCAAGACAACTTTGATAAACTAAAAAGACTATTAACTACAACACCTATCCTTAAGGTAGCATATCCCGATAAATATTTTACAGTGTGTGTGGATGAAAATAAAGAGGTATTGGGAGGTGTGCTAACATAAGATGGACACGTCATCTATTACAAATCACGTAAACTGAAAGAGCATGAACAAAATTATGTGACTCACGATTTAGAATTAGTAGTCATAATTCATGCATTAAAAATGTGACAACATTAATTAATGGGAAGAAAAGTTTTGTTACTAACCGACAACAGTGGTGTAAAGTATTTGTTAGTCAACCAAATCTCAATGCAAGGCAAGCAAGATGGTTTTCCTTTCTAAGTGAGTTTGATTTCGTGGTATGACACATCAAAGGTAAGGAAAACAAAGTTGCATATGCACTAAGTCGGAGGACTATAGGACTCTATGAAGTAAGTATCAACAAAGCAGAAAATGATATCAAATAGAGAATAAAATCTACAAGTAGTAATGACAAATATTACATTAAAAAAACAACATAATTGCAAGGAAATGTAGAAAAAACAAAATAGAACATATTTGAGTATCGATAAAAATGGATTGTTAAGGTTCAAGAACTGGCTATATGCACCTAACTATGTTGATTTAAAGACAACCATTGTTGATGAACTGCACAAAAAACCATATTCTGGTCACCCAGGATACCAGAAAATGATAACAACCTTAAGAAAATTGTTTTACTGGCCTAACATGAAGAATGAAACAACTGAATAATTGTCTAAATGTTTAGATTTTCAAAAGGTAAATGTTGAACATCATCATCCAGCAAGTCTATTACAACCGCTACCTATACCAGAATGGAAATGGGGGATTATCTCGATGGAATTCATCACAGGTTTGCCTAAGACTCAAAGACAAAATGACTCGATTATGGTAGTGATTGATGAACTAAGAAAAATATGCACATTTATACCTATGAAATCTACTTACAAAGCGAGTAATATCACTGAAATTTTATGAAAGAAATATTTAGATTGCATGGAATTCCTAATATGGTGATTTCCGATAGAGATGTCAAATTTACGTCAATTTTTTGGAAATAATTGTTTGCAGGTTTGGATACTAACCTAAATTTCAGTAGAAGCTACCATCCACAAATGGATGGGCAAACAGAATGAAAAAACTAGATTATCGAAGACACGTTGTGAATGTACGTAAGGAAGAAACCAACTTATTGGGAGGAGTACCTTCACTTAGTTGAGTTTTTTTACAATAATGGTTACCAGACATCAACTAAGATGAGTCCCTTCGAAGTGTTGTACAAAAGGAAATTCACAACCCCAATTAGTTGGGATAATCCAGTTGACAGAATTATGGTGGGACTGGAAATGATCCATGAAATGGAGAGAATGGTAAAAAGAGTACAAAAAAACTTAAAAGAGGCCCAAGACCAACATAAAAGCTATGCATATTTAAAAAGAAGGCATTAATAATTTCAAATTGGGGAACATGTGTATCTAAAAGTCAAAGAAAGAAGGAGCTCTCTAAAGCTAGGAAATTGTTTAAATTTGGCACCAAGTTTTTGTGGCCCCTTCGATATTTTAACTCCAATCAGACCCGTGGCGTATCAACTAGCACTTCCTGCAAATTTAAAAGTTAATAATGTTTTTCATGTTTCATTACTAAAAAGGTATATTCATGATCCTACTCACATCATTGATTGGAACATAGTGCAGGTGGAACCAAAAGACAAGTTCCAAGTGGAACCTCTATGCATTATGGACTGGAAAGAAACAATACTACGAAACAAAACCATCGCCCAGGTAAAAGTGCAATGGAAGCAGTTTAGTCCTAAGGAGGCCACTTGAGAATTGGAAGAAGATATGTTGAAATATTATCCAAACCTATTCCAAGATATGAATGAACACTGAGGAAAATGTTTTACTTAAGGGGGAGCAGATGTGATATCCTCAAATTTTAGAAAAATCAATTCTAAAGTTGAATTTAGAAATAAATTTCCGTTTTTGGAAAATTCAGATTTGGAAATAATTTTCCATTTATGGAAAATCTGAATTTGGAATTTTGGATTATGTAATTAATTATTTGATGATTGTTGGGAAAATATCTGACTTTCCTAACTATCCTCTTTTATTGGACATATGTATGAGACAAACTTTTAATAATTTTAATTCTGGAAGACAAACAGAACAACCAGGTTAAAAATAGTTGACCACGACTCCATGAGTGGGAAACAAGCTTGAGTTACCTCATGGACGGTTTTTACAAGTGGAAGAAATTGAATTTGACCATTATCAGCCCCTAAAAATCATGGATTTGTAAAGCTGTGAATTTCCCTAAGGAGGGAAGGAAGGAAAGACCTAGACACACGAATATATACAACATATGTGGGAGGGAGGATGCTTCTTAGTATGTTGAGGAATTCATAATTGTTTGTTTTTATGAGCAATTGTAGTGTGAGGAAAATAATCTTTTGATTTGTTGATGGTGACTATATCTAAGGAGGATAATTCAGTTCTCCCTTATGGACTCATGGTCAGGCTAGGGGGTGATCATGACAAGTGATTATGGTTGTTATGTTCTACGATTGGGTGGAACACGGTTGTTCCATTTGTTTCTCAACATTAACTTTTTCAGATATGCATTTCAATTGTGTATTTAAATTGTTGGTAATATGCTAATGATGTTTCATTATTTGTCGAGTTTTTTCCATATCTTATGTTATTGCATTTTAGAAACAAATTCTATTTGAAAGAACTGTATAGTCATATTAGTTCATATGGGTTTCCACTGTGTAAAATAGTTGTAATAGTATGTTATTAAAAGTGTAGTGTGTGTGTGTGTGTGTGTATATATATATATATATATATATATATGAATATAGATATATATAAGCATAAAAACAATTGTCTTATATTTTTTGTTGTTATGCCGAACAAAAGAATAACAGTCCTAATACATGTTTTTTCAATTATGAAAGAAAGAAATTTGATAGAATACACTACAGGTCTGTTGACAAAAAATTGATATACATATTTACTACCATAAATAGATCAAAGATCAAAATGTTACATCTTGAGTTCCTTAAATATCAGGACTCCCTATCTAGTCGAAACAAAAATTTAAAGAACTACATAAGTCTGTCCACGAATACTCGCAAAGACTGGTGGATGAATATGGAACCTGGATATCTTTTGTGGATAGGACACACACTTTGCCAAGTGCATTGGTTTTTATCCCAAACCTTTAACAAACATATAAAATAATTTGTAACTTACTAATGTATGAAATGATTAAAGATGCATCAAATAAAGAATCAAATATACTTAACTTGGATTTCAATGTCGTAATCTAAGCATCCTCGCTGCCATGTGAAACCATCAATCCAAGACCCTATAAGGGAAGTGAGTGTGTTATCCATCTGATAGGTTCCCTCACAAGACAAGGGGACCCATCATCAGTTTATATACATGAACAATTATTATTACTAGCATAAGCCTTAAAACATAAGAAAAACTTTCAATTGAGAACATTAATCTTGATAACCTATAGGTTACAAGTTTTATAAAGTAAAATATTGACAGAGTAAAAAGGATTACCAACATAAACTAGAATTAGAGATATAATAACCAGAGAATATTACTTTGGATAAGAGTAATCAAACTCCTTATAGAGGGCCCAAATACTTTGAAACATTTATTTTAAACAGAGCTACCTTATAACACAGATTACATACAAGAGCCCGAATTTAATATTTTCATAAGTATTACTTCAAAGGAAGTGTACAACAGAAAACCTATGCTAAGAGCCAATGAATGCTGTAGTGAATTGGTTGATATAAACAGAGATCGATTTGTTTAATACACAATGAGCATTTGACAAAAATAAACGAGGTCACAACATGTATTTTTTCAACAAGAATTTAGAGTGAGATACGACTCTGTGTGAGTCTAAACATAAAGTATTCAAAACATATTAAAATCCCTGCTCTCGGCCTCAACTTTAAAAAGATATTACATTTCATGAAACAGACCCGACCTATGAGGAATTCAAACAAATCGTAAGTTTAAACTAGTAAGGATATCTAATGTTTACTGGAAGGATTTAAATATTTAACCAACAATATACACCACTTTCAAATTGATATAGAGTTCTAACAATGACGGATCTTTCTGTATCTCGACAGGGGTATGTTATAACCAATGCATGCATTTTTAATATAGGAGGAGTATCACTGCTAAGTTTTACAATGAAAAAGGGTATTTTTCCTCTTAAAATATAGAGTAATTTCTAATTACAGAATCCAAGTTAAGCATGGATTCGGTTGAACAGAAGGATGGAGGCACGAGGCTATTCAACCAAGTCTTTATCTAGCATGCCTGATAGATAACGAGCTGACAATTATCTTTCTTTACACAATAATATACCAATAAGAAAATTCTTACACAATAAGCTACCAATAAGAAAACTATTACACAATGAGCTACCAATAAGAAAACACGGGGCTACACCCCCTACATAGATCCAAAAGCAAAAAAATGCTTACAAACAATTAGGGTTTCTGACCACGAGAAAATGATGGAGGAACCCGAAGGTGGTTTTGGGAAGATCGATATCCATTAAAAAGAAAATCCCAGGACCTGAACTGGATGATGAAATTACCCAAGAGGAAAAACTCTAATTACAAAAGAGCTCTAAGGTAAGGAAATTTTACCTCACAACACAAGCATGGATTTGCAACAGTAAAGAAAACAGGAAATAACACATTGTACAGAGAACCCATCAACGATGGGTATACTGTAGGGGACTATAAACTTAAATAACGTATTGTACAAATCTTTTTCAACACGGTAATATATTTTCTTAGGAAATCTTAATATAAAGAAAGGTATGGAAGAAAGAGTTCCCGTAAAACAAAGAATTCATTATAGTAAAGCTATTGGGATAATCAACTTAGACACAGAAAACATTTTACTTCAAACAACACCATTACATCGAATTGAAAAGTATGTGAAGTGGGATATACAAAGGAAGAGAACTTACTGTGCATAAGCCAAGAGAAAGATTCTTAAACCAGTGACCACCATGCCTGTGGAGGAATCATAAAAAATTCCCTTCACTAAATTTTACACAAAACTGATTATAAAACTTGACACATTGGTCACCACGTCGTGAAGGAATTAGTTAAACACATTTCTACCATTCTACATAGAGAGCCGAAAGGAAACTTGAAATAGTGGCCACCATTTCCTATGTAAAACTGGTTGAACACCCCATGGCTACCATGCTACCACAGAGTCGCATAACCCTACCATCGCGAGAGAGAAACATAGAGTAACAAAATGCAAGGGATGAATGCAAAAGCATAATGTAACCTCGTTCCTCATGGTAGTGGAGGAGAATGGGAGGTATTCCACCCTCTTCCTACCATGTGAAGCTAGCCTAGGTGGAAAGCCTGTAGTGGATCCTCCCTGCAAAAATGTCAGACCTGAAGATCAAAGGTGGCTGCCACCATTAATGGCTATGACCCAACTTAAATGACTAAGGCTAGGTTCGATTGTCTGGATAACCTTCTCTTTAATGCTTCTCAAATTATGTACAGGCCACATATTTAAATGCGGCCAATGATGTCTTAAATAAGGTTCTAACTGTATCATTATGTTTATCATAAGATTTACTAAACATGGTAAAACCACTATGGAACATTACAATCCCCTAGCGCGTAGGTTTGGACTTAGTGGGTTAATACCCTAGGTTCCATTCCATCTACTCTAGTGTTAAATATTGATTTTATTATGATATGTTTTACAAATTTAATGTAACACTTATATAATTAAGTCTTGAATATATCGATTAAATGTATTATAAACATAGAGTAAGGCTTATATAGTTAATTCTTGAACATATCATTAAATGTAGTGTAATACTTATATAATGGGTTGCACATTTATGCCTACGCTATGAACCTTGACAGGCCTAGCCACTAACACGTCAACATTATAAAGCTAATTCTAATAGCGATGCTTAATAGAAAACAATGTATGGATCTTAAGATGTCTTGCAAAATTTTAGAATGAGTAATGATAATGATACACTTTCGAGTTATATAATTATTGGTTTAAGATACAATTATTCTTGTGTCACGAAATTTGTCGAGCATAATAGACTGTAGTTTTTCTCCATTTAATTTTTTTTTCAATTTGTGAAATTTGGGGTACATTACAAATCATTAGTGATAGGTTCCCTTACTATTGACAGTGAGAATACATCAATGTCCACTAATTGATAGATTATACTAGGTGTTCGACATCAAATCCTCTATTCACACTTGTTAGATAGTACTAGGTACCTTGAAACCCATTATCATCATTGGTGGGTTGTATCACGCTTGTTAACAATATACATCAATGCCAAACAGTGTCTCATATGTTCGACTCTGGCATGTTTATTCACATAGGGTAAGACTCATACCTCGACAGGTTCTTTTGAAGACCTTGAGGCAAGTACAAGAATTACTTTTTTTGTGCTCCTACCCAGGTTATATTGATTATACCACCTTCTGTGACATTTGTACTTGCATAGGATCAATTTTCTTACTTCATTGACTCCTGATATCCTCTTTTTGATTTTGAGACATATCTCCACTATGTATCCATTCATGGCTATGATCTACATTCACATGGATCCATTGTGTATGTATCCTATGGCCATATCATAAGGATCCACTTTGTATAGTTTTCATGGCCATGTACATCAAATATGCTTTATAACATGGATCCATGATGTACTTTATTTGTTGGCCATTCTTACATCACTCTTAAGCATGGTTATGCCTGACTTGAGAAGAGATTATCTTACTTGTTTTTGTTGTAGGTATTGTTCCAGGATTGATTTTCAACTACTCCTACCTAGGCCCCTCCATGATCTCATTATTATTTTGTAATGCATTTCATCCATCAGTTTCTCTTCTAACCTCACACATTAGGGGGCATCTTTTATAGTGTCATTTTCCACCACATATGATCATGATGACTTATTAGCCTAAGTTAAATTCCTTTCTCTACTTCCAGGATTGTTTTCTACCTTCCCTCCTTAAACACACTTAAAAAACCCCATTTTTATTGATGTATGTGACTATATTTAAATCATATCGCTTATCTACGCATGTTTCTAGCTATAAACCTGCATACACATTGATTTGGATAAAAAAAAAATAATAGATCCCGACTTTTCATTCCGATTTCATGGTTTCCTTAGGTTCTTGACCTCTTATAGCCTATCCATAACACTTCCAATTGTAAAATAGTATCATAAATTAGAGCCTTGAGCTAAAGGAAAAAGGGAATAGAGAAATGTATCCTTATGATGGAATTTTCAGTCCAATCTTGCAATTCCTCTTTTCCCCTTGCATACGATATTGTCCCTTCCATCCATAAACCCTTGTTTTTAGAAGTTGTGTTCTCCCTATATTGTCAGGAAGAAACCCTTCTCCTTCCTTGAACTTGTTTGAAAAAAAAGTATTGGAATTATTGTTGATCATTTTTGGCCTTGGGTAGAGGAACTTGGAGTCCAGTTTTAGGGTCGTTCCATAGAGGTTATAGGATGTAACCAAATGTTTATTTTTTTCATAATAAAATATCTCTCATTCTCATCCAATTTTTTTTATGTTGATTCATCTTTCTAATGAATTATATATTTCTTAATTTGAATCTATTATGCAAATCAGAGTATTCATGTTTCAATTGATTATCATATAACAACTAATTCTTTGCAATTGTTCGTCTCATTGTTTTCAAAATATTACAAAGGATTGTTGCAGAAGAGTATCGAAGTGAAAGTCTTCACATGGGACCGACATCAAACGCCAAAATTCATTTTTTTTTATCTTCTTTTTCCCTTGAAAGTTAGTTATTGCAAAGTAGTTATTCTTAGTTGATTTCCTAATTTGAGTTTGAGAGTGGTATTTTAGGGTATTTCTTTGTTGTGACCCTGACCCATAGCCATAGCATATTATTCTTCGTAAAAAAAGGACACTGGAAAGTGGTGTGAGTTCCATAAAATCCCATTGCACAACACCAATGAATGTTGCTCGAAACAATCATTAGGGGACGAGATGAAACAAAAAGAATCAAAACCTGAATTGGACTCTGATTCATAGCATAATAAAGGTAAATAGATCATCAATGTTGAACCCATTACTACCACCACATCCAAAACAATACAACTAGAAGAACAAGAGGAGCCCGAGGAGGAGGAGTGACTCTTCCACTCATAGATGTGGGTAAAGGTGTTGGACAATTGAGGGGAGGGGGTGAATCAGTTGTTACTGTGATTAAACAATTATGATTATTTTAAAATCCTTACAAATCAAAATAATGAAGGGAGGTAAGCAATAGAATATTCAACATCAATCACACACATGAAATATATAGAGACATACATTTCCTGAGGAAACCCATAAAGGGAAAAACCTCTTCTACTTGATATGATAAGTGATATTTATTTTCTATACATTATCATTCTTATGAGCACCAAAATCATTGTGAGGCTACCACCTCTGTTCTACAAGATGCAACTTGCTAAGACTGCCAACTCTCTAGTTTTTCTAGTACCCACTAGAAGGAAGCACCAACTCCCTGGTTTCTCTAGAACCCATTAGAAGGAAGCACCAAATTCCTGGTTTCTATAGAACCCACTAGATAGAAGCACCAACTCCCGAAGTGTTCTAGCACCAACTAGATGGAAGCACCAACTTCCAGTCACATAGGCACTGACCTGTATAACAGAGAACAATAGTTCTCCCTTGCACCAACCTGCCACCCTGGTTTTTCTGGCTACAACCAAATGGAAGCTACAACTCCTTGTGTTCAAGCACCCACTTGAAACTCTGAGGACACCAATCCTCCCTAGAACCTCCCTACCACCCTAAAATATAAATCTTTTCCTTTTACAACTTTATCACAATGATTATCTATGGCTTACTAGTATCATCACTGTTCTGCTACACTGCTCTGCTCTGCCTGCATCAATGTCTCTCTCCTCTTGTCTGCTGTGCTTTCGATTCTTATCTTAGATATTCCTTTACGTTCCTTTCTTCTTCTGTGCTTTAGCTCCTACACACCGCATGCTTCTACCCGCATCAATCACACTCAACAACAACACTCATCCCTTCTTTGTTATGCATTTTTATATTCTCTGTGCACCTTCTGCATCCTTCATGCACAATGCCTTTACATCCTCTTCACAATGTCATTGTTCTTCCCTTTTACTCCATCTCTTCCTCATAACTTCATAGCTAACTCGTAGTATACTTTCACTTATTTTTTCTGCATGGTTTTCTCTCATCGAGTCATCTCCTGATCATGATGGAAACTCTTGATATTCTATGGCGGCTAGCTCCATGTGTTCATAATCACTGGGAATTATGATGAGATTCCTTAACTTCTCTAGAAATCATAGTCTTCGATACTTTTCCATCTACCAATTTCCTCTTTGATTAATCTTCATACCACTAAAAGTTACCTCAAAACTCTTCATCTCCTCTGGCGATCATCATGAGATTCTTCGAATTCTCTGGTAGATGCAATTAGTCATTTTCTGCAGTTACAATCAATCCGTCTCTAGAAGTTACTGGGAGAACCTTCGTGCACTCATGCCTTTGGATCCATTTCCCTTCCTGAGAAAAAATTCACAGTGGGCATTAGTTTTTTTAGCTAAGGCCCTTCCTTTCACATGACCACAAGCTGTGACCAAGCACTTATTCAAAAGGTGCTTCTCGATCTTCGTTTAGTGAGTGGTAGCTTATTCTCACGATATGACCTTGGGCTATGAGATTCATGTAACCAAATGATTGTAGGTGTGTCCATAGGTGGTTTGAGGGCAAACCTACTTTTGCCTCGCAATTCATTACAAGCCTCTGCATGTCCTTTATCCAAAACCATGGTTTCAATTGCGGCCCGCTAATGAAAAATTAAGGCCCAAGCATGTTTTGGCCCTGCAATGGAGCATGACTGTTGATCTCATGATATGGATAGTGCTATTGAATGGATGATTCATATCTGTCCTCTCAAGTATGCGAGCCATATCTCTCCTTCCTCCATCAACGACTGAGATTTCCTTCGTGATCCGGGCTCTAGGAGTTTCAACTCTCAAACCTTGTTGCTACTGACTAGATATCTTTTGGAATGGAAGATATGCTGACATCTATCCTATTCAATCGATGACTCTTCCTTCTTTCCATTGTCCACGCGGAATCCTTTTTCTCAACGATTAGATGACACATGTACTTGCTAATGTGGTTTCCCATATGCCTTTTTCTGACGTGGTCTACCACATTTATTTGAGGACAATATTTGTTGACGTAGATCTCTCAGATCTAATGGTCATTGTCTGATCTCTAGATCTAACGGTTGACGAAACTTCACATTTCGGAGATTTCAAATCTCAAACTTTCCTGAGTGTAAACTCCTCGCATATTTATATTCGGAGTGAATGTTGTTCGTTCGATTAGGATCTTAGATCAATGACTCAATCTTTCTGCGATGCATCTTTTCTAGCTTATCCTATCCTTCCACTCGAAATTGATCTGATAACTGATGGAACTTCGCATTCTAGAGGTTTCAAATCTCAAACTCTCGCTCATCCTTCCTTTGATTTTTCCTGGAGTTGACAATCCATTGACGCATGTCCTCTTTAATCCAATGGCTATCCTCCTCTCCAGGACCTTAGCCTTCGGGTATTTGGGCGAGTACTGGTGGTAAAACTATCGAATAAAAATTCCCAAAGTGCCGTAACTCTTGCGTCATTCGATGATGTGTCATGAGCCGAGAATCTACCATGTGTCACTTAGATTTTTGAATTCCATGTACCTGAAATGTTGAATCAACTTGACACTTTTCATTATTTGATTGCACCATGTGTCCCCACTGACATAGTCTGCCATTTGTCTTTGTTGACGTGGTCTGTTGACGTGTCCTTATTCAATCAACGATCCTCGTTCTCCCTTTAATCGACGTCTGTGATCAAATCGTGACTTCACGTGTTGTGTGTTTAATCGTGAGCCAACCCTGACTTATCCAACTCCTGATATCAAAACATTGCTCCATATCAATGACCCACAACCCTCTGTGATCCAACAATCTAGCTCTCATTGTGATTTGCATTTCGTGACTTCAAAGGTTATAGCACCTCTTTCCTTTGACTTTTTCAGTTAGCGAAATGTTTATCTCTCACCATGTGTCCTCTGGATCCACCGGTTCATCTCTCATAATTATTTCACATTTCTTGACTTCAAAGGTTAGATCACCTCCTTCCTTTGAATTTTCAGTCAGCAAAATGTTGATCTCTAGCCATGTGTCCTCTGGATCCAACGACTCAGGTCTCATCGCGATTTCGCATTTCACTGAGTTGGAGGATGCCTCTCATCCGTTATCCTCTTCTAAGTTATACTAGATTTGATGGGTGTTCGTCCTTGGCGCTTAGATCCAATGGATCAGATCTATAATTCTCCTCTATGCTTCCTCTGGTCACTGGACTCTGATCTAACGGACGTCGGGTATTCGAGATTGGTGATCCAACAACCACTATTGCTCCTCCTCCTAAGCTTTGTCTTTCTCAAATATCTAAGTGTCAAAGGCCATGACCTCTGATCCTTCTGTGAGCCTTGATGTATGGGATCTCATCTCTACATCTCAAAACATTATCTCTCCTAAGCTTTGATCTCCACATATTGTTTTCTTCTTCACTGAGCTTTGATCTTTGTCCTTGTTTTTCCATCGATGCACACTTTGATCTTGCCATCAGTGACAAGAACACTCTGCTTGTAAACATATCAACGTTGCTTTTTTTATTTCTTGTAAACATACCATCATAATTTTTATTCTATCCATCAATGATAAGCATGCTCTCCCTATAAACATGCCAACAATCTCCCCCCTTTGGCATTGATGGCAACCCTGAAAGACTGCAATGTTCTACTTAGATATCTAGAACACACCTTTTCTCCCCCTTTGACATCAATGTCAAAGAAAACATGCTCCCCCCTGAGCTTTTGCATTACTTATCGGAGGTATCAAATATTCAACCAATACATACTGCCCCTAGCAGGATGGTCTCTCTTATTTGAGTCTTGCAAAGTATTTGTATCTAACTCAGAGTCTTCTCCTTTTGATTTTTGGACCTGTTCATCTTCATCTTCAGCTGTGTCCTCTGTAGAAGACTTCAATATTGCTCACCTCTCTAACTGGGACTCCTTCATCAACCTTTTCATGTCATAGCTGAATGAATCCCCTAGTCACTCTTCTCTAATCTTCTATTACAACAACTTCATTTTTCTTCCATGATGCCTACAATCAAAGGATTTTATGACCATATTCATCACAAGAAAAAACCATTACAAACACTCTCATGCTTGCTTTCCCTTTTTACAGATGAAGGACTTGTGTTAGACTTCTTAGGAGTACTAATTTCTTCCTTGTTGTATCCAATACTGGATTTGTCATTTGATGATCTCTGACTATCCAAGATCTCATCCAGGGTCATGGATTTGTTCAAGAACTTGATTTGGGTGTTTGACTTCTCAACCTTAACAAATTTTTCTTCTAGATTATGACATGATTCTTCTTCTACTTCTTCTTTTCTTGCATGGGAGGATTCAATATCAACATCATTATCTGTCCTTATGCCTTTAGCCACCACTTGTCTCGAGTTTACATTTTTTACCTTGCAATTTTTGGACGTGAACACCTCTTCACAGGCTTTGTCACACATTTGACTTATACTGGGTAAATTATGTTTCAGATCATCTACAAGTAGATCATCCTGAGAATCTCCTTTGCCATTAATAAAAATCACCATCCCTTTACCCTTGATTTTACCTGGTTCATCATTTTAGAAGGTTACATTTCCTATTTTTCTTTTACTTATAGACATAGACTTATCCTTTTCTCCAGTCATGTGCTTGGAACATCCACTATCTATATACCAGGGGTCTTTTTTTTTTTGAGCTAAAAGTACTAGACCACATTTTTCACTATCTTTCTTTTTCCATGTGATGGCCTTTTTAGCTAAGAGATTTATCCTTGAATCTACTTTGTAATTATTCAGATGGTAGGTTGCAGCTTTGTGGCTGAAGTTATGACATTTATATCATTCAAGCTCATTGTTCAATAGGTCAAAGTGTGTTAAGAACCAAACTTCAATATAGCATAGAAAAACCTCAGGAAAAGTACTCAACGCCTTGAAAAAGAGATAATTTCAGATAATAAGCCTCTTCAAGGGGGCAACCTCCTTTTACCCCACTTAAATGTTCAAGTATAAGATGATTCAAAATGAAAATGT